>CM076574.1:355509660-356109660 GCA_034641835.2 Pinus albicaulis | reverse complement strand
GGTGTGTGAGAGAGCCACAAATTTATCAAGTGCTGAGAGGGATTAAATGTCTTGAGGTGAATTTTTTTTTTTTTTTCAAGTTTTTCACTCTAAAATAAGTTTGCATATCAAGAGATTTGATCCCTCTTGACACTTGGTATATTCATGGTTAAGATGGATCTATAGTGGTAGGATAAAATTATATGTAATGCTAGGATAGGATTAGTGCAAGATAGGATGGAAAATTGACTTTATATGAACTTGGTTGTAGTTAAATTCAAAACAATATAGAGAGAAATCCTTAATTTGAAATAAAAAAATGTACATTGTGCACCAAGGTATCAAGAACCAAGGTGACGATATATCCTTTGCATAGGACTATGAATACACAAATAGAAAGGAGTATCCTTGTTCATACCAAACCTACTGTAACCTTGTTGGAACCATGTGAAGAAGATAGTCATTTGAAACATGATAGTCCTAATGCATAAAAGGTATAAATTACATGATATGCGAGAGGATGAATTTTATGCTGAAATATATTCCAACATATACAAGAAAATTAATCACCATGAATGTATTATAAGAACATCCATAGACACATGATACCAAAGAAACGACCATGCCCCATCCTGTACTCCTTTAGGCTCGCCATGATATTGAAAGATCAAGATGGCTTCAAGCAAGTGTTAGAAGGAAGAAAAATATAAATCAAATAAAGAAAAATACCAACTGACCAAACAAGAAACAATCTTTATGTTTATTTCTAGGAGTGTTTTTGATACCAGAAAATGTTTAGACTATGCCTATTGCAAGAAGGATATATCTGTTAAGGCATGAGTGGTCTAAGTGATATTTGATTAGTTTTTTTTAGGTAATGGATATGTTGATTGCTAGAATAATTCAATTATAATGTTTTCTTCTTCTTTGATTTTCATGACAACTCTATGCCTTACATGATGCTTAGTCTTTTGTCTAGTTTAAGTGTCCTAGTATAAGTGACAATGAGATGTCATGCTTGTTTTATCATGGTTTGGTGAATGATGGGTTATTTATACAGATGACGTGAGTGATATTTGATATGAATCCAAACCACTAACCAAGTATAGAAAGATGCCCCTAGTTAGGTGAGGATTATTTATTATGGGATTGGTGGATGAATTTATTGTTGGGGTGGAATAGGAAATGACATTTCCCAACTATGATGGGGTGATAGATGGATATGTGCTAGTTATTTATGATGGATGAAATGAATGTTTATTATGGATGGAGATGGAAGAGTTATTATGGAAGTATAGAAAACCATATAGATGGTGGATGAAGCCCATTACACATGGCTCTTGTAGAGCAGGTTTTCACCATGGTGCTTATCTAAGGCTCCACCAAAGTGGTTTTCACCACAGGGAAAATTATTTCTCTTTACTACTTTTTTTTGTTCAGTTGGGATACCATAAGAGCTATGTGTATAACTTATTAAGATGGCTATTGTTGATGGGATCTTCTAGAGGCTCACCTTAGGTGTCAAAAATTAAAATGATCTTGTACCATAACTGGTAGTGATGAAAAAAGATACCAACCATTTAGGTTCAAATTTACCCTTGTTATTAGTATTTTATGGAAGCTTCTGATTTTGCTTAAGGACTAGGTCTCCAACCTAGAAATTTCTATTCTTGATCTTCTTACTGTAGCTATGCCAAAGATGATTTTGGTAAGCTTGTAAATGGTTCAATGCATTCAATTGTCATTTTTCTAGCAGTTCTAGCTCATGTAACCTGGAAACTTTCTATTATTCATTATGAACCAAGTGCTGAAAATATATCCATAGAGATGGGATCTTTAACTCAATATACATAATATATAGTACCATAAATGAGAGAGTATGGGGTGGAACCTATAGGAGTGTGGATAATAGTGTGGTACTAGTTTAATGCTTATTGCCTCCAAGTGTAGACTATAACAAATTAATATCAAAGAAATGGCGTCCACATGACCTAAAATTTGATGGATCTTCCATGATTTTCATATAATATAATATTAAAAGTATCAAAATAGTCACAAAGGGGTGGGTTAAAAGACATAATAAATAATAAAATTCCAGTTTAGGAGAGTTGGAAGTTAAAATTGATTGTTTATATGACAAACTGAAGAGTGAGAGGGCATACTAAGAAGGCATGAAATGCATGGAGGAGATTGAAGGTGAAAGGGACACATTGCTAACATGAGAGGAAACTTTCTTGAGGTGAAATAGCTAAACAATTTGGATCAAATAAGGATATGAAAAAACTATGCAACTCCATAGGTTTTCTCAAGCTAGTAAGGTTATCAACATTACATTCAAGGTTCAACTTGTTATCACCAAGATTTGGTCATCTAACCATTTACAATTAGATGGATTGAAGTGCACCATGTAAGATTTCTTTCACTATAAGAAGTAATTTAACAAACCATATTTTATTAAGTTATTTCTTGCTAAAACAAAAAACCCCATAAGGAATAATTAAATAAAGCCTTATTTATTTGATTTTCCTCTAGGAATAATTAATTAAACCATTGTTTAAATAATATTCCTAGTCATATTTAACCCAATTATGAGAAATAATTAGATAAATCATTATTTATATTAATTTTCTCTAGGAATAGTTAATTGAATCATTATTTAATTATTATTCCTTGTTAAATTTGACTAAATCGCCTATAAATAATTAAACAAATCATTATTTGTTAATTTTTCCTTAACCACATTCTTGAAACGATAAATAAATCATTTATTTGTTTATTATTTTTAAATAAAGGTATTTAACCAATTTAAATACATTTTCCCTCCAACAAAATATAATAAAATATTCCAAGTGGTTAGATCTAGATCTTGGTTAATAATATTTTATTATTCACCATTATCGAGGATAACTCAATGTTTTGTTATAAATAGGAGGGTTTTCCATTCTGTTGCACTGAAAATTGTCACCTTGACATTCTGCTATCTGTATGAGCTCATTATCACTCATACTTTCCTCCTTTGCAAGTCTAAAAACATCAGTTCCTCATGTCAAGCCTTAAAAATAAAAGAAAAGCTCTCAAAAGTCTCTAAAACTCTGGTATCGCACTTTCTCTTTGTCTTACCTGCGGTCCTGCACCTAATGGTCATGTCTCCTGCGTACCTGACCGCAATTTATCTGTGTTAAGGGTGCGGACCCCTATAAAATATTAAAAGGGCGCAAGTAAACTCAAAAAGCTCACTTTCAGTCATTTTTAGAAGCTTCTGGAAGGAATCTTGCAGTGGAAAATCTGCTCTTTTCAGGTTCATGTATCCCATGCCTTAAGGAGCTAACCCCTTGATGTGAGGATCTTATCCCTTTGAAGGAGGATTCTATCCCTTCATAGGTGGAACTGTAACCTCCTATTTTGCACTATAAAAAGAGGCATAGGGTAGCCTCAAAGGGTTACTAAGGACCTAGACAATTGATGAGTTCAAGCTTTAGTGTTATTTGAGGTAAAGTGCTGTTGGAACTTAGACTCCTTTAGCTGAGATTTTATGAGGAAAGATTACATACCTATATGTATCTCGGTTGGAAGAGTGCAAGGCTTGTTAGAGTAAAGGAAATTCTTGCTTCGGACCCCAGGAAGACCTGTTTAACATCAAGGCTGAAAAGGTTGTAAGGTCTTCTACTATTTCAAAGTTAATACAAATAAGTTTGTTTTTCTCAATAAGTTGTCAATTGATTGTTTATTTTATGGATTCCTTGATCACCATAATAGATATGATTTATGAATACATGCTATGCAGGTGCTATTTGATGTTTGTTTGTTTGTGATTATAGATCTTCGAAGATAACTCTTTCGGGCGACTGAAGGATGACTACTACAAACAAGCATTAGATCAAGGTAGGATCATAACACCTTTGTAGCATTTAATTATAAATCGTGATATATCTAGAGAAATATATATTTAATTTTCTGTTTGTTGCTAGACTATCTTCTGATACTAGGGAGATTGGGCTTTTCCACAAGATCGATTTATCCGGCCAACAAATTGGTGACTCCACTGGGGAAAGAATTTGGTTTTTGGTTTTTCTTTTATTTTGACTTGAGGAAATGGTTTTTTCTGGTTTTTTATTGATGTATACTGGCTTGGGTAGCTTAGTTTTACTTTGCTTTCAAAAAATTTTAGAACTTTTTTTTTTCTTGAAGTTTTCCGGGGACCGCACATTTTCTTCACACAGAGTGCGGGCATCTCCGCACTTTCCTTGAGTAACCAATGCGGGACCGCACTTGTTTGCTCTGGAGCCTGCAGACCCTGTCAAATTTTTAAAAAAATTAATACTTCTACTTCTAGTTTGAGTTTAGATTTAATTTAGGATTCTTAGCATCTACCCAAATCTGTATTTTTCTGTCAAAACTGCAGCCAAGTTTTTCAAAGAAATTTTTTATCTCACTAGAATCTCCGTTGGTTAATTGGGTGTTTTATATCTCTTTTCGGGAGAAATTATTAATTTTATCTTTATTGCCATTGGAGGTTTGTCTCGTATTTTCACAAGTTTGCATCTTTTTTTTTTTTTTTTTGCAAAAAAAAATTTCCCCTCATTCGTCGGGGGGGCTAAATTGTGTCTGAGTGTTAATCGCCTTTGAGTGTTTTTATTTTTTGATCTTTGGAACTGTCACCCAATTTTCTTTATGTACACTTGATTGATTCTTAGATTACATTAGAATCATCTTGTGTTTGAGAATTCTCTTGCATAGATCACATTTGGATAATTAGAATTCTCATTTTCAGAATATGAATGAAAAATGTGCATAAATTACATTTGCATACTTATGATTTAGTAAGAGATTATAATGTGTATAGTTTACATTCTTAAACTGTCTGATGGCTAGACTTAGCTAATTTGAATACAAGGAAAGTATATTGTTTTAAAAACACAAAAATAAAAAAATTTGTTTTGGAATTGATTTGCATTAGTTTTTCTTAATGAAATTAGTGCATTAGAGAATTTGTTATATTTTCTCTTAGTGATCAATTTTTTGCATTGTTGGAAGTGTATGGAAACTCTCTCCTTACTTTAGTTAGGATTCATCGAATTGAAAAGATTACATTTTCATATTCGATTGCATTCAGTTTTGGGTCGGGTCATAACACCATTGGTTTCGTATCCATTTACCCTTTTGAGTAATAACAACCTAAATAACACAACGCTTAATTAAAATTTATCTAGTAATTTTTACATTTTTAGGGCTCTTTCCACCAATCTAGCTTAGGTTTAGTGCTTTGGAATAGGTTGTAGTTAACTTTCCAAAGCAACAAAAACAAACAAGTAGATAAATCTTGCAATAGGAAATAAATCCAATTGTAATTGGTACAATCTAGGAAGCTTCTCTTAAAAAAGTCAATCACGAGATCATGTCTGAACCTTTGAGACAATCAATTCTGTTTCATTGGGAAAGATAGAAGATTTTGCGCGCATTACAAACGGTAAACCTCGGATTAACCATTGTCAAGGAGCCTGGGGTCACTTGTCGGTAAACCTTGGATTGACCATTTCGAAGAGCCTTCGAGGATTGAGCTTTTTACTTTTCCCTTGCGCGTAGAATTGGATAGTAGATGTTCCCAGTTGTATTTTGTTGTTGGTAACCTTAGTGTCCATAAACTTAAGATTATTTCCTAAAAAAGGTGACGGTGAAGGAAATATCTCTTGTATGTCACAGATGACGTCGGCTAGACTCACTTGGACTCTCCAGAGGGTTATCTTCACTTGAGATGGCATAGTGGAGAAACTTGCACTGGTTTGTTTCATTAATTAGGTTGTTAGGGTAACTGTTCCAATCACCATTTCTGCATTAAAATTATATGATGTTGGATTTCATCACCAAATAGTGTTTTTAGTGCAGAAATCTACTGTTTGTGTGTGGTTTGACGCCTAGATTTGATAGCACGTGTTCATTTGTTTGTTTTTACTTTTAGAGACCATAGGTGTGAATTGTGAATTGTTAATTTTAGTTTTAAATTGTTAATAAAATTCACTGAAGTTGAATCTAATGGTAATTGTTTCGGAATTTACCAACCAAGGAGCCCCTCTTAACGAGAATCCTAGTACTTTTCCTTGCTTTGGAAATTTTGGTCCTCCTTATATGGCTACATTATCATTAACTAGATTTACAATAGGTTTATCGATATGGTTATTTTCAACTTCGTTGGCCCCAAATACTCCAATTATTCCACCTCAACTGAATGCTTCACCTCAACAGAGTTCACCATGTCAACATCACCAACCTTCTGTTGACCCTTTATCTTCTTCGCCCAATATGTCTTCCTCCCTTTCTTCCTCTTCACTTGGTAAAAGCCTTGACGCTAGTAACTAGGTGACTACGAAGAAGAAGAAGCAAGATAAGAAAGAAGTCAACCAACCAACCATGGCTATAAGTGTTAGTAGTGTTGAGGAAACCTCCAACATGCATCGTAAACCCAAATTCCCTTGCAAGATTTGTAAGGGTGACCACTTCCTTATCAATTGTCCTGGTATTCCTAAGGTCTTGGAAGTATGATCAGAAAAATCCCATCAACTTACTGTTGATCCATCAACCAGTGATAGTCAGGTTCTTGGGAAAAAGGTTAAAGTTAGGTTTCCTTGTAGATTATGCAAAGGGAGTCATAAAACTCACATTTTCCCTCACATGGATGAAGCCTCAAAATTGTTGGAAAACCTTACTGTTCCATAGCAAGAAATTCCAACTAGTTACCGTAAACTTTCTCCCAACTTACTGTCAACTGACGGAGTGATTGATCTAATTCCAAGTACAGTCAATCCCTCTATTCCATTGGAAAGTGGAAATCATATCACTCAGGTTGATGTTCCATTAGTTGATCAAGTGGTTGATTCAATTTCACATTCGGTCAATACCACTCTCCCTGTTGAGAGTGAACTTCATACTGCTCAGGTTATTCTTGTTACATCAGATTCTTCTACGTCAGGGGGCATTTCACCTGTTTCTACAGAACCCCCTCCAAGTACCGAGGTCTTTTCCTTTGATTGGAATAGACTAATAGAACCTCGTCTTCCTTCCTCCATCCCTTTCCAAATAATTGTGAAGGCTGGTGGTAGGAGCATACACCACACACATGTAGATGAAGGTGATTCTATTAGTATTTTATCCTCAACTGTTTGGAAAGCTTTGGGTTCCCCTTAGCTTATGCCTGTTATGCAAAATCCAAAAGCTTTTAACAGAACCATTAGTGAACCTTTAGGGATCCTTCCTAAGTTTTCTATTACTTTGGAAGGTAAAACTGTCTGTATTGATCCTATGATAGTTCGAGGCCCCTTGGATTTCAATTTACTCCTTGGGTGAGACTATGTCTATGCGATGAAAGATGTCGTATCAACACTCTTTCGCGTGATTTCTTTCCCTCATAATGGAAACATTGTGACTATAGACCAACTTTCATTCGCTTGTCTTGATTCATCTACCAATAATTCGACACCTCTAAATGTTCCTGATAAGAAAGTGGTATCTACCCCACTACGGGTTAACTATGTGGCAACCAGTCCCATGTTTTCAATTACCGATGCAAGCGAGCCTCTCATTGTTTTCTCATCTTCCGTTGACTTAGATCTGGTAATTGACATGGAAAACTCTATGGGATTATTTGAACGCGATGTTCTTATCCCTTTTGAGTCCCTTGACATGTGTTCCTTCCAGAGAACTATTCTTCCTTCTGATGAAGACCTCTTGGAAGCCATGATCAAGGTGTGTCCATTGACATGTGTTTCTTCCAGTTGGAAGCCATGATCAAATCATGAGGATAATTCCTTTTACTGTGTCAACCTCGTTAAAAAATTAATCAGTGATTCATGAGGAGATTTCCTTTCCTTTGTGTCAACTACGACGTTGAAAATGAATCAGGTATGAGGACAATTATTTTCCTGTTTCAACCTCATTAAAAAATGAATCAGTAGGTAGATTGTTGAGAGTAGATTAATAGATTAGAAATAAATAGTTTCTGAGGATGGTTCCTGTTACTGAGTCAACCTCGTAAAACATGATTCAGGTATGAGGAAAGTTCCTTTTAGTGTGTCAACCTCGTTAAAAATGAATCAGTGGATCAAGAGGAAAGTTCTTGTTACTCGTGACAACCTTGTTAAAAAATGAAACATGTAGGTTAGGATAGTTCTTGAAAGCATTGTTTTCAACCTCATTAAAAATGAACACACAAGGAGCATAGTTATTTTCAAGGCTCGAAAGCTCATTAAGAAAATGAAACAAATCCTCCCAATTGGAGTCGCAGCTCCTGACCAGATCTCGTAAATGTTAAGTCATATATTTAGGTTAGTTATTTCAGTTTTTGCATAATTTTCTTACAGTTTTAGGTCGGGTCTTTCATATGATCTCGTAAATGAACCTTCATTCCATCCAACTAGTAATTACTAGTAGTCTATTTAGTTGAATGAAATGAAGTTGGGGGGCATGCGCTCTAAAAGATTACGCTTAGGGGGCATTAAAACCTATCTGAAGCATAGTTTTTCTCTGTTTCAAGCTTTTGTAAAAATTAAACCTATCTTGAGTCGATTTTGGTTATTTTCAAGACTCATTAAACTCATGAAAATCCCGAGATGATTTTGCTATCTTTCATTCTCGTAAAACACATGAAAATGCCGACTTATTTCCGTCTTTTCCTGCTCGTAAATTAAATTGAAAGTCGGCCACAAGAGTATATTTTTATCCCTATTACGAACTCGTTAAAACTTACGAAAAATCGAAACCTTGGAATCCTCTTTTAAGCCCTTTTCAGACTCTCGAAAATTGAAAATATTATCGAGCACTTGATTATTTGAACTCGTTAAAATAAATGAATGATCGTCCTTTCAGTATAAGTTTACCCCTTTTACGGAATGAAATGGACTATTTACGAAAAAGGTATACGTTGACTAATTACGGTCAATAGAGTTCAATTTGTTAGCTGGATAAATCGATCTTGCGGACAAGACCGATCTCCCTACTATCATAAGATAGTCTAGCAACAAACAGACAATTAAATATATATTTCTCTAGATATATCATGATTTATAAGTAAATGCTACAAAGGTGTTACGATCCTACCTTGATCCAACACTTGTTTGTAGTAGTCGTCCTTCAGTTGCCCGAAAGAGTTATCTTCAAAGATCTGCAATCACAAACATACAAACATCAAATAACACCTGCATAGTAGAAGAACCTTACAAACTTATTTGTGTTAACTTTGAAATAGTAGAAGAACCTTACAACCTTTTTAGCCTTGATGTTGAACAGGTCTTCCTGGGGTCCGAAGCAGGAATTTCCTTTACTTTGACAAGCCTTGCACTCTTCCAACCGAGATACATACAGGTATGTAATATTTCCTCATAAAATCTCAACTAAAGGAGTCTAAGTTCCAACAACACTTTACCTCAAATAACACTAAAGCTTGAACTCATCAATTGTCTAGTTCCTTAGTAACCCTTTGAGGCTGCCCTATGCCTCTTTTTATAGTGCAAAAGAGGAGGTTACAGTTCCACCTATGAAGGGATAGAATTCTCCTTCAAAGGGATAAGCTCCTCACATCAAGGGGTTAGCTCCTTAAGACATGGGATACATGAACCTGAAAAGAGCGGATTTGCCATCGCAAGATTCCTTCCAGAAGCTTCTAAAAATGACTGAAAGTGAGCTTTTTGAGTTTACTTGCGCCCTTTTAATCTTTTACAGGGGTCCGCACCCTTAACACAGAGAAAGTGTGGTCAGGTATGCAGGAGACATGACAAAGACAAAGAGAAAGTGCGATACCAGAGTTTTAGAGACTTTTGAGAGATTTTCTTTTATTTTTAAGGCTTGACATGAGGAACTGATGTTTTTAGACTTGCAAAGGAGGAAAGTATGAGTAATAATGAGCTCATACATATAGCAGAATGTCAAGGTGACAATTTTCAGTGCAACACATTCATTCTTCACTTTGATCACTTTCATTTTCGCTCTTTGATCATTTCATTACTGCTACTATTTTCTTTTCTTCTTAAGCTCCCATAGAGTTCAACACATTATGGTTTTCTACAACATTGAGAGAGAGAAAATTCTAGAACTGAAGTGTTGAGGACAACCAAGAACCCATCCCATTGAGGGGGACTGGTAACTTGTATTAGTTCCCTTTACTAGGTGTTATAATATATTGAAAATGATTTAAAACTTGTCTTGTCTGTTGGATGCATAGAGTAATTACTATTTATTTTTACTATTTAGTTTCTTTTACTACATAGATCTGGGTTTTTGCAGCATTTGTTCTAACTATCGATTACAGATCTAAAGAAGTTACGCATCCATTTTCTGTTGTTAGGGTTGTTTGTCACACACAACTAAAGTGAGCTCTTTTTGTACACTTGCGTTAAGAATTGACACTAACAAATGACGACTCCACTGTTGTAATTCATATTCCCACGTGACCAAAAAATTCAGTAACAAGTGTTTTTATTCAGCTGTTTTCAGTATCTTGATATTTTTTTAAACTTTTATCCCCTAAATCAGTCAAAATTCTAACTTCCGGTTGTTTTCGGGTGTTTTTCGCCCGTAACATGTATCAACCACGCCTGAGACAACAATTTTTCTGTAACCTGTTGCTTGAAGATTCATGAACGGGAAATCACACTTTTTGAGACAAAAACTGCGATTTCTCATAGAACTCGCACCTATCTCCCCAGAAATTGTGATTTCCACAACTCACAAGTTAGTACCCATGAGCTGAAACTTTTTTTTTCTGAATTTATTTTTTCTCTGTATCTGCCAGGGTTTGCCGGGAGCACTGTTTTGGGCTGTCTAACCTTTGTATCAACCTGTATTAGGCCTGGATATGTTTAGTTTGTCTCCTTGAAGTAGAAACAAGCCCCCTAGGGTTTCAGTACATTTCCACCTTTTTAGGAGAGGTTAAGATGAGTAGGTAGTCTGAGATTTGTAGTGCTTTCGACCATTGTTTTAGGGTTTGATCTATCTTTCTTTCAGGTCCTTTTTGATATGTTATTATTCCATCCAAAACCAAATCTTTTTTTTTTTTTGGTCTTTCCCTTAGGGTACCCTCGTTTCCCCTAGGGTTTTAACCTTTCGCCTTCAACTTTGCAGTATTTTTCCCCTTTAGTTTCTTATTGTTTTCTATGTCATTTGTAGAAGATTGGAGTCATTAGATCCATGTCCCTTAGACCTTAGATATTTTGGCTATTCTTTGTGTTTTGAGTCAATTTCGCCCATCTTTTAGATTATTTGTTTAGGAAGCATTATTTTTGGTTGAATTTATGCATGATTAACTGCTTATTTTATTGTCATTTCAGTTTTATTTACAATACTTAAAAAAAAAAATATTTACACAACCGTCTGAGCTTAATTAAAATTAACACCTGGCTTGCACACATTCACACCTAAAGCGAAGAGCGTCTGGTTTACACTGCCAAGCCAAGACATAGACATCGTAATTAATAAATCTGCCACATATAGCCTTTGTTTATCACTCTTCAACCTTTTCGTGTCATTTGTGACTTGCCATCATTGCACCCGCAAGGCATTTATCTCAGAGACTCCAAGGCCTTCAACCTAAATTTCCGTTAGGAAGACTTACTCCATCACGTAGGGTCTGAGTTATTCGAGGGCACATCCACCTGTGTGATGTCTGCCTCTATTTGGAATAAACTCAGATCACCCAAATTAGCCCCATCCACCATCACTTTGCGTGCATGTGACAGTCACCCTTCTTAGCCCCTTGGAATTTTCTGTAATTGTCCTATCAGAATTGCGGGCAAGAATATTTGTATTGACATAGAAGTCATTGATGGCCCCTTGGATTATTATATCCTCTTGGGTCATAGCTACACCTATGCGATGTAATTTTTTTCATCTGCGGTTCACCGTAAGATGTGCTTTCCCCACGATGGAAATATTGTCACCATTGATCATTTGAAATATTCTTATGAACTGAAGTCTTAGACCTCCCTTGAGCCAAGCATATCTTCGGTGAACGATAACCAAACAGTTGCACCTCTCACCAGTATTTCACCATGAGTCTATAAAGATTCCACCTTACTTGGTTCATTCCCTAGTCCCCCCCCCTCTTATCACTGAGCCCAACTCATCGAGTGTTTGCATGTTGCAAGCATCTCAGGTTAGCCAAAAGCAGCTTGTTTCAACTAGCCAGCACCCAACGCCTTCGCAACCTGATTTTGTTGACTTGACCTTTAGGACCTTCTCCTTAAGGACCTTCTCCTTTTGCTGGTATCTCTCCCAACCTTTTTCAACCAAGAATGGTTCCCCCAAGCCTTAACCATTTTGGAGCCATTTCGCCAAGTCATTACCCTTCGGGTCAGATACCATTTTTAGCTCCCCGCTCTAGAGTATTTTTGGTTCCTGTTATGGCTACATTGAGTCTTCCTAGTTTTATCATGGGGATCCCAGTTTGGTACATTGATCCCCTAGAAAAAACTTCGGCTGGTTAGCTCAAACCTTATACCGCTTTGACCCCGGTTCAACCGGTCGCCATAACCCCTCCCTTTGCTTTAGTGCCACAACCACCTCAACAAGAACCTACTCCTTTTTCAAAATCATCAGGTGAGGGGGAGAAATCCAAAAAGAAGGAACCTAAGGACAAGGCTACCCAAACAAGTCCATCTCCACCTAAGCCTCCAAAGTCGACACCTCCTTGTTCTTTGTGTGATGTTGTTGGGCATGCTACCCAGAACTGTCAAGAAGTTCCTCATATCAAAACTATGGTCAAAGAAAAGTTTCCTGAATCTGACATCCTGAAGGTCCATTTTATCTTACCTGATTCAGCTAAGAAACTCAAATAATTGCGCACAAACCACCCTTGTGATTTGTGCAACCTTTATGGCCACTATTCTCATCATGGTCCCTGTCTTAATGACTTTCATGATACCCTTGAAGAAATTCATGAAACAGAGGCCGCTCATAGTGGATCATCTACTCCTCTAATTGTGAATTCCACTTTCGCAGAACCGAAGGACATTTTTGCACCCATTGTGATACCTCCCCCGATGTCGAGATGATATACTCTTTGGTTGCTATTATCTATCTATCGTCATTGTTATAGGTAAATTTTGGCATCGTTCCCAATGAACTGGTTAAAGGGCATCATCTCCAGGACCAATGACTAAGGTTCTATCATTCCCTATCATTTCAAGTTGCTACATGCCCTAAGGCAAGAATAAGAAAAATCAAGCATGACTTTCATCAAGCAATGGTTTCCAAGGTTTGAAGTTTATTATATAGCATATGAGAGCTCACCAACGTTGCCTCTAAGGGGACTAAGTGTGTTGCATATGCAGGTAGCACCATGCAAGGCTGCTCTGCAAAGCACTTCCCGACATATATGGGTGCATTGGTCACATTGAGAGCGAAATTCTCATTGTTCTGGAATCTCCACTTGGCCAATGCCTTATAGAAGAGTTCACATGTGTCAAGCTTCGAATCCAAGTGTTCATTTGACATCTACAAGATTGGAAACATGTCTTGCCTATTATTGGAAAGTCATTGATTGAAAAACAACCTTCAGTTCATCTATAAATTGAGCATAGATCTGAGTGTTTGATAAGGAAGAATTTGAGTAGAGAAATGCTGGAGGATTTTCAATTGAGAGTTAGATTTGTGTAACAGCTACTGGAGAGATTTATACTATGATGGGGCTAAGGATTGTTGCTGGAAAGGTGACTTCAAATTAGTCATTTGGTTGTAACCTCTCCTTCTATCATCAATAAAGAATACAACTTACTTTTCCCTATATGCATATGTATTGGCTTTGATTTTCCATATTGCAAGATCTTAGTTGATGTATATTGTTTATGCTTTACTGATTTAGCTAACTAACTTGAATAGACATTTGTATTATTGCTATATTCTACTGTTTTAGTTTTCTTTCTTGCAACAAGCATTTTGCCTACAAACCGCTTGAATTTGAAGCAACAATGAAAGCGACAGAAGGAGCCATTTAGAAGCGCTTGGATTACAAGTAAGCTTCTAATCCTTTCTGTGTGTCTGTTCTGAGTTAGTAAAGGTAGTCGTATAGTCTTTAATCTGTTGTTCTAGAATGTCATCTGTCTAGGGAAGTGTGTTTTATCCGTAATTCACAATTCCGTCCAATAGTCATCCATGAGATCCACGATGGAAGACCACTCTGGGGCTTCCCATTCCACTTTAGTCGAACCTCCCTCGTTGAACGCCTTGGTATAAACATCGGTATATGTTTTATCTACTAGCTCTTCATCTACCCTCCATATCAATGTGTATGTGAACCATATTTCTCATGAATATGTGCCAGGTAACCCCGCCACATCATGTGGTCTCCCTTTTTCCAGTCCTCCCATCTTCCATTCTGATGAAGACATTATGGAAGCCATGACCACCGCTAATTTTCCCTGGGATGATATGAACCATCATGCATACTTCCTTCTGCAACAGTCCCATGACCAATATTTTGTGGATTCCAAAGACTTCATCCATAGTGAGGTTGATTTTTTCAATAGCCCTTACTTCGAACCCATGCATTCGAACCAAATACACCTTGTGGCCATTACATTGACACCCAATGTTTGGGTAAGGGGGCACCCATATTTGAGAGTTGATGAGAAGCAATTCACCACAACCCTCCTAGTGCATCTGGTAGTGTTCACTCTAGTACCATTATTCTTCCCCATTTTGAATAACCTCTAGAGTTTCACATCACTTCATATCACTCTAGGGGTGATCCACTTAATCATTCTTTCATATTACATCAACAACCGAGTCCCTTAGACATTGTTGTTAACTAAAATTTGTGTTTTCTAGGTGAGCACCAGCTCATTATATCCAAAGCCACTCTTTGGGATAGTGACACCATGTATGTGAAATCAAAAATTTATTCCATTTTCTTCATATACGAAGTGCCAAATGAGATTGGAAATCTACCATTATCTTTCTCTAACTGTATCTATCCATTCTTCCCACAGAAGATAACCATAACTTAATCAAATGGCAAACCACATCATCAAAATGTGTTAGAGTCCACTATTCTAAATAAATTTTGCATGTCCATAGCATGCTTGGGGAAACCTATGCCCCTATATATTCTCACCATCCTCTTAAGGATTTAGTGCCTATGAGACCCATTGATTAAATCCATTATTTGAACACTTGGAACACCATGGCGCTCCACAAACTCCTCTAGCTAGGGGCATAATTCCCACCTTTGCATACCATATTACTCCCCTCCATCACATATGTTTGGGGTTAGTATCCCATTCTTGGGGGCATGATAGAACCCCTAGCCACCTTCTCACTTGATTAACGTAATTATCTACCTAGACCCCACTGATCTAGGTACGGTTGATTATCCTCCCATTTCTTGGATAATTTATCCTACCGGCCTCTTTGGTGAGCCATATATCATAGATGCTTGATACCATATCTTAAAATATTCTACTTTATGTGATACCACACTTACCACTTGGTCCCCATGTTTGACTTGGTGAGCGGGGATGATTATAGACCTTCTCTAGTAGTTCATTCATGTATTCATTTCTTACCTCGATTATTCACTAGGAACCATCCTTCCAAGAAGAATTAAGGCCATATTTAGACAATTAAGGTCACCAACCTGAAAGTCACAAATCCTGTTTCCTTCAGTAGGTTTGTTCGCTATGATCACTAGAAGATTTAGGTCCTTCTCCTCCTCTCCAAATTCACCACAACTCAACTAGAAAATGAATCAAATTGGAGGGAAATCACCCTATTAAAGGAAAACCTTAAATTTTCCTTCACCAATTGTGGCCAAACTGTAGCTTAGTTTTACGAACCCATTAGCACCATTGGAAATCTCTCACCAAGAATTATAATGGGTCTTCCTTTGTTTTTCATGATTTGACACTTCACCAGGAAGCCATTTTTCCAAGAAGGGTCACTTCGACGCATCTTAAAATTGAATCTCTTCATATACACTTCTTATACTTGGGACACCACTTTTCCTTCATACTTGTCAATGCGTGTGTCACTTTTCGTCATGAGTAACCATATTTTTCTCATGTTTTAATGGTCCCCATTGGGCCTATTTTGTGTGGAAGAATCATCGAGTAACCCTTGTTCAAAGCATTTGATTTGAGCCATAATCACATTCATGGATTCTGTCTCAAGTCCCTTTGCCTCCTGTTACAATATTCCATCATTTTCCTTGTCTCTCTCTCGTGTCGCCCATTTTTGCCTCTAGCCGTACTATCCCCCATCCCCTTCAGAGTCGAGTCATTCATTTCCAGGTCATCCATGCTTTTAATTCTCTGACAAGGGAAGTTGTCCATTCGCTACTCAGTATCCTCTATTCCATCATCATCCCTGGTGTTAGTCCATCAGTCACTTTACTATGATCCCTCATGCCTTAGTTGAGGATTCATAACTGCCTCACCTATGATGGACCTCCTTCTATCAACATCATCACATTCATTCCAGAATACAGGTCTAGAGGGCGATGTACCTTGGTTCCATCTTCCATTCTTGTTCGGTGCCTCAGATCAGGCAAAGGGACTCATTATTTCCCTTTTACTTGGTTGTTTCTCATCTGCTTGGCCTCAACTCATTATTTGCATTATTGAGATTCGTATACTTGATGATTTGGCGATCCAACAGATTGTACCAGTGATTCCAGGGTGTGTGTGAGATGTTTCATACCTCATGAGGGGGTGGCCCTTTAGGTAGCCCCCCACATGCCCGAATGACCTCAGATTATAATAGAGCCTCAGATGCAGCTTCACAAATATGATGGGTTCAATTTCAACTGCTTGCAACGCCCATAGCATGCATGTATCATTCAGATGATCCATTCATAATTTCAGAGACCTTTCCTGTTTAGCAGGGCTTCTTTGGTTGTTATTATGTCTCATGTACTTAGCTATTATTGTATTAAGTCCTGGCTCATGTTTTTCCAAGCACAGTATGTATGTGGGATCCATTATATTCTTGTCTGGCCCATTTTATGCAAAACTTTCATGTACCATTTATCATGTACTTTATTGATTAGTTTCATTTTGTTGGGCGCACCATTATTATTTGTACTTCGTCATCACGCCAGGCATAGGTATGCCTTCCCCACCCCATTGAGAACATATACCACAACATTAAAGGAGACTTATATCATTTGTAGGTATCTCCCCCTCAGTCATTGTCCTCTCTCGCTTCACTCCATCTATGTATCTCTCTCTATGACTCCCCTTTGGTGTCTTGTGATTGTGTTCTTACAACGTACTTCGGTCATACGATTAGCTCCTAACGCTCGCACGTTGGGGGACAATCTGTTATCACCAAAATTTGGTCATCTAACCATTTACAATTAGATGGATCGAAGTACACCATGTAAGACCAATTTTACCATAGTGAAATTGCTTTCATTATAGGAAATACTTTAATAAACCATATTTTATTAAGTTATTTTTGGTTAAAACAAGAAACCTCATGAGGAATATTTAAATAGATCCTTATTTATTTGATTTTCCTCTAGGAATAATTAATTAAATCACAGTTTAAATAATATTCCTAGTCATATTCAACCCAATTATGAGAAATAATTAGATAAATAATTATTTTTCTTATTTTTCTCTAGGAATAATTAATTAATTAATTATTTAGTTATTATTCCTTGCTAAATTTGACTAAATCACCTAGAAATAATTAAACAAATCATTATTTGTTAATATTTCCTTAACCAAATTCTTGAAATGATAAATAAATCATTTATTTATTTATTTATTATTTCTAAATAAAGTTATTTAACCAATTTAAATACCTTTTCCCTCCAACAAAATATAATAAAATATTCCAAGTGGTTAGATTCAGATCTTGGTTAATAATATTTTATTATTCGCCATTATCGAGGATAACTCAATATTTTGTTATAAATAGGAGGGTTTTTCATTCATTCTTTACTTTGATCACTTTTATTGTTGCGCTTTGATCATTCTCATTGCTGCTACTATTTTCTTTGCTTCTTGAGCTCCCATAGGGTTCAACACATTCTGGGTTTTCTGCACCATTGAGAGAGAGAAAATTCTGGAACTGAAGTGTTGAGGACAACCAAGAACCCATCCCATTGAGGGGGATTGGTAACTTATATTAGTTCCCTTTACTAGGTGTTATAATATATTGAAAATTATTTAAAACTTGTCTTTTCTGTTGGATGCATGGAGTAATTACTATTTCTTTTTACTGTTTAACTTTTACTGCATAGATCTAGGTTTTTGCAGCATTTGTTCTAACTATTGATTGCTGATCTAAAGAAGTTAAGAAAACATTTTCTGTTGTTAGGGTTTTTTGTCACACACAGCTAAAGTGAGCTCTTTTCGTACACTTGCGTAAGGAATTTATGCTAACACAACTAGACATGAAAAATAATGTATTATCAATTGGGTTTGTCTTGAGTGGTTGAGAGGAGAAATATTATCCTCCCCACTTGAATTCAAATCCCATTTTTGACATGTTTGATTTACATGAGCTAATTAATTATTGATTGACATTGGAAAGGTACAAACAATCTCATTACTTTTTACAAGCTTAAGGGTGGGATAGAATGTTACATGTAAAAAATGGAATGTAGGTTTGCATAAGTTTTAACGACATTACAACATATCTATTGCATATTATGAATATATTTATTGGGATATATAGGCGGGGAAAAATATAGGAGATTATGGAAAATCACTTCCAAGCTCAAAGGACTAGTAAAAATGAATAAAACTATGATACATTAACTCCAATGAGGAGCAAGAACTAAACAAACATTTAGCATACTTCTACCAAATAAGGCTCAAGTGTTGTAGGAATAGCATATGTAAGTTTACAAGAGTTTCTATGAGGTAGTGGGAAATGATATTTCAATGTCAATGGAAGAATCAATAAGGTCATGCATAATGCATGGTCATTTTAAATACACCCTTTTTTATTAACAATATTAAGCGGGCTAATCACCCCAATTTTTTTATTATCTCCCTATATCCACATGTGACTACCCATGCATGATCATTTCCAATGTCACCTCCAAAAAATCAATGCGTATGATATCAAAATAAATAATAGGTTAATAATTTAGTTATTTTGATAAAAGAATGGTTTTTTATTCATATTGGGTGGTTCAAGAACCCTTGCATTTTGAAAAGGAAAACAAACTCCCCCATTTCATAATAAATTTATAATGAATGTAATGTAGTGATAAAAATGAAATATTCCCACTATATAATTATAAAGAAACAATATACTAATAATGATATTTAACATAGATACTAGGAATACTTATGAGAAAGTATAAATACACATGAGTAACATTTTATTAGATGTAATTTGATTGAATTTTCTTGTAGCAGGCATGGGTAATGGAGTGCTTCTTACATATAGAGTAATTTATGGTATTACCTTGCATTAAGGGTTTCTCTCTCTATTTTCTTATGTTGTTCATGGTGAATGTATTGGTATATTTGGAGTTTAAGGATTTAATTCTAAAGTTTTAAACTTTATTCTCTCTTATATCTATCAATATTTACTAGAAGTGGTATCATTGCTACAATACAATACAATCCAACACAAAACTAATATAATGATACTTATGTGTATTTATAATTTCTCATGAGTATTCCTAGGGTTTATACCAAATATCTCTTATTATTATATTGTTTCCTTTTAATTACATGATTATTATTATATTATTTCATGTTAATTAAATAGTCAGTCTATTCCATTATTATGGTCATGTTACATTCATTATCCACTCGTGAACCTCCCTAGGTACATTATATTATATCTTCCCAAGCTAGTAGGAGGGTTGCTCCAAACAACCTATGAAGTTCTAATTCCACTTAAAGAAGGTGGTAAGAGTCATAATCATGTTGATGTGTTTTCATGTCACACATCAAATGGAGTAATTTGAAACAAAAAGTTTTTAATCTTCTTCATGCAAGGCCAACAAAGATCGTTTCTCCTTTGAACAAAGAGAATAAAAGAAAAAACATCAGAAAGAAATAAAATTCTCATGATTATCTTTTCATTTGATAGCCCTATTTCTTAGCTTCATATAGAATTTTTCATAATTAAAAAATAATATCAAATGCCAAATATAAGACTATTCCCCCCTACATATCTCCTTTATTCCCCCTTTTATCATCATTTCCATTATTCACGCCATTTATCTATTTTCCATTTTCATGATAAGTAGTATTTTATGAGGAATTACCTTACCTCCTCTTCCCTCTTTTCACTTAGTCATTTACATGGACATTTTTTACACTAAGCCATTTCCCAAGTTGTGTGGAATGCCCCCCCCCCCACTTCATATTCCTCCACACACTCCTTTCTCTGCACATCTCAGGTTTCACATCCCACATTCTCTGCACACCTCTCATATCCCATGTTTTATTAGTTACTTTTACCTTCATAACTTGTCTTCACACACTTGTTTTATTACTTAATCAATTTTATCCTTAATTACTTTTACTTTTCATGCTTAACTTATTTTCTAATTTCCTGCACCTCACCTTTGCATGTTGATATTTTTGATATCTTTTCTATCCTAAGTAAATTTGTAATATATTTTTATGACACATGGCATATCATAGGGCAGCACTTCAAAGGAAATGATTGGACATATATGACTACAAAATGACTCAACATGATGATTGGGAAATGAGATGACAACCAAAAAATACATCTTGCATGAGCTACACAAGGTATTGTGATTCTTTCTACTTCACACACAAGTAGTATGAGGAGCCATTTATTTATAATTCATTGTTGATATTATCCCATAATGTATGTTTGATGAGTAGGACAAAGTTATATATCAAAAAGAAAATATTTATGTGGAGTAGATCAACTATTGTTGAGTCATTTTGTGTGGATTAACGATGGCTAAGTTATGAACTTTCGAAGGTTGTAACTTGCATTCCTAGTGTCCATTTTCAGAAAATGAGAGCTCGTTGGAGAGGTTAAATAATGAAAAAAACATTAGGAGTGGTATCCAAGTAAAAATTATAAATATCATTTTGAAAAATTAAAAGAATATTTAATACCAATTTCAGGCCTCTCACTAAATTATTCTTAAAAAATGATATATAAAAATAGAATTTTGGGATATATGAAGCGAGACTCAACTTGGAAAATTAATTCATAACAACATATTTCTAAAAAGGATCTTTATTCAGTTAATAGAAAAGGGAAAATAATAACCATAAATTATTTATGAAGACAAATAAAAGACTATAAAGAAGACACTAATCACATAATGGGCAAAGAGGAAGAGGGAGAAATATTTTGGCTCCTTAACTTTTAATGCTAAAGTTTTATTTATTTTATTATTTTTTGCTGGGTTTTTTTCAAATGAAACATTTTCATTTCAAAGAGTTTTATGAATCAACCATCCTGAATTTCCCTTTCATCTCTCTCCCATATTTATTTCAGTAGGTTATTCTATGTATGCTGAGAACTAGATTCATCTATCACTGATTATGTTTACTGTATTCTTTTGAAAATATTTATGACATTTCAAGTCTAGGGGAATAAAATCCCTATCTTGTAAAAATAAAATGCAATGTAATTACAATTTATCTAATAGTATTAGATATTTCTAAACTTGTTACATTAAGATTTTATTATTTTTTCCTACAAAGAACGTTCAAGTGTCATCTTGAATTTGTGGATTTATGTGATGATGTATCAGTGGATTCTGATGCACATGATTTTATACGACCTTGTTTGATATTAATGCATCAATATTTTAATTTTTTTTGATGAAATATCCATTTTATTTTTCTTTCATCTTGTAAACTAAGCATATTCTGGATTCATGTTATTTAAAAGAAGGGAAAAATATTTGTTGAAGGCAAACCTAGTAGATGAAAATTCTTTGCATTCACACACACACACACACACACACACACACACACACACACACACACATATACAAAGATACTTTGTTAGATGAGAACCTTATTGGAAGACTTGTTGGGGTTTTATATTAAAACTCACCCACTACAGTTATTAGAAGACATATATAATAATATTCCATGCATTGGAAGAGCAGTGCCACCTCTATAAAGGCGAGGAGGGTCTTTCTTGTTCCTCATGATGTTTTCTCTCAATGTTGGATTTTTTTCCCTTGACATAAAAGTGATCAATGAGTCATTATATATCTTAATCATTAAATATCATTAAGGGTTTATATTAGGATATTGATTCAAGTAAATAACAACTTATCACACATTATAAGAGTATTAGTAATTAATTTCAAGTCACTTGGACCCAATTCAAGTTGGTTATAGGGTTTAAGTTTCAATTTGGTTGAGGGATATATTATCAATCAAATGGTTACTCAATTTAAACTATTTTATAATTATGTAGCCTACTATTAATTATTTTTCATCTTCATGAAATTCATCAATATCATTGTGCCCAACAGTACCTTGTTGGCTCTTAAGTGGGCTCATTCTGGAATTGTTTGGCTTGTTTCAGGACCACAATATTTTTCCCTTAGGGGAGGCCATCCCAGGATTATTTATGAGTCCCCAAACCCTCCAACGCTAGGATTCCATATGTCAAGGTTTATCATTTCATATTGCACAAGGTGAAGACTCATTTTGCAAAATTTTCAATGGTGGCCCCTTTCATTGGTCATGGGGCAGGTCCCATATGAGCATGATCTTTCATAGAAAATAAAACGACTTTTGTTCATTTGATATAAAATCCAATGGTTTTACAATGTAATTCTTAGGATAATATTTCCAAGATATATTTTTTGCATAATTTTGAATTTTTATGACTAGTGGAAGAAGGGCATGAGTTGCATCCCTCCTAAATGACAAAATTTCATAGTTGTGACTTGATCATTAATATATGTTTTGAAATTTGAATGAAAAGGAAGATTTTTCCTAGAAGTGATAGAGGAATTTTGATAAATTTCTAACGATATATAAAATTACAAGTTTTAACCCCTATTTGTTGAGAACAAGCCTTCATAATTTTTGGATTAGTTTCAAGCACCAATTTGGTGACAATGATTTAGGGTGCAAAAAATATTACTAGGATAACACAAATAAATAAATTCAATGATATATTTGACTTGGATATTGTTCCATCGGTTCCTTAGTTGCCACATTTAAACATCATATGACCTACTTAGATCTGTCACAAATATTTGACTTGGTTGAGGAGGGATGGTCTAGCTAGGTTGTATGGCAAGGTTCCATGTCAATCAAGATAATACTTAACAGGTCCATTTCAATTTTTTTTGTCCACAACCTTGAATTACTCATTGAGATATTTTTGGTGATACTTCATTTTACTTTATTGGATATCATATGATGATGTGTAGAGCTTCACAAGTTTGAGTACTTTGTGGGCCCCATCGACAAATTAGAGTTTAAGAAAGCATAAATTTCTAGCAAAAATTGAGAGCCTAGATGGTGTAATATTAGTTTTTAAATGGTGTATTATCAATGGGATCATTGAGAGATTTCCAACGGTGTTCCCCATGTCACATTCAAACTTTGATATTTCTTGACTCCAATATCAATCTTCTTTAGTCAATTTGTTTGAAAATTCAAAGTCAACTTAGTTGACTTGGTGTGAAAATTGAGATTAAAATATAATAAAATGAAAAAGAGGAAAAAGGAGGGAGTGCCATCCCTCCCTCCCATGTAAATTGAGAAAAAGGAAAAATAAATAAAAAATGAAAAACACAAATGTCAAAACCCCTCTCTGCCCCTTTCCTTTCCTCATTTTCCAAAACACACATTGGCAGTAATGGCAGTATAGGGGTTGGGTTTGTGTTTGTGGGCATAAAAGCTTAGGACTTATAGTTTGTACACTATTTTTCCTTTATATAAGTAGGCATCTTATTCCATCCACTCCAAATCTCCATTATTGATTAATGTGATAGTTTGGCATTTTTCCATGGTTTATCATTGAGTTAATTGTTGGAGCATGTGCTCTCTCTATTTCAAATTTGAATAATAGTTGTTTGCAAGATTTTTTTTAAAGTGTTGGTTTGGTTGAATTTTAGTGCTTAAATAAGTTTGAATTTTTATTAATGAGTTTAGAAAATGGTGTGAAAATGACATATAGTTGTATTAAAAAAATTCATAGGAAGAATTTCAAGGGGGAGAGGATTTAAACCCCTCATGGGAAATAAGCCCAAGCCCCATGGTCCCCTTTTGTTTTTTCATAATACAAGAAAATGTTGAGAGGGGGATGATATAAAACCCATGACCCCCCCAATGTTCCATTATAAAATAAACAAACACAAAGCACAAAAAAACAAGAAACAACCCCTTCTACTGCTGTGCATGTTACATGCAAATTAACCATCGCTAGGAGTAAAAACCCTCCACTCTCCCTTATTCATATGGGTTAAACTTCCCGTTACTAAAAAAATATCACCATAGTTGCATATATTGTTTGGTTGTTACCTTCTCTACCCATGCATTACTTAGTCGTCTTCGCTACCATTTGACCGTTGGGAACAACATAGGGATGGGTTGGAGGAATTTTCCACCACCTCTCCATTCCATTGTCACTGGGGTGTTTTGTTATATGGTTTATTATTTTATATAGCTTTTTCCACAGAGGCAACCAATCCAAGGACTTGATCCCATGAATCCTTGCTTGTAATACACAACACTCAACCACTCATGCTAACCCACTTGGCTTTACTTTACATATGTTTGTATTTTATATTATAGAAATTTTAATTTATACTTTATAAAATATGTTTTTTTGTAGTATTAAAAATAAAAATAATATTAAATAAAACATTTGTATTTCTAAATTATGTGGTAAAAAATTATCTCCCCCATGCACAAGAGGCATTAGGTGATTGAATTCCATTACTTTCTCATCCTCAGGTGGATTTTCACCCAAAAATGGTCCACACAACCTTAACAAAGAGTATATTTAATAAAACCATACAAGTCATAAATTTAGCTCAATTTTTAATGACATTTTCAAGAGTAATAGTGACCTCATTTTGGCTTGGAAACAAGTGCTAGAAGGAGGTCTAATTGGAGGCATCTCGGAGTTAAATTTTGAAACTAAAAATGACCCATTTCATCTACAATCATGCAAGCCTATAACAATACGTAAATTTTGAATTCAATTTTTAATTTTAGCTGTGATGTCATTTTTTCCTTTAATCAATCCCAAACCAACATTTTCCTATAATTTTTCCAGGCCCATATGTTGTTCATCCGTGATTCATCCTAATCTCTATTTGTGCTAAATGGAAGAAATTGGGACATTGGTGGAAAACACTCTAGTATGAATGAATAAAATCTCAACATCATTGTTGTCAGGTATTACATATTTCCCATTCAATATTTTAGGATCAGGGTCCATATGTGTTGGGAAAAATACTGAGAGGGGGCGGTGAATCAGTATTTACAGCATATTCACAAATTTTTACTTTTTCACTCTCTAAAACCCATACGCTACTTTCCTTTAGTAAACTCGTGTATATACGCGGATATCCTTCATGCAACTCGCGTATTAGCAGAGATCTAAATATGCAGAAATTAATTAACTTAGTTCTTTGCACTATTCAATCATCTGATGTTAAGTTAATAGTAAACATGTGTAGTAACAACAGAATAAACCATCACACAAAGCATCACACATGAACACCAAGATTTTTAGGTGGAAACCCAAGTCGGGAAAAAACCACCGCTGCAGTTGCTCAACCTTCAATATTTTATTATAGAGAAAACATCTTACAACATAAGTGTTGGTGCAGACTCCTACCAGCACGCAGGAACCCACCTGCGCTCATTTACCAGCCTCTCCTGGAAGGGAGCTCCAACCCCCTGACTCGTTTACCAACCTCTCCTGGAAGGGAGCTATGACCCCCTTCTCTCGTTTACCATCCTCACCTGGAAGGGAGCTACAACCCCCTGACTGAAGGCTACAACCCTCAGCACCTCTACGGACCACGTTTCATAAATTTTCACACTGGATCCAAAGCTTCCTTTAGGACACCACTTGCAGGTCACGTTTCATCATATTTTCAGACTGGACCCACTCCATACATTTAAGCATAGTCAACCATGAAACAGATACATATAACTCAATGACAGATATCAGTAAACTAGCAGAACAGATCAGACATTTCTTACCACAGACTTCAGCAAACCCTAGTTTGCATACGCGCTTTCCTTTCACTGATGTCACGTATATACGCGCTTCCGTTCACATAAACAAGCGTATACTTCAGTACATATTACAGATCCAATTTTATTGCGCATACGCGCTTTCTCTTCAGCGAAGCCGTGTATATACGCTCTTCCTCTTCGGCGAACTAGCGTATGGTTCTTCAGACTTTTATGTCATTGCAATTCTTCACAACAGATACATCACTTCAGATTTTACCCTTTACCTTAGACAGATGTTCGCCTTATCACAGTTATAATCCTTCCATAAACAGATCTAGCAAATACAAGTACATTTCAGATCTAGATCCCCTTCTTCATCATTGGTGCATCATACATTCAGATCTATCATTCAACTGTAACCCTTTCCATTCAGATATACTTCAGAGAGAAGTATTCATTCAAGCTCAGACATCTTGCACCCACACTCATAATTTGCACAATGAATTTCTTCTCCTTATATAGGTTTACCCTTTTTCAATACCATGAGCCAAAACCACATTACTTCCGATGGTATTCCTAGACGGGGTCATTTAGACGAATCATTACCCAATACAATGGGTCAATACCATGGTGGTTACCCCTGGTTTTGCACTTTATGAGCGCTTTTTCCCATACGCGACTTGTCACGATGTTTCCCGCGTGCATACGCGACTTCCCCTAGACAGATCCACGTATGCCTTGAGACATACTCTTTTTACCATAGAATTAGCACATGCTGAATTCCTTTCTTCATTGCCTTCTGTACTCACTGTAGATACATCAGATTTACTTCATCAGGTGGTTTTCCATCAAGGACAACACATGTCAACAACCTTATGTCTTCATCTTCATTCAGTGGGTTGCCATCAAGGACAACACTCTTCATCATATTGCCAACAATCTCCCCCTTTGGACTTGATGGCAACCACGATGGTTTTTGGTTACCACAACAGATAGATACATTAAGAATACAATGACACCATGTCACATTCCCCGTTTTTGACACCATTCTTTCTCTTCATTCAAATTGTTTGGCTCTTCATTCAAACACCATGTCACTCTCCCCCTTTGACATCAAGGGCAAAGGGCTGATCAAAACCAACACACTCTCCCCCTTTTCTCTTCATGTGGAAGAAGCGTTCTGCAGATCTGATGTATACTGAAGTGACCAAGCTCCCCCTGAGTTCATGCTGAATCTTCAAACATATTTTTCAATAAAGTACATGACTCTATGAACTTCAAACATCAAACATCCAACCAAGTGGATTTACACATTTCAACTCAGCTACCCAACGAAGTGGGTTTACAAAATTTGACTCAGCTACCCAACCAAGTGGGTTTACAAAATTTGACTCAGCTACCCAACCAAGTGGGTTTAAAAATTTGACAAGTCCTTTACATTATGGGTCTCATCAAGACCTTTTCACCAAATTACAAAAAAAATGACCATTTAAGACCAACACCTAGAAAGTCCTTAAGAAAGAGAACATTTTTCAGAATCAACATAATGCCAACAATGCATTATACTCAGCAACGCTAATGCTCCCCCTGAATCTGTGCATCCAAGCATCCTTTTCAAATGACTAAGGCTCCCCCTTAGTTTGTGCATCCTGAACACTTTCACCAACAAATCATCAAGGCATCTTTATCAAAATATTAGAAATAGAATTATGAAAACTGGAACACCACCAGAGATACCAAACAGTATCAGAGATACCAAACAGCACTGCATCTGTGCTGAAGAGAGCTGACTCCAAACAGAAAATTGTCAGCAATCAGACATACGCGGTTTTCTGTGCAGGAACTCGCGTATATACGCGACTGTGTTTCATTAAACCCGCGTATCCAATGCCATATTCTAAATTTATGCAGATTTGTTCTTTTGACTGGCAGAGAACACTCCCAGCTTCTGTCTTAGATACTCGAACGCTTCCCTGGGCAAAGGTTTGGTAAAGATATCAACAACTTGTTCTTTGGAGGGACATACTCCAACTTCACCGTTATCTCAAGCACTTGTTCACGTAAGAAGTGATACTTGATGGGGATGTGCTTGGTCTTTGAATGCATAACAGGATTCTTTGAAATACTGATGGCACTTGTATTGTCACACTTAATGGGGACAAGAGGTGTACATTTGATTTGAAAATCTTGTAAGGTTTGCATCATCCAAAGGAGTTGAGTGCAACAAGATGCGGCAGCCACATATTCTGCTTCTGTTGTAGATAAGGCAATAGAATTTTGCTTTTTGCTGAACCAAGATACTAACCGGGGTCCCATATAGAATGCACCACCACTAGTGCTTTTCCGATCATCAACACTTCCAGCCCAATCTGCATCAGTGTAAGCATGAAGAGCAAGATCAACATTCTTTGGATACCATAGACCAAGGTCTTGAGTTCCTTGTAGGTACTTGAAAATTCTTTTAACAGCCTGAAGGTGAGACTCTTTTGGATTAGCTTGGAATCATCCAACAATCCCAACTGCATGCATAATGTCTGGTCTAGTCCCAGTGAGATAAAGTAGACTTCCTATCATCGATCTGTATTCTGGTTGATTCACCGTGGGAGAATCATCATGAGAACTGAGATTGCATCTGGTTATCATTGGTGTACTTACAGGTTTGCATTCTTCCATGCCATACTTCTTCAGAATTTGCTTAAGATATTTTTCTTGTGATAGAAATATACCATCTGCAGTTTGATGCACTTGCAAGCCAAGAAAGAATGTTAGTTCCCCAAGTAAAGACATTTCAAATTCTTGCTGCATGACAGAAGCAAATTTTTGACTCATAGATTCTTCGTTACTCCCAAAAATGATATCATCAACATATACCACTACAATCAATAGTTTATCATTTTCAACTTTTGTGTACAAGTTGTTGTCTGCAGACCCCTTTGAAAATCCTTGTTGATGAAGATATTTGTCAAGACGATAATACCATGCCCTTGGAGCTTGTTTGAGACCATATAGAGCCTTTTTAAGTCTACAAAGAATATTTTCATCATTTCCCAAAATGAATCCTTCCGGTTGTTCTATATATACTTCTTCTTCTAGATCACCATTAAGAAAAGCAGATTTAACATCCATTTGATAAACCTTGATTTGTTGATAACTTGAAAAAGCAAGAAACATTCTTATGGCTTCAAGTCTAGCTACAGGAGCAAAAGTTTCTTCAAATTCTATACCTTCTTGTTGAGTATACCCTTTGCAGACCAATCTAGCTTTGTTTCTTACAACATCCCCATTCTCATTTAACTTGTTCTTGAAAATCCATTTAGTTCCAATGATATTTTTATCATGTGGTCTTGGTACCAATTCCCAAGTGTCATTCTTTTCAATTTGATCGAGCTCTTCATTCATGGCTTGCTTCCAAAATTCATCTTTGCTAGCTTGATTGACATTGTGTGGTTCAATTGTGGATAGAAGTGCCAGATGACTAAAAGATCCCACCAGTGTTCTCCTCGTTCGTACACCCGATTCCTTGTCTCCCAAAATTTGAGATTCAGGATGATTCTTTTGAACATATCTGGATGGAGCTTTTTCAGATAGATCATTTTCAGGTTCTTCATTGGATCCACTGTTTATATCATTTCTATTTGATGTAGAAGGCCATAGGTCACCATCATCTTCTTTTGTTTGTTTTTCTTCTTTAGGAGCTACAGGAGACTCATCAATAACAACATCAATACATTCAACAATCTTTCGAAGCCTTTTATTGTAACATGTGTATGCTTTGCTTGAAGTTGAGTAACCAAGAAATATCCCTTCATCTGATCTAGGTTCAAACTTGCCAAGCTTTTCATCATTATTTTTGATAAAGCATTTACTTCCAAAAACTCTAAAATGCTTCACAGTGGGAGAATTACCATACCAGAGTTCATATGGAGTTTTGTCACTGTTTACACGAACATGAGCCTTGTTGAGAATGTTAGCTGCTGTATATGCTGCTTCACCCCAGAACATGTCAGGAGTTCCAGAATCATCAAGCATAGCTCTAGCCATTTTTTGAATTGTTCTATTCATTATTTCTGCTACGCCATTTTGTTGTGGAGTGCCTGCTACAGAGAACTGTCTTTTTATCCCATGTTGTTCACAAAATTCAAAGAATTCATTTGATGTATATTCTCCTCCTCGATCAGATCTAAGACACTTGATTTTTAGATCTAATTCATTTTCTATCAATGCTTTGAAGATCTGAAACTTTTCAAATGCTTCATCTTTGTGTTTAATGAGCCCGATCCAACACATTCTAGAGTAGTCATCAATAAATAAGATATAGTATTCTTCCCCACGTAGTGAATTTTTCCTCATAGGTCCACATATGTCAGTATGAATGAGTTCAAGAGGCTTACTTAAAGATCCTTCTTTGGCATTAAATTGTACTCTGGTCTGCTTACCGAATTGACAAGATTTGCATATGATACTTTCTGGTAGATTAATATTGGGAAGATCGCGAACAGCTTGAAGTCTGCTTGCTTTGTTGATTTGAGAGAAGCTCAGATGCCCCAGTCTTCTATGCCATAGCCAATTTTCTGAAGACTTGCTCAAGTAACATTGATCTTTGCAGTTCAGTATATACAGGTTGCTTGGATTTCTTTTCCCTTTTATAATAATTTTACCTGTATCAAGATCACGAACCACACACTCTTTTGAACTAAAGACAACTTCAGTTCTTTGATCACACATTTGACTTACACTCAACAGATTATGCCTTAATCCATCCACATACATGACATCATTAGCCTTCACCTTTTCTTTTAGAAACACAGACCCTTTTCCTTTAATTATAGCAAGAGAATCATTTCCAAATGTTACTTTCTTTTCCTTTTCTAGAGCATTATATGTAAGGATTTTGCTTTTGTCACCTGTCATGTGTCTTGAGCACCCACTATCAATGTACCATTGATTTTCTTCACCTTCTGCAAATAACGCTATCCCACAATTTTCAACCGGTATTTCTTTCTTTTTCCACACTTTAGAGCTTGAGGGAACATGTTCTTTTGGCTGGACCTTGCTCCTGCATTTACATTCTTCATGACCAAAGTTATTGCAATAAGTACATTCAACTTCATTTTGAAGAGGAGAAAAGTTGTTATAGGTGTTCTTCTTTGGTTCAATATTCATCTTTTTCTTTCTTGCTTCTCTTGTCATGATGGTTTTATATGCAACACATTGAGCAGCTTTATGACCAAAATTGTGACATGAGAAACATTATCCATTGAAGTAGAAATTTCTGCGATCATGAAATCTTCTATTCGAATTTACCTGTTGGTTGTAGCCCTTTTGAAAGTTATTCCTGTCAGTGTTCCTTGAAGTGCGATGATCCTGCTTTACCTGTAGAGAATCCTTGCTTCCTTGTTGAGAGGCAGAATATTGTAAACCAGTAGTTGCTACCTTTAGATAGTTTGGTGCTGAAGTCTGAGAGGATTCTCCAATATATCCAAGACCTGTTTTTATGAGAGGAGAACGTTGAGCCTTGATAATTTCATCTAAGGTATCTGATCCTTTAGTAAGTCTGAGATTCAGAGTCTGAACTTTCTCCACTTCTTTTCTTAGACTTACCACTTCACATTCTGCTTTCTCCCCGTGCTTCTTTTCTTCTTCAATCTGATTTTTCAGAGATTCTATGATGATCTTATTTTCTTCTAGGTATACTTTGAGTTGATTATTTTCTTCAAGAAAATCATTGTCCCTTAGAGCATCCACAAAAGTATCCTTTTCTTCTCTTTGTTCAAATGCCATGAGAAGTCTAAGATCTTCTTCACATTCTTCCTCACTATCAGATGACCCATCACTATCTTCATTAGTATAGTAACTTTTCTTAGAGCTAGATCGGTTCTTATTCCTTCTTGCTACTTCTTTTCCTTTAGCAGATGTTTCTTTATAAGGACATTTTGTAGCATAATGACCAACTTTTCCACACTCAAAACATTTGAAGGGAAGCTTACCTTTGAATCTTCCAGTACCTAGTTGGAGTTTTCTCACAAAATTCGCTTCTTCTTCTTCGGATATATAGCTGGATTCTTTGACAACTTCCTTTTCTTTTCCTTTTGTAGATACCTTAAAAGCAGCTTCTTTGATTTGAGAAGGACCTCCTTGTCTCATTTCAAAAGCAGTCAGAATACCATGTAATTGAACAACAGTAAGAGTTTGCAGATCTTGCCTTTCTTCAATAGCTGAAACTTTAGAGTCAAATTTTGAAGTCAAAGATCTTAAGACTTTTTCCACCAGAGTAGTATCGGTTATGGTTTCACCCAATTTCTCATTCGATTTACAATATCGTCCAGACGTAAGAAGAAATGGGCAATACTCTCATCACTATGCATCTTCAAATTTTCATATTCAATTCTAAGAGTTTGGAGTTTTGCACTTTTTACCTTTGTGTCTCCTTCATAACTCAGAATGATTTTGTCCCATATTTCTTTTGCTGAATGTAGCTGCATCACCTTAGCAAATTCTGGTTCAGACATGCTTCCTAATAAGACATTCACCGCTTTGGCATTGATTTCATACTTCTTCCTTTCTGCTGCATCAGTAGGAATACTTGCCGGGTATTGATAACCTTCTTCCACGATTGCCCATACATCTGCACCAAGACTTTGCAGATATGCTTTTGTTCGTACCTTCCAGAATATCATATTGCTTCCATTGAATAGAGGTGGCTTGATATACATTACTCCTTCTTGACTTCCCATTGCGACGGATCTTCTTCAAGCGATCAAGCTTTTGCAGAAGAACCCACTCTGATACCAATTGTTGGGAAAAATACTGAGAGGGGGGGGTGAATCAATATTTACAGCATATTCAAAACTTTTTACTTTTGCACTCTTTAAAACCCATACGCTACTTTCCTTTAGTAAACTCGCGTATATACGCGGATATCCTTCATGCAACTCGCGTATTAGCAGATATCTAAAATGCAGATATTTATTAACTTAGTTCTTTGCACTATTCAGTCATCTGATGTTAAGTTAACAGTATACATGTGTAGTAACAACAGAATAAACCATCACACAAAACATCACACATGAACACTAGGATTTTTAGGTGGAAACCCAAGTCGGGAGAAAACCACCGCTGCAGTTGCTCAGCCTTCAATATTTTATTATAGAGAAAACATCTTACAACATATGTGCCGGTGCAGACTCTACCAACATGCAGGCACCCACCTGCGCTCGTTTACCAGCCTCTCCTGGAAGGGAGCTCCAACCCCCTGACTCGTTTACCAGCCTCTCCTGGAAGGGAGCTACGACCCCCTGATCTCGTTTACCAGCCTCACCTGGAAGGGAGCTACAACCCCCCGACTGAAGGCTACAACCCTCAGCACCTCTATGGACCACGTTTCATCAATTTTCACACTGGATCCAAAGCTTCCTTTAGGACACCACTTGCAGGCCACGTTTCATCATATTTTCAGACTGGACCCACTCCATACATTTAAGCATAGTCAACCATGAAACAGATACATATAACTCACTGACAGATATCAGTAAACCAGCAGAACAGATCAGACATTTCTTACCACAGACTTCAGCAAATCCTAGTTTTCATACACGCTTTCCTTTCACTGATGTCGCGTATATACGCGCTTCCGTTCACATAAACAAGCGTATACTTCAGTACATATTACAGATCCAATTTTATTGCGCATACGCGCTTTCTCTTCAGCGAAGCCGCGTATATACACTCTTCCTCTTCGGCGAACTAGCGTATGGTTCTTCAGACTTTTATGTCATTGCAATTCTTCACAATAGATACATCACTTCAGATTTTACCCTTTACCTCAGACAGATGTTCGCCTTATCACAGATCTAATCCTTCCATAAACAGATCTAGAAAATACAAGTACATTTCAGATCTAGATCCCCTTCTTCATCATTGGTGCATCATACATTCAGATCTATCATTCAACTGTAACCCTTTCCATTCAGATATACTTCAGAGAGAAGTATTCATTCAAGCTCAGACATCTTGCACCCACACTCATGATTTTCACAATGAATTTCTTCTCCTTATATAGGTTTGCCCTTTTTCAATACCATGAGCCAAAACCACATTACTTCCGATGGTATTCCTGGACGGGGTCATTTAGACGAAACATTACCCAATACAATGGGTCAATACCATGGTGGTTACCCCTGGTTTTGCACTTTATGAGCGCTTTTTCCCATACGCGACTTGTCACGTTGTTTCCCGCGTGCATACGCGACTTCCCCTAGACAGATCCGTGTATGCCTTGAGACATACTCTTTTTACCATAGAATTAACACATGCTAAATTCCTTTCTTCATTGCCTTCTGTACTCACTATAGATACATCAGATTTACTTCATCAGGTGGTTTGCCATCAAGGACAACACATGTCAACAATCTTATGTCTTCATCTTCATTCAGTGGGTTTCCATCAAGGACAACACTCTTCATCATATTGCCAACAATATGGTCAATTTGAGCCTAAAAGGAATCCATGCTTGTCAAATCCATGGGCCAATATTATAGGTAACAAGTGAGAAATAAATACAAGTTTGAAAAGTACTTGAAAAAATGATATTTCCTTAATTTTAGTAGCCAATGCCATGATCCCTTTCCCTTTAAAACAATCCAATTTATCTCCAATTCTTTGGCTTGCATTTCCGTTGCACCCAAAAACCATTGATGACCTTTTAAAACCACTGTATCTCTAATTTGAAATAGTAATATAGTGGTCAATAATCAAAAGTGCCATTGGGAGGCGCAAATCTAGAAGCAAGTGATGATGTGGCACATTTTTATCCTTTTACTCAATTTTTTTTATTAAGGATGCATTTCATTTTAATAATTAAATATTTTAAATAGTCCCTTAAAAAGGATAAGACAAGTTATATTTTATTTACATTTTGAAAGAGACAAAAATATTTTAGAGGGGTCCACTTGTCACTTTTCCAAAAGTGAAAATTGTTTACTAACCTAACCCTAACCTCCTCTTCTCTTATAAATAAGATAAATGCATTGTATTCATTAAGGACTTGTGGAATAATATCACCTCATCTTTGCTGACTTTTTCTTTGGGATTCTTAATAATATTACCTGCTTTCTCTCACTCAGTTTTTGGGATTGGATATTTGTTGGTAGGGTGTTGAAGAATATTTTTGAATTATTGTTATATTGGCTATCTACTTGAGGGATTAGTTACCTAGGTTTTTATTTCTATTTCCTTTGGTTTGAATTGCACATTTTCCCTTACCAAGAGCTCCATGTGATTGTTTATGTAGTGTTCTTGGAGTAGGGAAAACCAACTTTAGTTGGGAACTAGGAGATCTAGGTCTCCTTCAGGACAACCCTCAAGCCCTTCCTTTGTTTGCTAGATGAAGTTATCTTGTTCCTCTATTTCTTTTAATTTTCTCCCTTATTTTACATTCTTTGTTATTACTACATTGAATAGGTAAATTGGCTATTTTGGTTGATCTAGCCTTCTAGGACAACCTTTTTTTTTGGCTATTTTATGCCAATATATTTAGTTTATGTTTCCTTCATCCACATTTGAATTTATAAAACGTACTAAAAAAGTTTTCTTACATATTAGGAAATTGAATAGTTACCCTAGATGCTTCTATTAAGTAGCGTAAACCACCAAAAGGCCTATTTGAGGCAAAAGAGTTGATAGGACCGTGAATACAAATATTGAACATCCTTGTAAAAACCCCTCCCCTCCTCATAATTTTAGTTTCTTTATGGTTATTTGTGTTAGGATAACTTAAGTACATAAATTATGACATGATATTTGTATCAATTCCGTGTTCATAAAATTGGAAGCACAATACAATTTGTAATGAGTTAGGCTAGATTAGATGTCACTTCTAGGTTTGAATGCTAAAATTAAAATTAAAACTAAGAATTCTAATTGATTCAATAAATCATGAATATTTTTTTCTAAACTATGCACACTTGTGGGAAATGTAAAGCACACTCAAAGGCTTGAAATTTGAAACAATGATAAAAGGGGTTACAGTTTCATAGATTGATATTCACTAGGGCCTTTCTTGCTAACGAAATCAAGTGAACATTTTGGTAGTATTTAAGTCAATCTAATATAATTTAACCCAACACTAATTGAAAATATGAGAATGCGTCATGGCCTTCTCCATTTGTGAGAGTGAAAATGGGTGGTAATTCATAATATTATACTCATCTTCTTAACTAGTATGTAACAAAATGATTACATTACTTTAAGAAATCAATAAATGAATGAAATTAATGAACTATGGTGCTAAGTAAAATAATGCTAAGTGAAAAAGTTGTGAAAAGGGTTGGGGCCTTTTTTATCGATAAAAGTGGTGGATGGATCTCCCAATGATTCTCTCAAATTATTATATGATAAAGAAAACTCACAAATCATAGTTGAAATCATTGAATGTAAACAACAAAAACAAATTATGAACAACAATAAGTAGTGAATACACTAGCGAGCTCACACAAGCATGAACAACTATTATGAAAAAATTATTAAAAATATACAAGAGAGAGAGTATGAATATAATATAGCATAAAAGAACATAAATATACATGTCATACCAACATATATCAAATGAATGAAAAACACATGGAGAGTCGTGCATAGGCTGTGGTTTGTAGGTCTATCCACACCTCAACAAGCACACTAGTTTGTCTGCTAGAAGTTAAAAGCCCAGAAAAACAACATATATTAATTAAAGGAAGAATTTAAAATATCAAAGCCTGATCTAGAAACATTTTTCTCACAATATTGTAATTACAAACTCCAATATCTATGTTTTGCAAGCATTGGTTGCTTGTTTTTATAAGATAAAACATAAAAAACTACCAAAAATATTTCTTGTTCTTAGCTGTGGTTGATTCTAAGGATATATTTAGATCACATAGACCTTATTTAGCACTAATATCATGGATCTAATCAAGACAACTTGGATATGGGAGAAAATCATAAATTGTGCTATGTCTTCATCACTGAAGTGAGTGCGTTGACCGAGCACTCCAAAATTTATTTTTGGCATCTGGATAGGCATTCATCCATCTTGGGATCTTGATATTCAAGACCCATATCTTAGAAATTTTCCAGATTTCCTGCAAGTATTAAAATAGATGATGATTTACGAGATATGTTGTTTCTTGTAAATTCGTATTACAATGAAATTATTCCACAATTTTTGAAAATTAAAAATATGCAATAAAATACCTTGGGAAACATGTTCATTGGGACAAAAATGAAAAAAAAAAAATCATCAAAAAAAGAAAATAGGGTTTTCCTAAAGCCAAACAAGGTACTACACAATAGTAACAATTTGGTCATAAAGGTAGATTGTTAATTTGTTTTTATTAAATCTCTCGCATACTTCACTGTCACAATATCATTAAATTTTGAGATAAAAATTTCATTTTCAATTTTTTTTTTATTCATTTAGATTAGTGTTGATTTCACTATGATTATTGTTGGGAAAATTAATTGTCTTAATAAAACATATCAATTGCTTACACATAAATTATCAACCTGGAAAAGTTTTCTTATTTCAAGGTTATCTTGCACTATATATGCAGGGAACAACTTGCGAAATAACATTGATTAATTCCTAATTATCACTAGTACAAAATGAATAATTAGTTACTAAAAAAACGACTAAAATTTGCATATAAATGACTATTTTTCGGTCGGTGACCAATAGTAGCTAATTTACAGTATCTTATAACGCGACCAACTTTTAGTCGTTTTTAGCTTAGCCATTAATTGGTTGTCTCAATTTTGTTGTCTAGTAGTATATTTGGTCATTGATTTAGTCATTGATTTGGTCATTGATTTAATCATTGATTTGTTCATTTATTGTCACAATTAATTACCAAATATACAACAAAATATACTACTAAATGATCACCCGAGAAAACCAATTAATGACCAAAGAATTATGACTAAAATGTTGGTCGGTTATAAGATACTGTAAATTAGCTACTAATAGTCACATATATGCAAATTTTAGTCATTGTTTGAAACCAATTAATGATCAAATAAATATGACTAAATTTTAGTCCTATTATAAGATACCGTAAATAAGCTACTAATAGTCGTATAAATGCTAAATTTAGTCACTATTTGAATCACAAATTTATAATTTGCAGTAGTCATTTATCATTTTTTGGTAGTTTCATATTCATTATATAAATGGCTACTTTAATAGTTTATATTCATTTCATTTAATTTCATTAACAGTTGTAATAAGCTACTAATTTTGTCATATATTCATTTTACGTGTTCATCATTAATAAACATAAACTACTAATTTAGTAATTTTAGATTGATTTTATGTGTTCACTATTAATTAACATAAATTAATTAGTATTATTTTGCAACTACATTAAAAAATAATGTCATACAATGTACATGCTCATCTAATATGAAAACGCAAAGTTACATATGTTAATTAAAATACTAAGTAATATCAAGTGCAACTATAAATAACACATAAATTATATTATATAAAATGTCAAGTATTACAATATGAGTTTCCAACTTAATACTGGTTGGAGTATAATTTACACATGAAATATTGTTTCATCACTTCAAAACATTATCATTCTGTTGCCAAGACATTGCAGGTGAATTCACCAACTTTGGAAGCTTGGCCATCCGTCTCTAAGTGTGTCTTATGCGGGATATTGGCTCTACAAGTACCACTAGACCAGTTTTCTTCTCTCTCTCTTTAATTTGCATTGTGTCGCTCTAGTGTTATTGTTTTCCTCTTTCTTCAATTCCTGCTTCTTACCATCAATACTGAGTTCCTTTTCTGGAAAAAAAAAGATAAAATGCAGAGCATAAGACATGAAAGTAGATGAACACTATAATATAAACTAAAGTAGACTATAAAGGATTTATACGATATATATCACAACATAAGAAATATTGTTAATGTCACTTTTCCCCATAAAAGAAAGAAAATCAAATAAGTATTCTTCAATTCGGCAATAGTGGCCACTATCTAGCCAAATGACTTGTATAAACAAAGAAAATAAAACGTCACCATAGAATAAATTGTGTACCTACTGTGTTCTCAGTGTACAACATTTGTTGATGAAATGTTATCTTCAACTAAAGTAATAAATGCAAATAGAAGCACACATTTATATCCCAATATTTTGAATTCTCATGCTTATGGTACATTGCAATTTTGATTTTATCTAACATAATCAAACACAATAGAGCTAGCAATTTCTACTAAGAATCTCTCATGCTCTACTTTTGTAGTTGTATCGTTTCCTCTAGTTATCTTTAAGAAGCAGTGACACTTCAACAATAAAACTGGCAAGTAGAAATCTAATGGGTGGAGCAAAGTATTGCTCACATGAGATTACAACAAGAAACTAAAAAAGAATAAGACAAGACTTTGTAAATTCGATACTAACCGGAAATATAGCTTCAATATAAAAATATTCAATCGTTAATGTACTATTCCAGGGGAAAAGTAATCCAATTCCCAAGAGCCAACAAATTATATCCAGAGAAAAACTAAACATGTTGGCTCCACATTCAAAGGTAAAGTAACAGTGGACTAGCTATATAAAATAGTTTTTAGAGTATACGGGTAGCTACTACACCATTAACAAGAATTTCAAAATATATCGGCCACGTATGACCTCAAATGTGGCAACAAATTTGATATATGCACAACCTGTATACATTTCAAAATTCATTGCAATGATATAAGAGTATCAAAATAAACTACACATAATTACAAATTCACTATCCACTTTTATTCCAAAACAACATTCAAATAAATACTATAACTTACCGTGAAAAATATGCCGAAATTTCCATTCATTGTCATGAATATCCCTGGCTATCAGTTCTTGGAAAGGTGGTTGCTGAGTGAAATCCTGCCCAAAACAAACAAAACTTAATAAGAGACAAATATGACATACCCTTACCTTTTGATCCTTCAAAAAATGTAGTATTCTCTTAAAAAATGTCTAAAATTCTAAGCACTTATCTATTAAAGCACAAATATAACAACTATGGAAAAATAAGAACCGCACAAGTGGAGGACAAAATTTTTCCGTAGCGCGTCGTGGCACATAAAACCTATCATCAGTGCAAGTGTTACTTGCAGTCAACGTTTTACAAAATTAATTATTCGGTTGTTTGCTTGGTGTGCCAAGGTCAGAACCAAAATAACAATATTGTTTCTCTTATTGCACAGTATCATCAATTTTTAGTTCTTTGCAAAAATGGAACTAGTACCAAAGCAATTCTCACCAAAATTGGCAATTACAGCAGAGCACACATAATGAAATTGAAAATGTATAACATTAAGAGGTTGCAATGTCAATTGAGCATATACTTCATCTGTTTCCACATCTTCCTGGCATTCAATAAGGTGTTTATTAAATTTTAAATATTGTATATATAGCGATATGAATAAAAGTGTTCACAACCAAAGCAAGGATGAAATACAGAGAACCCACATGCATTGTAACATTGTGAAGTTGGTCCATTAATTGAGTTGGAAAATTAGGATAATTTGATATATGAGCATCGACCTCCTCGTTTGTTGAACCAACTACCTGAAATCACATTGATTATGATCAGTATCATTACGTAACATTAAAATTTCAAAATACTGGGATCACATTTTATGATGAAAGAAGATAAACATTCATTATTTTCAGTGATTTGTATCCAAAAGAATATTGCAAATTAAAAATTAGTGAGAAACAACCTCACCTGCTCATTGTAACCCTGTGGAAAATAAACAACCTTGCTCCGAGCAACAGGTAAGGACACAAGCATGCCAAAGCTCTGAATTAAGGCATCTCCTTTCCCCTGCTTGATGTGACATGAAAAAACAAATTGTCAATTGGATATTCCTTTAGAAACCTCTTGACATTCCAATAGTAACTGTGTAAAGTAATATGATATTATGAACGTAAACTTTGTAGTATAAAGCACATTAATTTGACAAATATTCTAGATGACAGTATTTTCCATAGAAATTCATTCTCTCTCTTTCTTTGGTTGTTAAATTCTTTGTCCAGTCAAGTTGGAATTTTGGAATCATGGATTGATAGGCTGCATATTCTTGCATCTTCCTCATCCGAGGAATTCTCAACTCTTCAAACTTGGAAATATTCCAAAGAAAGTATATGAGATTCATAATCCTTTAATCATCATGTTTCATTGGTGTGAAAACAATCAAAAAATGTAGATAACAATTTATTTTCATTTTTTTAGTAACTCTTATATCTAGCCCATGGCATCAGATGGACAATAAAATTGTTAACCTTCCAACAACTTCTTCAATGCTATCTGTGGATGAAGATGATGCATTTGGGATTATGGCTTTTAAAAGAAATTGGACTTCTTTATTTTCCAATGAAAAATGTGTGACTTCTATCCTACTTTGAATTGAAATTACATTTTTTATGTGCATTCTGCACTTGCATGTAAAAGGGACTTTGTTTCTTCCCTTTTCTTAAAAAAATAAAACTAGCTCAAAATTACATGTCTTTTAAGTCCTTACATCTTCCCATAAAGGTCACCGAGTTACCATATTCTATATAAGAAAAAAAAAATCAAGAAAAAGAACTTTAGAAATCCCTACATTTGATTCACAATGGAATAAAAAAAACGTGCATAGTGACCTTAACCAAAATGAAAAATAAAAGAAATTGAAGGTGACTATAAAGGTGGCATCTATGCCTCCTCTAACCTCTTCCAAAATCGTACAACCTTCTGCCAGCAATACATGTTCCATTGACAAGGAATTTGCCTCCACGTTCATCTTGCATTACTACTGTGTTGATTCTGAATCAGAATGCATCCTATGCAAATATAATTTGTTTAAACAAGTATGGAATAGACAATCCTAGTGTTGGAAATATGATGCAGAATGTTGTCCTTGATGGCAGCCCACTGAATGAAGATGAAGACATGCGACTGTTGACATGTATTGTCCTTGATGGAAAACCACCTAATGAAGTTATTCTTGACTTGTTGGACTTGGTAGATGATGTAAATATGATATGAAATGATGTTTGTTAAGCAATCTGATGCTGAGTGTTGTCCTTGAATGGCAACTTACTTGATGAAGTTGTGCTTGATAGAATATGGTTTGATGAACTAAATCTGATGTATCTACAGTGAGTACAGAAGGAAATGAAGAAAGGAATTCAACATGTGCTAATTCTATGATGAAAAAGAGTATGTCTCTAGGCATACGCGGATCTGTCTAGGGGAAGTCGCGTATGCACGCAGAAAAGAATGTGCCAAGTCGCGTATGGGTAAAAGCGCTCAAAAAGTGCAAAACCAGGGGTAACCACCATGGTATTGACCCATTGTATTGGGTAATAATCCGCCTAATTGACCCCGTCCAGGAATACCATCAGAAGTAATGTAGTTTTGGGCTCATGGTATTGAAAAGGGGCTCATGGTATTGGAAAAAGGGTTATCCTATATAAAGTGAAATTCATTATGCAAATCGAAGTGTGGGTGCGAGATGTTTGAGCTTGAATGAATACTTCTCTGCGAAATGGACACGAATGGAAAGGGTTACACTTGAATGATAAATATGAATGGATGATGCACCAATGATGAAGAAGGGGATCTAGATCTGAAATGCACTTGTGTCTACTAGATTGATGCAGCATGGAAAGCTTAATTATAGATGCGAAATGGAGGCGAAAAGCATTACGAAGTAAAGGGTAGAGAAATGTATTCCAAATATCGATGCGAAGAAGTTTCTTTTGCTCTATAATGATTGAAGATATATACGCTACTTAGCAGCGGAGGAAGCGCGTATATACGCGGCTTCGCTTAAGATAAAGCGCGTATGCGCAATGAAATACATACAGAGGTATACGCTAGTTTGTGTAGACGGAAACGCGTATATACGCGACATAAGTGAAAGGAAAGCGCGTATGGAAACTAGGGTTTGCTGAAGTATGTGGTAAGAATTGACTGATCTAATCTTCTGTGTTGCTGCTATCTGTATTCTACTGTACTGAGTTTTCTGTATCAGTTTGGTTGTATGGTTGAGCTTGAAAGTATGAAGAGGGTCCAGTCTGAAAACATGATGAAACGTGGCCTGCAAGTTGAGTTCTATTGAAGTTGTTGGATCCAGTGTGAAAATTGATGAAACGTGGTCCATAGAGGTGCTGAGGGTTGTAGCCTTCAGTCGAGTTATACTCCCTTCCGGAGAGGCTGGTAAACGAGTCGGGGGGTCGTAGCTCCCCGCCAGGAGCAGTGAGGTAAACGAGATCGGGGGGTCGTAGTTCCCTTCCGGGGAAAGGACGGTAAAAACGAGTCGGGGGGTTGGAGCTCCCTTCCGGAGAGGTGAGTAGCGAGCGCGGTGGGTGCACAACGTCTTTGGTAAATCTTGCTGAGCACATATGTTGTAAGATGTTTTCTCTATAATAAAATATTGAAGGGTAGAAACAAGCTGGCCGATGGTTTCTCCCAACTTGGGTTTCCACCTAAAAATCCTGGTGTTCATGTGTGATGCTTTGTGTGATGGTTTACTCTGATCTTACTGCATATGTTTACTGTCTATTAAACATCTGATGAATGAATGATGGAATGATTTAAGTGAAGAACTAATGACATAATTAGATATCTGTGTATACGCTAGTTTCATAAAGGTTAACCGCGTATATACACGAGTCTGTTTCAGGAAAGTAGCGTATGGGTTTTAGAAGCAAGAAAAAGTAAAAGTTTTGAATATACAGTAAATACTGATTCACCCCCCCTCTCAGTATTTTTCCCAACAATTGGTATCAGAGAAGGTACTTCTGTAGAAGCTTAATCGCTTGAAGGAGATCCGTCGCAATGGGAAGTCAAGAAGGAGTGATGTCTATAAAGCCACCTCTATTCAATGGAAGCAATACGATATTAAGAGGTACGAACAAAATCATGTCTACGCAAGGTCTTGGTGCGGATATGTAGGCGATACGTAGAAGAAGGAGTTATCAATACCCGGCAAGTGTTGCACCGAATGATGCGGTGAAAGAAAAGTATGAAATCAATGCCGCTTGATGAATGTCTTATTAGAGAGCTTGTCTTGAATTAAATTTTACTAAGATGATAAAGCTACATTCGGAAAAAGAAATATGGGATACAAAAAATCCTGCGACAAGCTATGAAGGAGACACAAAAGTGGTACAAAAACTCAAACTCTCCAGAATTGAATATGAAAATTTAAGGGCTTGTGTTGATGAAATATACATTTCTTTCTTACGTACGGATGATATTGTAAATCGAATGAGAAATTTAGGTGAAACCATAACTGATACTACTTTGGTGGAAAAAGTCTTAAGATCCTTGACTTCAAAATTTGACTCTAAAGTTTCAGCTATTGAAGAAAGGCAAGATCTGCAAACTCTTACTATTGTTCAATTACATGGTATTCTAACTGCTTTTGAAATGAGACAAGGAGGTCCTTCTCGAATAAGAGAATACGCTTTTAAAGAGCATCTACGAGAAGAAAAGGAAGTTGTCAGATACGACTATATGTCAGATGAAGAAGAATCGAATTTCGTCGAAAAGCTCCAACTAGATATGTTGATTCAAAGGTAAGCTTCCTTCAAATGTTTTGAGTGTGGAAAAGTTGGTCACTATGCTGCTAAATGTCCTAATAAAGAAAAACATGGTAAAGGGAAACAATTTGAAAAGAGAAAGAGTTATTATGCAAAAGAAGATGATGATGAAGTGTCCAGTGATGAAGAAGAAGATTCTGACCATGATCTGAAAGTGCTCATGGCAAAGAAGCTAAAGAAGAAGCCTACTCGAAACAAGGAGATCTCTCAGAAAACATGGTTAGCAGAAATTGAAGAAGATGAATCAGATAGTGATTGGGGTCATCCCTTAAATGATCTTAGTTGTGCAAACAATGGTGAAGACAGTGAAAGAAAAGTTGTGGATCTAGAAGAAGCTCTCAAGGTTAAAGTTGAAGAACTACAAATTTCATCTAAGACGCAAGAATCTATCAACAAAGAGAAGATCTCTAAAATGAATGGACAGATAGAAACAATGAAGGGACAGATAGAAATACATCACAGACTGCAGGATGAAGTAGCCAATCGAAGTGAAAGCCTTGAAGCTGAAATTATCTCCCTCAAAGAAGACCTGGATAAATAAACAGAGAAGAATCGGGACTTAGATGATCGATTGTATCTGCGAAAGTAAATCTGTCCTTTTCGAAAGAAGAATGAAGAGCTAGAACAAACATGTGAAGAAAACGAAAATTGGTTGAAAGAAGAGATCCTAAATCTGAAGGATCAAGTAGAAAATGGAAGAAGGAAAGAAGAAAGTATGACAAAGCAATGTCAAGCCTTGGAAGTTGAGGTAAACATTCTCAAAGGTAAATTAGAAGAAAAGGTTAAAATTTTGAGATTTCAAGATAGTACTAACACTTTGGACAATATTTTAAGTAATCAAAGGTCTCCTGCTATCAAACTTGGTCTTGGTTTCCATAAAACTGTTAAAGGTGAATCTAGCTCACAAGGAAGTGCTAAAAATTCAGAGGATGTCAATGCAAAACCTGAAGTGTTGAAAGAAATAAAAGATCAACCAACAATCATGAATTCACTCAAGAACGTTGAATGTTTTAAATGTCATAATTATGGGCATGTTGCAGCAAATTGCGAATGCGGATGTTTTCGATACAAAAATAAACGAGGTTCTGCTGAGAAGATACTCTAGTTTCTTCGGGGGATATTGTTTCTCATGTGACATGTATGGACATAAAGCGATTTGATTGCAAAAGGATAAATATTAAAGGAAATACTCATTATGATTCTTATGCTTATTTCTGGACACATGAGATATTGTTCTTGTAACAAGTATGGACATGTAGAAAAGGATGCAAGTTGAACAGACGGGAGAAATTGGATAACTTCCGGCTTTAAAATAGAAATTTCAAACAAATGCAGGAAAAGATGGAGGACCGATCGAAGACGTAGGGAATTCGGCCCTCTGCCGGTCATCTGCTTCTGAAGCTGACTTTTCTTATTGACTGCAGGAATGATGTGGGATACATTATGAGATTTAGTAATGTATCGTCACAGGGGGAGCAATGCATGATGACTCTCATGGTTGATTTGATTATTATGGTTATGTTTACTTCTGACAGCGCATCTGATGTGGAAAGGACAGGTACAGGAGGTACAAGCTCAGGAAGAAATGAAGGAAGATGAAAATTTTATATGCTTCACTTTCCATACGCGGGTTCTATTAACAAAATTCGCATATACACGCGAGTTCCAGCAGACACAGTCGCGTATGCATTAATGATAAGAGAATTTATATACTGGGCGAAGATGCGCGACGGAAGGCTCGGGGGGAGCATCGGTCGATTTGATGACCAATACATTTTATTGACTCAATTTCAGCTAAGTTTCTTAGATCTAAATGATGATAATTCATGATACTTGATGTCTTATGTTGAAGATTATGGATGAATCACCTTGCTTGTTGATTGAAGAGTATTTCGAGAGATCATGTGGGAACCTTCGATGGCTTGCTGATAAAGGTATTCAGGTTGCACCAGTTAAGGAGAAGCACTGGTTCAGGGGGAGCAGCAGGTTGAATACTAATGATTGCATTGTCGGCAATATGTCTACTTATTCTTGGTTATTGTGATACTCATGCTGAAATGATGATGTCTTGGTACATGGTTTATTATGATGAGATGTTGATCCCTGTTTACTAAAAACATCTTTTGTACTCACATGGATGAGTTGGAAGTCGTTTGATTCAGAAATAAATCATGCAAAGTTTGTTACTATGGTGGAGATCTTTTGCCTACATATGTTACTTCATGTTACTTCTTGAAGATCATGGTGATATTGGACCACATGGATGATTGCTTGACTCTGATGTGAAGATGTTGTTCTGATATGATAATCTCTCTTGGAAATAATATATTGATGTTGCACGGAATCTGAAGACTTGGGTACTAATGTGCTTATGCTACAACCGTTGGATGACGCTTGAAGACACAACTACACTATTCTGTCTGTCTGTAGTCCAGGGAAGCATTCAAATATCTCAGAAAGAAGCTGAACACTGTCTTTTTCTCACAAGAGGATTAGATCTGGTTAAAATTTAGAAGATGGCATTGGATACGCGGGTTTCCTGAAACACAGTTGCGTATATATCCGATTTCCTGCACAGAAAACCGCGTATGTCTGATTGCTGACAATTTTTGTTTGAAGTCAGCTCTCTTCAGCACAGCTGCAGTGTTGCTTGGTATCTATGATACTGTTTGGTATCTCTGGTGGTGTTCCAGTTCTCACAATTCTATTTCTAATTTTTGATAAATATGCCTTGATGATTTGTTCTTTGAAAGTGTTCGGGATGCACTAACTAAGGGAATAGTCATATGGAAAAGGTTGCTTGGATGCACGGATTTCGAGAGCATTAGTCTTCTTTGGTATATTGTTGTTGGCATTATGGTGGTTCTAATATATGATCTCTCTTGAGGTCTTTTTGGTATTTTATGAAAAGTCATATTTGTATTGTATGAAAAGGTCTGGTGGAGACCCATGTTGTAAAATTGTAATATTCAGTCATGTAAGGACTTGTCAAGTTTGTAAACCCACTTGGTTGGGTAGCTGAGTCAAATTTGTAAACCCACTTGGTTGGGTAGTTGAGTCTCATATGTAAATCCACTTGGATGGATAATTGATGTAAGTATGAGTCTTTGGTGATAGGAAGTTCATAGAGTCATGTACTTCATTGAAAAATTTGTTTGAAGATTCAGCATGAACTCAGGGGGAGCTTGGCCACTTCAGTATATATCAGATCTGCACAACCTTTCTTCCACAGGAGGAGAAAAGGGGGAGAGTATGTTGGTTTTTGATCCGGCCTTTGCCCTTGTTGTCAAAGGGGGAGAGTGACATGGTGTTTGCATGAAGAGAAAGAATGGGTTTGCATGAAGAGAAAGAATGGTGTCATTGTATTCTTAATGTACCTATCTATTGTGGTAACCAAACACCATTGTGGTTGCCATCAAGTCCAAAGGGGGAGATTGTTGGAAATATGATGCAGAATGTTGTCCTTGATGGCAACCCACTGAATGAAGATGAAGACATGCAACTGTTGACATGTATTGTCCTTGATGGCAAACCACCTAATGAATTTATTCTTGACTTGTTGGACTTGGTAGATGATGTAAATCTGATATGAAATGATGTTTGTTAAGCAATCTGATGCTGAGTGTTGTCCTTGAATGACAACTTACTTGATGAAGTTGTGCTTGATAGAATATGGTTTGATGAACTAAATCTGATGTATCTACAGTGAGTACAAAAGGCAATGAAGAAAGGAATTCAGCATGTGCTAATTCTATGATGAAAAAGAGTATGTCTCTAGGCATACGCGGATCTGTCTAGGGGAAGTCGCGTATGCACGCAGAAAAGAACGTGCCAAGTCGCGTATGGGTAAAAGCGCTCAAAAAGTGCAAAACTAGGGGTAACCACCATGGTATTGACCCATTGTATTGGGTAATAATCCGCCTAATTGACCCCGTCCAGGAATACCATCGGAAGTAATGTAGTTTTGGGCTCATGGTATTGAAAAAGGGGCTCATGGTATTGAAAAAGGGTTATCCTATATAAAGAGATGAAATTCATTATGCAAATCAGAAGTGTGGGTGCAAGATGTCTGAGCTTGAATGAATACTTCTCTCTGAAGTAGATCTGAATGGAAAGGATTACACTTGAATGATAAATCTGAATGTATGATGCACCAACGATGAAGAAGGGGATCTAGATCTGAAATGCACTTGTGTCTACTAGATCTGCTTATGGAAAGCTTAGATCTGAAATGGGGCGAACATCTGTCTGAAGTAAAAGGGTAAATCTGAACTGAATATCTGATCTGAAGAAGTATGCTGCTCTATAATGATTGAAGATATATACACTACTTAGCCGCAGAGGAAGCGCGTATATACGCGGCTTCGCTAAAGAGAAAGCGCGTATGCGCAATGAAATATATACAAAGGTATACGCCTGTTTGTGTGAACGGAAGCGCGTATATACGCGACATCAGTGAAAGGAAAGCGCGTATGCAAACTAGGGTTTGCTGAAGTCTGTGGTAAGAAATGTCTGATCTAATCTGCTGTGTTGCTGCTATCTGTATTCTACTGTTCTGAGTTTTCTGTATCAATTTGGTTGTATGGTTGAGCTTAAAAGCATGGAGAGGGTCCAGTCTGAAAATATAATGAAACGTGGCCTGCAAGTGTTGTTCTATTGAAGTTGTTGGATCCAGTGTGAAAATTGATGAAACGTGGTCCATAGTGGTGTTGAGGGTTGTAGCCTTCGATCGGACATGGCTCAACCCGGAGGCAGACGCGAGTCTCGGGGGGTCGTAGCTCCCTTCTAGGTGAGGGGAGTTTGTTAGCGAGATCGGGGGGTCGTGGCTCCTTCCCGGAAAATTTTGGTAAGCGAGTCGAGGGGGTGGAGCTCCCCTTCCGGGGAGAGGGCGGTAAACGAGTGCGAGTGGGTGCACTGCGTCTTTGGTAAGTACGCACCGGCCACATATGTTGTAAGATGTTTTTCTACTCTGCATAATAAAATATTGAAGGTGAGTATTTGCGGCGGTGGTTTTCTCCCAACTTGGGTTTCCACCTAAAAATCCTGGTGTTCATGTGTGATGCTTTGTGTGATGGTTTACTCTGATCTTACTGCATATGTTTACTGTCTATTAAACATCTGATGAATGAATGATGGAATGATTTAAGTGAAGAACTAATGACATAATTAGATAACTGTGTATACGCTAGTTTCATAAAGGTTAACCGCTTATATACGCGAGTCTGTTTCAGGAAAGTAGCGTATGGGTTTTAGAAGCAAGAAAAAGTAAAAGTTTTGAATATACAGTAAATACTGATTCACCCCCCCCTCTCAGTATTTTTCCCAACACCTAGAGTGGAGGACGTTAATTTTTTCCATAGGATGAAATTATTGTTATGCTTTCTAATTCCATCGAAAAGAGTCCTTCCTAGGTATCTCAAATAAGGGTGTTGTAATATGAACATACATTTTTATAAAATTTTGGTAATATCCCATTAACTCTTGGAATCCTTGCAATTAGAGATGTTTTTGGTTTTGGGTCAACCTTTACACGGCCTTTTGATATTATATGGTCGATGTACTAAGTCACTTTCTTTTCGCCAAAAATGCATTTGGTACTTTTTGCATAAAAATGTTTTTATTTTAACATATAAAATATGTAAATTTTTGAAGATGTTCTATGCTTGATACACTTTCACTTCAAACTCGATACCAAATAGCAATCACATAAACATGAAAGTAAAATGCTGATAGAACATACCAATAGATCGATAGAAGACAAGCCAAAAATATACTAAACTTTTGATCAGAAAAATATATGTGTTGTGGTGCGTTACGATGATCAACATGATGCTTCAACCAGCAAAGTCTCCTCATGGTCAACCAACCGGAAGTGTCACACAATCCTCAAGACAACTCCACAAAAGTCAACCCAAAGTCAACATTGTCTATTCAACGCAGTCAACACAAAACAACAGTAGCAAAAAGTCAATGCAATTGGTCAAAGGTCAACTTTTAGCCTCAGTATATGTGCTAATAAATGTGGTCTTCAGAAATCAAAAGTTTGGTGAAGGTTTGAGGTCAAATGGACCAAGATTGACCAAAGTCAACGCTGGTAAAACCTGCGCTAAAACCCTAGACAGATCCGAACAGAAACCCTAGTTGTTGTTCCACACGTGTGAGAAGAAAAGCCTCCAAAAGTTGATCAAACCAATCAGACACAAGAGAGAAGTGTGTGATGAGTGGATGATGAAATGAACTCCAAGATTGTCTCATTTATATCCATCTGTGAGGGTGTGTGACACATCTGTTGGGGCTCTAAGCCTACATTACAATTCTGGTTGACCTTGCACATAAGTGGACTAAATTCAAAATAAATGTTCTACTCATCCAATCGAGATAATATTTGGATCAATCTTGCACCTCTCCGAAAGAGGAGTCCAACAAAAATATTGGCATCATCATCTGAGTAGTACAACATGGAGTTTGGACCTAGTTTCCCAAAATTAACACTTATCATCTAGGGAGAAATCCATCCACCAGTGCCATCCAAACATCGTGCGTCATCCCACCTTAACTTGCTTTGCTGACTTCTTTATTTAAAATGGTGAGTCGCAAAGACATCACTCCCGACTGACCCGAAGTCAGCTCAAAGGTCTGAAACCTCTATAGGACTCAAAAGAGTCTCATACTAACCTGAAGTTAGTTTAACTGACCCAAAGTCAGGTGGAGGTCCAAAATCTCACTTGGAATAAAAAAGAATCATATACTAACCCAAATTTAGTTTAACTGACCCAAAGTCAGTTGGAGGTCTTAAACCTCACTAGACTTGATCCAAAATCAAGTGGTTGGACACGTGCCATCCTAGACATAGAGAGTACGACAATATTCGATGCGTCCATCGATCTTGCTATCGGTCTCTATTCAAATTTCCCACCTCATTGGCCAAGATGAGAGGTACTTCCCATGAGTCTGGTACTCCATGGGTAGGATGCATACGGGGCACAGATCAAAGAGAGGTAAGCCAACTCAATATTATCACGGTGGGGTGGAAGCACACCAACAATGTTCGACAAGATTAGCCCTATGGTTGCTTATAGCTCTAAGAAGCTATCCCCAAAGCCCCCTGGAGCTCCCATAGCTCATCTTCCAACATGACCGTCAGAATAGGGTCATTCCACGATTCCAATATTCTCACAAAAGGTTAGGAACTTGACCTTCCCCAAGGGCTTTGTGAGAATATCTGCGACCTTCTCATCAGTTCCTATATGATCAAGCCTTACGGCGCCTTGCTGTACCATATCCTGAATAAAATTGTACATGATATCAATATTCTTGGATTGATCGTGGAACATTGGATTCTCTGACAAACTAATCCCACTTTGGTTATCAAAAAGGATAACGGTGGTGTCTAGCACATTCTCGAACAACTCACTGAAGAGCTTTCACAACGAAATAGCTTCACAACAGGCCATACTTGCTACAATGTATTCAGCCTCAGCGGTGCTCAATGCCACCGATTTATGCTTCCAGCTCATCCAAGATATTGAAACAGACCCAAGTGTGAAGCAACATCTAGATGTGCTCTTGCGATCCACCACACTGCCAGCCCAATCGACATCAATATATCCATGGAGTCTCAAACTCCCGATAGTTTATCTTAGCCCATGGTCTATTGTGCCCCGAAGATATCTCAAGAGATTCTTGGCACCAACCCAATGAATGTGATGAGGATCAACCATGTGCTGAATCAAAGTGTTCATTGTAAAACATACGTCTGAACGGGTGTTCACTAAGAACATCAGGGCCCCTACGAGTTGTCAATACTCGGCATGATTTGCTAGCACGGGCCCAACAACGTTTCCACTCAAATTCTTAAAGTTTATTTCTATCGGTGTTGACACAGACTTACAATCCACCATACCAAATCTCTCCAGCATCTTCATAATATATTTTCCTTGAGAGAGGAAAATATCGCCAGGTCTCTGCCAAACCTCCAAGCCTAGGAAGTAATGCATTAGTCCTAGGTCTTTCATCTCAAACTCGGAAGTGAGCTCCCTCTTACACTGATGAATGATAAGTTCAACACCTGTCAAGAAGAGATCGTCCACATAGAGAACCATAATGGGAGGCTTTTATCTATCAACCTTGAAGTAAATATTTGGATAAGCATTAACAACAACCCGACTTCCATGGGACGAAATGGTTTTAACAAATTTATAAATGTGTCTGACTTCAATGGAGTTCCAACATTGTTTCCTCATTTTTATTTAACAAATTCTGAAAGAAACGATCTGCAAATTCCTCCTGTTTCATATGTGACACCTAGAAATATTTGAATTGGTATCGGGTCTCCATGGCTACTGCATCAATGCAGCTTGAATTGAAATGTGTGGTCATAATTTTCTTGGCGCCCACTCCCCACCCCCGGACAACCCAAATAGAGGAAAAAATTTGTGTGCAACTTTCATGGTTAGAGGAGGAGGTTTAGTTAAACAGTAGCAGTAGACACCCAATCCAAATCCCAGAGGGCGGGAAGCCCAAATGAGGGAAAATGTTATAAGAAAAAAAAACTCAAGAAAAAGAATTTTAGCAAGCCCTACATCTGATTCACAACGGAATAAAAAATTTGTGCATAGTGACCTTAACCAAAATGAAAAAGAAAAGAAATTGAAGGCTAAGGTGACTGTAAAGGTGGCACCTATGCCTCCTCTAGCCTCTTCCAAAATCGTACAACCTTCTGCCAGTTGTACATGTCCCATTGACAAGGCATTTGCCTCCAAGTTCATCTTGCATTATTACTATGTTGATTCTGAATCAGAATGCATCCTATGCAATTATGATTTGTTTAAAGAAGTATGGAATAGGCAGTCCTAGAGTGGAGGACGTTACTTTTTTCCATAGGATGAAAATATTGTTCTGCTTTCTAATTCCATTGAAGAGAGTGCTTCCCAGGTATCTCAGATAAGGGCGTTGTAATATGAGCATAAATTTTTATAATATTTTGGTAATATCCCATTAACTCTTGGAATCCTTGAAATTAGAGATGTTTTTGGGTTTGTGGCTACCTTTACAAGGCCTTTTGATATTATATGGTCGATGTACTAAGTCATTTTCTTTTCGCCAAAATTGCATTTGGTACTTTTTGCATAAAAATATTTTTATTTTAACATAGACAATACCTAATTTATGTGCTTGAGGTGGTCCTTCAAGGTTTTACTGCAATGTACATGTGTATATATGTTAAAATTGGAAACTAGGGCCAAATTCCACTTAGATCTATTCAGTTGATGAAGATAATAATCTCATTGAATTCGTCTTTTCAAGAGGACTAAAATCAATCTAAATATCGTCAAATTTGGTTAGGGAAATATTTGTTTATTCAAAAGAAAATGATATAAGTTATATTCATGTTTAGGCGAGAAAAAGTGAAATTTTGAATTTTGAATTTGCCTCCAAAATCATCATGTCAAATTGAATATAAGCACATTTCCTCATCCTCATTTGAGACATCGCTTCACATGATTTATCCTCTCTGAAATAGCCGCAGCCAGGAGATGATCTCATTGAAGGAGGAAGGGTCAAATTTGCATGTTTATTGGGTTTATTGATGGTCTGAGTTTCAAAGGCCGAATGTGGAATAGTTGAGGGTAAGTATGGGCCTATTTGCAGATCATTCTGGGCTTATTTACCTTCTATTGCAGGGACGTATTATCTTTGATGTTGATTGCAGGCATGAGGAAGAGCTGAAGTCTGTGGGAGTATTATTTATGGTGAGAAATCCCTCCCCTAGGTGGGTTTCACCTACATGAGCCTTTCTCTAGCAGGCCGCATGACTTACTCTGCTGTATAGTGGGCTGTGAGGCATGTATCTTCCCAGGTGGGCCATAGCCTTAATTTTATGAAGGCTGGTAGACGTGGAGGCATGTTTAAGGAGAAGACTTGTGATAGAGGGAGGATATATTGTCTTGGAGAAAGACCACATCAATTGAAGGATGTTTTGGAAGTGTTTGAGGACTGTAGCAGTGAGGTATCATACCCTAACTAGGAGTAGCAATCAGCAATAGTAATCTCCAGCATTTAGGTGGATGATTGTTCATGTTGGTCAGCTTATAGAAGCTCCTTGATGAACTGCATGTAACCCTATCCAGCCCAAGCTGCTTCAGCTATATGACACCAGTTTATGAAGGAATAGTTTGACAGATTCAGAATTGTATTGTGATCGGGTCATATATTTATCTAAGGACTGTGTTTCTAGATATTCTAATTAGCAAGTCAATTTTGACTTTGGATTGTTTCTCTCTCTCTCTCTCTATGCTAAACAATTAGATGATTATAATAAGAAGGATTGATAAAGGTTTTTACCCATATTGGGGTTTTTTCCTGGCTTGAGCCATATCATCATGTTCTCTTGTCCTGGCTTGTCTTCTGGATCTATTGTTTATGATATTTCTTCATTTACTTTCAAGTATGATTCATATGATTGTTAACGAAAATAATATGGTTTAAAGAAATGGGCTTCTATGGAATTCTGAAGTAAATTTCCTATGCAAAGATCATGTAATTTTAACATGGTATCAGAGCAAGGAGAGGACAAGCCCAAGCTATAGTGGAAAACCTTGTTGGCTAAGACCCTATGGTCTATGGTATGCTACACAAGAAATGGATTTCGAAATCTTCAAATTAGAAAGAGGGAGAAAACACTTTCACCTACATAAGCCCTAATCCAAGATTCAGTCTCAGCCCAAGGTATAATGAATTAGTTCCACATTTCATGATTCAGATGGCTTCTGTGATCTGAGGATTTGGATTAGGTCCCATTGTTTCAAGTTTGTCTACATGCCTTGCTTAGCTATGGCATGGAAATAAATTGGAAGATCTCGTCCTTATAATTTATCTTCAGAATCAGTGGATTATTGTTGCTTCATTAGGTTATTTCAACTCTGCATCATCAATCCAAGGAGATTTCAATGCATGCACTAGTTTTAGAAATATCATACATTGATCCAAGCTCAAGAGTTCAAAGCTAGCCATTGTAATTCCAATGAAGTTTAGCAATGCAAGTATCCTCTGGTTAATTATTCCTTTCCTTTCTCAGCAGCCCATATATCTTTTCAGCATTGACTATAGTCCCTGCTCTCAACTCATTATCTAAAGCAGGTTGTATATAAGGGAGTGTGAATCAAGTAGGTATGCTACCTATTTCAAGCACAAGAATACACTATTCAGATTTTTCTCTTTTGGGGTTGACATCAATCAGGGAATGGTAAGTCATTACTATCATTTGTATATCAACTAGCAGCATGGGCAATTGCTACTTCAACATCAAGTTTCTCAGATGCACTGTACTATTGGCTTGATGTGTTAAGATATCATTAGATTATAATATTGGTTCTGCTATATATATATATAATTACAAATTCAAATATCTGCTTAGCAGCGACTATAGATACATAAATAGGTCAGGATTCGTATGACACTCTATTGCTTCGACATCATTGCTGCATGATTGATCTTGGCTCTATGGATTCAGCATTGTATTTACAATAACGAACAACCTAAATCATTGATGTTCAATTCCAGGCTGATGTTTTATGTCTCAATTAAAATATCGTATGAATTCAGTGATCACTTCAGAAAATAAATCTCTAGTAAGTCATATCAGCGTTGAAGACATTTCAAGATTGTCCTCAGTAAGTAAGGAAGATTCGTAAGATACATGAGGCTTTTGCACAAAGTTACATTAGAAGGCTATATATTGATATATGGTTGATCATGTACAATCTTGTAATTCTGGTGATCAAGCTCATTATTTGGATACAGGGAATAAGATGCTCTGGAATCATTAAGTAATGGATATAATATATGCTCTGGTTATCTATCCTTACAGCTCACTTATTATCTACCTCCTTGTATTTGTCCATATGGCACCTCTTCAGGTTTTATTTGAAGCATATATTTTATATCAAGAAGTCGGGAAGTTCACAGATTGAGAAGATGATTTATCAAAGTCAGTGAAATTTCTCACTGTCCTTTTTCAAAAGGAAATTTTTGTTCTGCACCAGTGATAGCTAAGGCCATCAATTGCATTCATGTCAAGATTACTTGATGGAAATTAATAATTTCTATGAAAAATATTCCCATGATGTTTATGGATGGTGAGACAGTACACCTGCATACCTTATATGATCTAGTATCTTGCGAGCAAGAAGATTAGTGATAAAGGAAGCAACCTTGTAAACAATGACCTATGTTTGATCTGGTGGTCTTTCTATCATCAATCTTGCAACAAGAAGCATAGTTGACACTTAGTAAATATTTTTATTATAAACTTGAAATTATTAAGGAAGAATAGTCTTCTCGAAATATGAAGGCCCTCTATTAGTCACCATGTATCATATGTATGGCATCAACAACTATGGTGATATGTTTTAACTCCTGTAACCTGAAAGCCTTGTTCACAGTCGAAGTTGTCTTTAGAATTCAGTGGTCACTTCAGAAAATTTTGTCTTTTAGAAGGTTTTCTATTGAGAAGTAGCTACAATGATCTCCCTAGAAAATAAATTGCAACTTCTTTGATAAGAGGAGTAGCTCTCCTGACGACAGAGCCTCATGCTAAGTCTCTTCTCTCACATGGGAAGATCATGATTGAAGTTCAGATGATCACCTTAAGAGGGAGTTATAAAATCCATGAATTAATATTATATGGTTACACTCTCATAAGAATTATACATCTATTGATGTTGTCTTTCATTACATGCCTAGATTCCAGTGGTCATCTGCTCATTAAACTAAAATTATACATATTTTATCACAATAAGTTGCAGGGCTGTCAGTATGTAAGAGCACATCTAGGTGCTATATCTTCTGGGATCCACCATGGATGAATCATTGACTAAAGTGAGTTACTCTGAGAAAGCATGGCTTATTATGAAGTCACTCGTATTGAAGAATCTCTTCAGTGAGTCATTTGTGCTCACTACCATTGCAGAAGTATTTCACATAGCACTGGATATGGTTCAGAAGAGGACACTCCTGTTTTATGGCATGCTTGAGTGATTGATGGACACTATGCACCCTGGAAAGACAAGTATAGGCTATGATCTCCCTAAGAAGAAGTAAGATCAGTCAAATATCTTCTCCATCTAGATGTACAAGAAGAAAAATATTGCTAGGTGTTGACTGGATCTTTGCTGTAAGTCAATATGTATGAGACAATGTAAGTGGGAAACGTCATATTTATGAGACAATGTAAATCTTCCTACTCAACCAATAGATGTATCACATCCACAAGGTCACAGGATCATTCCTGCTCCTTTCTACCACTAGTAACTACTCCTCAACCTAGATTATGTAGTGAAACATCCATCACTAGATTCTTCTCTTTTGCTTCAAATGTTAGGATAGTTTTGATACACCATCCCAACCTTCTAGGCTCATCCAAATACGCCCTCTCACCCTCAGGCACTCCTCAAAAAACATTACAAGGGTCTGAATCAGCTGCTTCGAAATGATAATTGATGACAGGGATGCCTGTATTCCCTAACTTATCTCTACCTCTATCTCAATTCTTGAAAATTGATGTTGAATAGTGTGTCCTCCGTTTCTATGGTTTACCTTCCTTATTCACCATTTCTTATGTTATTTTCTTTGTTTATCATCATGGCACCCCCATAGTCCAATGTTGACTGCCTATATTTACTGGTCCTATTGATCTATCCTTTGGTGATTTGTGGGCATTAATCAACTCATATTACCTTCATAAACTCTTCTTGGACATTTCAATGTGCATTAGTTGATATTAGTTTATTACAATTTAGTATTTCTACTATCAATTTCCCCAGATGACACAAATGAATTAAATTATGTTTGAATTTATACCAATCTGTTCATAATTTTCCTCTTTTGATCTCTTCAATAATTTGTAAATAGATCCTGAACTGACTATGAGGACTGATAAAGTTTTCATAGTTTGTAGATACAACAAAATGCAGCCAAAGAATTTCATTACCAAGAAACAAGGTCACTTTTAAATATCAAATTTAAGGCAAATCTAAAGACAGGCTAAATCCTACCTATCTCCCATGTTTAATTTTACACCACAACAGCTTAAAATTCCTCAAGAATCAATGTAGTTCTAGACCCCACTAACTCTATTTTCAATGTGCTTGAGACAAACAGAGATCACATGGAACATCACCAACTTTTTCCCAATTTTTTCAACATTTATTATGTCCACTTTCAGTGTGTGTGTGCATATGTGCGATATCTATTTCTCCTCCATAAATGTCATTGCAACCTCTGTATCTGTCTCATCGTGTTCTGCATCATCAACAAGAGATTCAGGTGAATTCTCTTAAGGTAAGTTCACTGGTGCATATTGCAGAAAGTCATCGAACTGTGGGAACTGCAACAAGTCTTATGATTCGGAAAAAATTTCCAACTCAATATTGATTTCTTGTAAGTCATATTCAAGGTGATACTTTAATTCTCCAGATTTTTTATTTTTAAGAACACTGCTCTTTGCTTCATGTGGCAGTGTTTGCATAGATTTTTGCAGATCTCCACCAAATGAAGCTACCGACTGTTGGCGTTCCTGTTGTCTAGCGAAAAACTCATCCACATGAATAGATGATAGCCTACCACCAGTAAACCCTCCACACTGAGCATTATCAACATTGGAGCTTCTACAGATACCATCATTTTTTCTCCCTCTTGCAACATAATCGTCAACATGCATAGAAGGTGGTCTAATAGTATTACATTTGCACTGCCGAAATGTGTCTCTTCTAGTTGGACCAGATGAGGAAAAAATTGTACCTCCTGTATCAACAAATGATCCAGTGGATTTGGATTTTTCCACAACTCCTGAACCAATTCCATCTACTCTTTGATGCCTATTTGGGCCATCCACTGAAGACAATTTTCTTTTTAATGAAGACACAAGAAATGTAGGCCTATATAGGGTTGGAATTAAAAATTGATTTGAAGGATTCCTGAACATAGCCATCTCTAGATTGCAACAATATCCATTGCCCAATTTCCCTTTGGGGTCCTTTGGATAAGGACTCAGGAGTCAATCTCTGTGTTCAGAATATGAGTGCATATTGCCTAATTGATTTACAGTAGAAGGAAGGATGGATCTCTGGTAGTTGCTAAGTTATTCATCTATAATGATCTATTAAGGTCGAGATTCCAGGACTGTTTTATGGCCACTTAATTTGGAAAATATGCAAGTTAGAATAATTATGGAACAACGTTAAGGTTTCTCGACACCTATGTCTGAGACCTCTCGCTCTTGAAGGTATAATATTCATGCCATTTGTTTCTACTCTACTCTCAGGCAATGGTATGCTCCTGCATCACGGTATATAGCTCAACTCACATCTCAAAAATATTGACACTTCATCATTGGACGTTCGTTATCTATTGAAGAAAACCACCTGAATTAGTGCTCAAAGTACCAAACTTTTCCAGTGTGTGCCTGTGGTCTCTTTTCAAAATATTGGAAGAAAAAAAAATATTTATTCCTGTTGTGGCCCTTGTACAATCTTGAATATCTGCGTGGAGTCCTGAAGAAAATCTGTGCAGGGAGCTTGCAATAGTCACAACCTTGCTAATAATCAATGCAACAAGCTCCAATATGTGCACAAGGTCATGACATTCTTCCAAAGTTATCAAATTAAAGTCACAGTTTATATCTTCATAAATCTCAAATTAATTCAGAGATCATGTCTTGAAACTTTACTGTTCGAAGGGTGTTTATGTTTTTTTTTATTTCAATCAATCTTGGAAGATTCTCGTGACCTACTTTCTCTTCATCTATGTTATGCATAACTCTGTGGAAATTCTTGAAAGGTTAAATTATAAAGAAATTCGTATCACTTGAGTATCGTTGTGATATATAATTGGGTTGGTATATCTCGTCTAGAACGATTTATTTATGAGCTTGAACCTGAGGTAGCAATTTCCTAGGCTAATACACTGAGTCTACAAATTTGTATACATATTTTATGCTCATTCAAAAATTTCTGTGGAGCACTTCAGGTTGAATCTTGAAGAAATATTGTTTGAGGGTTAATGTTATGGTGATTTTAAAGGCCATCCATCCCTCCTTAAAAAACTGATCTGTGCATCAGATATGAAGCATGCATTTCATTAAGGCGGAGTCTTCAATATATTTGAGACAAATTTGATGTATCCAATGAACAAAATTTCACAAATTTAAGGCTTAAAATTCAGTGATCGGATCTGAAACTCACTAAGATGCAGCCCCTTCCTCAGAAGCTTATACGACAGATTTGCAGTTCTGTTAAGGATGTGAATTTAAGGTATGATAGTATATTTACTGAAGAAACATTTAAAGTGAGCTTCTAAGGCAATCATTCGTGTCAAATTCAAATTTGATTGAGATTTCCCAAGGTTCAAAATTTGAATATTGACTATATGTTGATCTGAAGGATATCAAAGGTACTAAATTTATAGTCAATAAATATAGTTGAAGGTTGGTTTGAGGTCTTTAAGGCATCTCTTCAAGGTCATCTACATCAAGCGTGTCAAAATCTGAAGTACACCTCTTACAGAAAGAAAAGTCAAAGCAAATCACTCTAAGGTAGTTTCGATGTGAATTACTTGGCACCTCCATACAGTCAGGGATATTAGTAACATTGAAGTACAAAAATGTATTCATCCTAAGATGCATCACCAGTAGTAGCATTTGTTGAAATGGAAAAAATTTCTGGTCCAAGTTTGATAACTGTAGTAAAGGTAGATTGGTTCTGTTCTTTAGTATATATGCACTATATATATAAACCGTGTCCTTTGTTTCCTATTTCCAGGGTTGCAATGTCTCATGTTAGGCACTCATTTTTCTGTGTCTTGTTTCTGAGGTTGTCATGTCTCATATCGAGCACGCATTTTTCCGTGTCCATTATGTCCTGTGTCCCCATGTGAGGCGATTTAGTCTGAAGGTAATTGGTGAAGACGATTCACCAAGTCTGGACAGCTTTCCATGTACATTTTATAATTCCAAACATAAATTTACAAGGTCTGATCTCTATAAAACATATCTGAAAGCCTTAAGGAACCAGTTATGGCAGATATGATTAACCAAGAAAATGTAGAAATGATTCCACAACGAGGCAATCCTAAACTAATTTCAAACTGGTTCCCTATCATATTACCTAACATTTCATACAAGACTTTAGCCAAGGCACTTACAATGAGCATTAAGTACATAATTTTAACTTAAATTATGAGAATAACCTAGATGTTTTCATCTACAAATGATATATCCTTTCCAATATATTGGCACTGTAATAGTCTGAGAAGATATGGAATGGGCTTGAACCATTGGTCAATGCCAGCCCAAGACACTTTGTTCATTAAAATAGATACTATAAGACTATGACCAGAACAAATAGCCTTATTTTCTAGGCAGGTTATCAATTTTGGACTTTTTGTTGATCAATGAAATCAATCTCTTGCACAACAAATCATGTCACCATCAACAGAGTTGGATTGGAAAATTTTCCTATTCAGATCAATTAAATAAGCCTATTCATTGGCTCCAACAAATTTTTCATTCAAGGGATGGCCTTGGCTATCTAGCTGCAATTTGCAAAATAGGTGGTAACATGTAGAATAAATAGAATTCTCTGACCAAGCAAGGATGGTAACAGTTTATTAATGGACATTTTAATAATGATTCTTTCTTGACACTGGAACAATATCTTGTAAAAATACAAATGATTGCATGAAACATTTCCAAAGGCTTTGGGTTGGAAAGCTAATTGGAATACCGAATTTCAGGCAAAGTGGGTCACACTGCCCAGATTGGTTCTCTACTTTTCAATGAACCTAACTGAATATGACAAATAATTAAATTTCTAATATTCCTCAAGGTTTCATGACATCGCCAAGCATTGGTTAAAATAATTGATAATAAAATTACATAGTGTAGTACGACAACAATGCCCTTAGCTATTAAGTTTCAATATTTGCAAAAATGTTAGCAGCTACACACATTTACTATTCATCATGTTCGATTCCATCAATCAAGCTTACAAGTGAGAGTGAATCAACATCTCAAAGTCTTTTCTTTGAGCCAATGTATAAGGCCAAAAGGTATTTCATCATGTGCTGTTGTGAACTTGTTACAAGTCCAAAGAATTGGGTGGTCTTGGCATCATTGATGCCAAATTACAGAGAGCGACACTTTATTTGCCGGTGCTTAGGGGTACGTCCATCCAAAATCAAGAATGTTTCAAAGCACCATCACGTCCCTAAGGACATTGGTAATATAGGAGGTGAACCCTACCCCTGGGGAAACCCATAACCCTCATCAACAACATTGATATGCTACACATAAGCATCATGATCTTACACATAAAACTCATCAATAATGGTATTCTAAAAATACACATTACCCTCGTTGACATGCATTTTAAATTAAATGAGGGACTCAACACTTAAAACAATTTGCAAAGAGAGACACTTACAATCTTGATCAAGGGCAATGCTCCTCAATGTCAATGCAAGCTGGAAAATTCAAATTAATGTACTGTGACTTGAGCTCTGCAATTGGGCATAATTTTGCTCTGAATTAGTGAATTGGAACTTGATGATCCTCTTGCAAAAAACTTAAATTTAAGAAATGAGCAACTACTTCAAAATCAGTTCGGAATATAATTTAAGTACTACCATATTCTTATTTTAACAAAACAAACTGGTAAATGGAGGAATTTTTTGTGAGTACCGCAAATGTCTGAATAGTTTTACAAGTGAAAACAACACAATGTGATTATCAATGTCCCAGAAACAGTTCATTGCAATATATGACATAAATCATGAATGCTAATAAAACAGAAAAAAAAGCACATCTTGATGCAATTCAGTATGTTTTAACTTTTGATAAAGTGCCAGATATGATTAACAGTAATACTTCATAGAATTTCCAAATGAACATAGACAGGTGCATGTGTGAGTGTGTGTCAATTGGGTGGCTCAAGAAGCTAAGAAAAAATTTGTTATCCAACCCTGCCTATGTTCAAATTTAAGTTACCAGGAAAAGGAAAAGAATCAGGATATGGGTCTACCAAATTTTTGAAATGCAGGGATCCAGATACCATGGGCAAACGCCACGTACAAAAAATACAATAATATTTTTTTAATTTTAAAAAACATGTTCAAATTTAAAATCAAACCATCCACGAATCACAACATTAGAACTGAAATCATTAGATAATTTGTAAATCTGAAGACTAGAATCATGATGTACCATGCTTTATAAAAAAAAGGATAACTGTAAATACAAAATTGTGTCTCATAAATGATCACTCTATTGATATGATGATATAGAGTAGGTCTAACTAAAGTTTGGGAGAACTGTTGAGGCTGAATGAATGAAGCAGCTAGCATGGCCTATTATGAAGACATTTGAGTCATGTGAGCATGTGTTGGAATCTGCCGCTTAACATCAGGTTTCACTTCATTTGATATGGCACAGTGGGGAGAAATCTAGCTCCAGCATTGCAGGATGGATGTACATGTTATCAACATCCCCTCAAAACCCCTTGGTGAGGACAGATTTAACTTTCTTCAGAGAGAGAGGTTGGGTGTCCTGGAAAGACCCTACTATGAGGGTCTTGGTTGAACATTGAGCTCTAGGAGCTCCTTGGGGCTTGGGGTACTTCTTTGAGCTATAAATGACCCTAAGGTGAGAGGTTCACCTTCCCCTATAAGTGCATGGTGTACAGGGTGAGTGGTTCACCTTTCCTTGTGACAACTGACATGTGTGCAGGATAAGTGGTTCACCTTCCCCTACGTTTGCAAACACATCTGTGTAGGGAAAGTGGTTCGCCTTCCCCTATTTATGATGAGATATGCATAGGATGAGTGGTTCACCTTCCCCTACAACATATGAGTATAATGAGTGGTTCACCTTCTCCCGTGGGTACCCCAGTGAGAGATGCATTCAGGCATCTAGTTGTGGACATGTGAGTGGGACATGGTTCATCCTTTTCCCCACATGTAGGATGATCATTCCCTACTATTTATGGTTGACATATCTATGGGATGTGGTCCATCCTTTCCCCACATGTAGGATCCTTCCTACTATTGTCGGTTTGCATGCATGTAGGACATGGTTCTTACTTTCCCTACTCTCAGTGTTTTGCATGTGTGTAGGAGGTGGTTTATCCTTTCCCTACATGTGATTGTGATTTTTGTTTGTAGAATGTGGTTTTTCCTTTCCCGACATGTGATTATTGGCAGGATGTGATATACTCTTTCGCTGCTGTTGTTTTTGCATCATCTTACCCATGAAGTCTGGGATTCATAGGAAGTACCTATCATCTGGCCAATGAGTTGGGAAATGAGGATAGATACCATAGCAAGACCGATGGATGCATCATGTATTGTCGTACTCTCTATGCTAGGATGCTTGGTGTTTATCTACTTGATCTGGGATCAATTGAGGTTCTACCTCCGAATTGACGTTTGTCAGTGAAGAGTGGCAAGGTCTTCTGACTCACTCTCGATCAATTCTTCTTTATTATTCACATCAGTGTTCAGCATAGTAGAGAAAAGAAGACATAGATGGTTCATGATGACAAAGATGGTTCATAATCGTAGGATGGCATGATAATATATGACAACAGATGGATTGGCAGGTGGAATTCTCCCTAGTTGAGAGGGAGTGTTAAAATTGGCAACTAGGGCCAAATTCTACTCAGATCTGCACAGTTGATGGAGATGATCATTCCATTGAATCCCTCTTTTTGAGAGGACAAAAATCGACCTAAAATCACCAAATTTGGATAAGGAAAAATATTTATTTATTTAAAATAAATTCCACAAGACATAACCTTATTAAGGCGGGAAAATTGAAAATTTGAAATTCAAATTTTTCCTCCAAGTGGTAAGGTTGGCTTCACCTCCATAAGGAAAAATTGCTATATATATAGGGATCCCTCATCTTCATTAGAGATAATACTAAAAGAGTGCATTCAACTCTTGGGTAATTCTTTCTGAGGCAGCCACAGCTTGGAGAAGCAAGGAGGATGTGTTATATTGATCTCCCATAGGTTCGAGTAGGAGCAGGCAGCTAGCTGTAGGTTTGAGGGAAGTTCTGGGTGATGTTTCGTCATGGTTTTTGGGTGTGAATATCTTCAAGAGAAGGTCACATTATTTGTGTGGAGCCACATATCAGGACACTGGTTTAAAGGTGAGTTTTGGGGTTTATTTGTTCACACTTTGTATTCTGGTTCGGGCCACAGGAAATGCTGCTACAACAACTAGTATGAAGGGGTGAGAGACCCTCTTTTTAGTCATTTCATATATTGGAAGTGGTGAGAGACCGTAATGCTAAAAATGAGATTGAATGTATTTCATTACACTGCCATATAAGGGAAAAGCTTCCGTGTCAACCCTGTATTGAAATGAGGAAAGCCAGTCTCTTTTCTCCCTCATCAAAGAGAGATCTTCTTCTGTCAAAAACATGAATTTTTGTCTTTAGTTCATTTCTAACCCTTGATATCTTTCCGCTTTCCTCTTCCAAAATTAGGTGCCACTAGTTCTATCCCTTCATAATCAATGACAGATAGGTTTCTGAGTGAGCGCTTCCCAATTCATTGATCTATTCTTGATTCGATTCCCCATCAAGCAACCCCCTGCGGCAATTGATGACCTTTTCTCTTGTCATCATGAATCCAGCAACCCCCTGCGGCAATTGATGGCCTTTGTTGTTTCAGGGGTAGCTTTGTTTGAGGCCCTCGAGTGAATACTTATGCTCTATTGTCCTTGGCAATGGGTTGAAACAACCCGGTTCATGCGGAGACAATCCCTAACCGAAGTGATAAGCGATTTTCCAATTTATTAACATATAGAATTGTTTTTCTATATATTTTAACTTTTTCCGACATGAATATTTATTCAATTTTTTGAATTTATTTTGTAAATCGCTATCAGTTCTTCATGTAATCTTAGATTTGTTTGTTTAAAGGTATGGCTTAATCGAATTGTTCAGTAATCCATTACATTTTGTTTCAGGTTTTTACTCTCAGAAATACCTATAATTAGTTTGTTTGAGGATGCTTCGGATTTGTGTATAAATTTTATATATTTGGTTTTAAATTTTGAGAGCCTTATTTTTGTCCAAAATTTACTATAATAATGATGTTAAATTGATTTTTCAACTCGTTTTTGAGGCTGATACATTATTACTTAGATTAAGTCTTCGCTGTAGAACTTGACATGCAAGCGATTTTCATTGTCCGAATTCCTAGGGATTTCGCCCATTTGTCTATAATAATTGTTCTTTATCAAGGAGCTACACCTTTTAATCCTGATGATAGGAGGATCGCCCCTCGTCCTTATGAGAGATGGATATTGTGATCATTTAAAATAATTATTGGGTGGTAGGGTTTTACTTGTGTTTTATAATTATACGCTATAGCTTTATGAGGTAGCTTCACCTTGTGATTTTGTCTTTCTACTGGGTAATACCATTGCCACACGTTGAACTTTTGTCTTGCAAAAGAAAATCCGAGTTTGTTGGTTTACTTGGAGCCCTGAACAGTGGATGTTACAACCTTTAAAGTTTCTTTAAAGATGCCACATCATTGTTATCCTAATAAGAGTTCATTTTTAATTTAGATGGTTTACTTGTCTTTTAATAGTGCCCATCCATGACAGAATCACTACTTCCCGTTTAATGGCAGGGAGTAGGAGAACCCATCCATTCCAGAAATTTTATGAGAAGGCTTCGACATTTTTATGGATGCTTTTTTTAGTGGCCTAAGTATTGAAATTGTAAATATGTATATATATTTTTGACCTTATGCAATTTTTGGTGTATTGGATAACTTTTAGTGAATTTCCAATTCTTTTTTCAGATAGGGATATGAGATAGGCATATAATGTGGCACCTTGCAAGTAATGTGTGTCTATTATTATACGGAAATATGGAAGGAAAAGACTTTATTTGGATCTTGCATGCATTTCACGTGTCTGTTCATGAGTTGCATGCATACACTTATCCTTTTATCAAACAGAGATGAAGAATGGTGGCGTTACGGCAGTCAACAAGATGCTTCAACCATCAAAGTCTCTTTTAGGTAAGCCAACCAAATGTGTCACAAAACCCCAAGACAACTCATCAAAACGTTGCATCAAGAATGCTGCCTCAAAACACTATATCAACTCGCTGCATCAAAATCATTGCATCAAAACCCTGCTACATCAAGACGATGCACCAAGGATATTGCTCCATGAGAAGCCCTAACGCTACACCATGAGAATCCCTAACGTTGCACCATCTGTGAGAGAATAGAATGCCTCCAAAATATGAGTGATGAAATGACCTCCAAGTCTCAAATATATATCCATCTGTGGGGGTGTGTGACACATCTGTTGGGGCTCCACACCGACATTACAAATTTGGCCGACCTTGCACATAAGTGGAATAATTTCAAAATACAGGTTCTGCTCATCCGATCAAGATGATATTTAGATCAATCTTGCACCTCTCTGAAATATGAATCCAATAAAAATATTGGTATCATCATCTGAGTAGTACAACATGGAGTTTGGACCTAGTTTCCCAAATTAACACTTCCTCTAAACTAGGGAGAACTCTATCCACCAGTGCCATCCAAACATCGTGCGTCATCTTGTCGTAGCTTGCTTCGCTGGCTTCTTTATTTCAAAAAATTTAGTTACAAATACATAACTCTCAGCTGACCTGAAGTCAACTCAGAGGTCTGAAACCTCTATAGGACTCAAAGGAGTCTCATACTAACCCGAAGTTAGTTTAACTGACCCGAAGTCAGTTAGAGGTCCAAAACCTCACTAGACTTGATCCTAGATCAAGTGGTTGGACACATACCATCCTAGACATAGAGAGTATGACAATATCTGATGCGTCCATCAGTCTTGTTATCGGTCTCTATCCACATTTCTCACCTCATTGGCCAAATGAGAGGTACTTCCCATGAGTCTGGGACTCCATAAGTAGGATGCATACGAGGCACAGATCAAAGAGAGGTAAACCAACTCAATATCATCACGGTGAGGCGGAAGCACACCAACAAGGTTTGGGAAGCCTAGCCCTGTGGTTGCTTATAGCTCCAAGAAGCTATCCCCAAAGCCCCATGGAGATCCTAGAGCTCATCGTCCAACAGGACCCTCAGCATAGGGTCATTCCACGATTCTAAGGTTCTCACAGAAGGTTAGGAACATGACCTTCCCCAAGGGCTTTGTGAAAATATCCACGACCTTCTCATTGGTTCCTATATGATCAAGCCTTACGACGCCTTGTTGTACCGTATCCCGGATAAAATGGTACCTAATATCAACATGCTTGGATAAATCATGGAACACGGGATTCTCTGACAAATGAATCCCCCTCTAGTTATCAAAAAGGATAACGGTGGTATCTAGCACATGATCGAACAACTCACCTAAGAGATTTCGCAACCAAATAGCCTCCAACAGGCCATACATGCTGCAATGTATTCGACCTCAGCGGTGCTCAAAGCCACCAACTTTTGCTTCTTGCATGAATCAGACCCAAGTGTGAAGCAACATCTAGATGTGCTCTTGCAATCCACCACATTGCTAGCAATCAACATCAGTATATCCACAGAGTCTCAAACTCCCGGCAGTGGATCTCAGCCCATGGTCTATCGTGCCCCAGAGATATCTCAAGAGTTTCTTGGCACCAACCCAGTGAATGTTATGAGAATCAACCATGTGTTGACTCAAAGTGTTCACTGCAAAACATACGTCTGGATGGATGTTCACTAAGAACATCACGGCCCCTATGAGTTGTCGATACTCAGTAAGATTTGCTAGCATGGGCCCAGCAGGTTTTCCACTCAACTTCTCAAAGTTGAGCTCCATCGGTGTTGACACGAACTTATAGTCCACCATAACAAAATTTCCAGCAGCTTCACAATATATTCTCCTTGAGAAAGGAAAATCTCTCTAGATCTCTGCTAGACGTCCAAGCCTAGGAAGTAATGCATTAGTCCTAGGTCTTTCATCTCGAACTCAGAAGAAAGCTCCCTCTTACATTAATGAATGAGAGGGTAAACACCTGTCAGGAAGAGATCGTCCACATAGAGAATTAAAATGAAAGGCTTTTCTCTATCAACCTTGAAGTAAATGTTCGGATCAACATTAATTCAAGTGAAGCCTAGCTTCATCAAGTAGCGATCTATCCTCTCATACCAAGCCTTGGGTTCTTTCTTCAACCCATAGAGGGATTTCTTCAATATGAATACATGAGAGTCTCTATCCTGGACTTCGAACTCCATAGGTTGCTTCACATAAACCTCTTTCTTTATCAAACCATGCAGAAAATCGGTCTTCACATCCATCTGATGGAGACTCCATCCTTGTGTTGCGGCAAGGGCAATAATAGATTGAATGGTGGTATAGCGGGCCACAGGTGCAAATATATCATAATCTATGCCTTCCTTGAGATCATAGAAGCACTTCAGCAGTCCTCAGCTTCTTGTATATCTTGAAAAGGAAGATGTTGATCTTACTCCCTCTGAGAATGAAAAGATGAGGCATAATTGTTCATAGAATCACAAACATGTCTCAAGGCCATGATCTTCAATTCTTTTCCAAGATTTAGTTTAACCTTTTCTTCAAGTACGATTCCATTCATGTTGATCTGAGCCATACCATAGCTGTGAGAAATACAGGATTCTCAGAATCTCTTCTGAAATATAACAAGACTCACTAAAGAGCTACCTCACCTAGCTGATCGTTTTCGATGTACAGCCTAAACAATTCTTCCAGACTTCAGTCTTAATGATGAATTATAGATTTATTGTTCATCATACTTGTGCTTCAACAATTTTGATAGCGTATCTCAGAGTACCTACAAAATGTTTGGATGAAAAACTTTACTTAAAGCTAAAGAGAACATCAACTCCCCCTGAATATTTGAGAAGAGATCTTGCCCAATGAGACATCTACAACTGGTTATCAATCCTAGTTACATGGATAGTTTTTTCTTAAAATAATCAATGGGCAAGAGGAGATACTTCTATTTCCTTTGGTCTTTCAGAAGACTATCATCTATAGCTCAGGCTTAATAGCTACAACCATCCCCTTTCCTTGATAGAGCCTATCTACTTCTGAAATTAAAGGACACCAGCCTGAAGCAAGATTTCAGGACTCTTGAGGTATTTCATCCTTAGTCCAAGTTGAAGGAACATTAAACCATTAAGAGTTAGGTTGGTTTACTTTAAATAACTGTCTTCCAGGTCATATAAAATGTTTGAAGACTTACTTTCGACTGAGATAATTACTGGGCTATAATACAGATTTGTCTAGTAGTCATTAATCAACAACTATCTGCTTGCACTACAAGGAAAAGACCCTTTAGTGGAGGTTATAAAGGAGGGTTTTAGTGTTATAAAATTGGCCAAAATTTTCAAAAAAACATATGCTACCACATCCATTTATGGTTACGGAGGTTTTGGCGGAGCTTTTAACGAAAATTCAACACAAAAAAAAAGGGCGGCCGGAGGTTATTACGGATGTTTTTTTCATCGGTGCGCTAATCAAGATTTAACGCACCAGTGCGTACATGTGCACGACGCCCCGGGGCGGTCTAAGAATAATGCACCGGGCCGTTAAGGTATAAAACAACACCGGGCGTAGTGTTGGTGATACAATGCACGGGGAAGTTATAATTGGTCTTGGGAATTGAGCGGTGCCCATAGGTCGTATCAACACGCTGGTGCGTAGACTTATAGAAACGCATCGGTGCGTCCCTTCACACAAATGCACTGAGCATTATAATTGGTATCGGTATTCGTGCGTTGCAAATATGTCATACAAATATGCTGGTGCTTATAGACTCTTAAATGCCCTGGTGCGCAGTATCACACAAATGCATGGAGATTTATAATTGGTATCAGTATTTGTGCGATGCCCATAGGTTGTCTAAATGCACCAGTGCATATAGACACAAAAATGCCCCAGTGTATAGTATCACACAAACACACCGAGATTTATAATTTGTATCTGTATTCGTGCGGTGCTAATAGGTCGTAAAAAGGCACCGGTGCGTAGATAGACATAAACGCACCAGAGAGCCGTACCACACAAACGCCTCGATATTTTTAACCGGTTTTGGTATTTGTGCGGTGCCCATAGGTCGTAAAAACGCACCGGGGCGCTTAAGAATAAAAGCGCACCGGTGTAAGTATACATGCACCAGTTTTCATTTTGTATTTTTTAGAAACATCGACCTGTGACAGTGCAATTATTGTGATTGTTTTAAATTCATTATTCATCAAAAGTCGACACATCTTATAACAAAATTCATATTAATTAAATTTTTATTAATCCATTTGAATGTGATGTTTGGATTAATTTGTTATATCATATCAAAATTATTGTGGTTTTTTAAAATTCATTATTCATCAAAAGTCGACACATATATATCTTATAACAATATTCATATGAATTAAATTTTTTTTAGTGCATTTGAGAACGACAATGGAGAATGCAATAGCAACAATAGAGAATGCAATAGAATAAATTAAAACATATATATAAGACATTCTTTGTCATACAAAATGGGATAGTTATTGGTATCCCTTTATCTTTCAATTGAGACACTATGTCCATTACATTAAAGAAAATGTCTGATTTCACAGACATTTTTCAAAAAATAAAACGCCTTGATTTATATCCAAACATAGTGATCATCATTCTTTGCTTGAACTGCTGTCATTGCTAGAGCTACTTCCATGACTTGGGTTATTTTTAGAAATGTTTTTTTCACAGTGTTGATTGTTTTCTTCTTCTTCACCTTCCATCTAGAAACATAAAAATAACGTGTAATGAGTGTATATACATTGGCGAGAATAATGAAAATTTCAATATTAAATAATATACATCAATGTAAATCGAAAAGAGATGACGTACCAATGCAAAAATTGACTCATGAACTATACACATTCTTTCAAAACCATGTAACATGCCATCTTTCAAGATTTGATTTGTTGGCGCAATGCCATACTTTGTTTCCTGCAAGTTATATACCCCATAACAAATCATATATTTAACATAAAAGATTTATTTTTTCTATTAATTATAGACGGAGCTAAGTAAAACAAGATCGATAGATGCTTACAAATTCCACAATTAAGTTATGATGTGCCAACATATATGCACAACCCATATTTAACCGAATTTCAATCAATTCCTCTGATGGTTCTTCTTTGTATGTTAGCACCTGTTTGAAGACATTCAATGATGATTTTTCTAAAACAACTTAAAAAATACAAAATTGAAATCTAGTTAAGTTGTTATAAGGAAGTAACAAGTACTCACAAACTTAGATATCAATCCTTTTCTTCCTTGTCGTCCTGTTTTATGTGCTGAATGGGTTCCATTTTCTTTTCTTTTCTGCAAGAAAATACTTGAAAATTAATATTTAATGCTAAATTGTTTATTTATTTTACCTAATGATCGAAAAAATCAATGATTACATATTACATTTGAAGCAAGTTGTTGTTGATATGGCTCCTCTAGCGATGCAATTTTGTCCATTTCTTTGACCATCTCCTTGTACACCTTTTTGGACATTCCTACTGGCATATTTATGATATTAGCTCGTTCATCTTTTGAGATTTTCATAATCTTCCTGAAAATGTAACATGACAATAAACTATTTATTTTTTATATTGATATATGAAAATTAAGTATAACAAAAGTGATATTTATAAATAATTCTAGACAAACATCTAAAGGAATATTACTTTTTCATTCCTTCTTTTTTGTTGTTGTACGTTTTTGCTATTAAAATTTTGACATGTTTCATTAACCAATTCTCTGGAAACTCTTCCTGTAGTTTACATAGAATTTGGTTCTTGGAGTCATTGGATTGGTTTTTGTATTATAAGTGGAAAAAACGTTTGTAAATTCGTTCCACTAGATCCCTCAAACTTTTGTAAAAGTTTCCCCCCCTTTCGTTAATTTCCAGCACCACTCCAGATGAGCTAAGGACCAATTCATTTTCATTTGCATGTTCTATTTTTTTTCTTTTCTTAGAACAACATTCATTTTCTGAGTTGTTGGTCCCTGTAGAACATTAAATAGATGTGAATTAATAGATTTTTTCACACATGTTATCTAATAATTTCAATTATATTATTAATGAAAACTAAAAAAAGAAACTCATATTGGATCGATAGTATTTTTTCATTCACCTGATTCATCCTTTTGCAATTTTTCCATCAAGATTTTACACTCTTCTAGTCCTAGATCAGAAATAATCTTATTGAGATTTGTCATTTTGTGGCTCTGCATGAGACACAATAAATAATAAATATTAGTTAAACTTACATATAGTTCAATTTTTTTTTTTTTGTAAAAAATTTACAAAGAACTTGCATTTTTTGCTTTTATTGATGTGTTATCAGTATTTTTGTTACTTGATCTCTTGTCACTCATTTCTTTATCAATCTCAAACCTGTACCATATCATTCAATAATATATTTATAAATAAATTGTCAACTTTTCAAGTAAAAAAAAAAAAACTCAAAAAATCGGTGCGCCATTCATGGTTTATGCACCGCCTCCAGTGCGTGTCTCTCTTCCAAACGCACCCCCATAAAAATATAATAGACCGTATGGTGCTCTATGTCAACAATGAGCACCGGTTTGTTACATGTCAATGACCGCACCGGTTAACCATGATAAAATAATAAAAATTGTCCAGTGTTAGTTTTTTAGCAGAAATTGCTGCCATATTTTACATATGGCGCACCGATTAAAAAAAAATTAATTTTTTTATCACATTACATTTTGTGGTGCGCTTGTAAAATAAAGAGCCTCAGTACGCTACGTACTCCAAGCTCACCGATAAAAAAATCATTTATTTTTTTTAAATTCATGCCAGGGCCCACATGGATTGGGATACGAATATGCTAATTGCCTTATCGGTTGGATGCCTTAGGTCTATATTTAGAAATACAAACCCTATAAATATAAATTGAAAAGCCCTAATTTTGAAATCACAGAAAGAGGAAGAAGAAAAGGGAGAAACAAAAAGAATGTAAGGTTTATATCTTTTGAAAGTTTTTTTTTTTTTTTCGAAACAGAACGTTTGCGGTGCGCCATAATGAAATAGCGCACCGGCTACATATTTTACAAATGACGCACTGAAAAAACATATTTTTTTTTATAATTTTTTATCACAGTACTTGCGCGGTGCACTGGGAGAACAAAGCGCACCAGTGCAGTATTCCGCACAGGGCACACCGACATTTTTTTTTTTTTTTTTTTTTTACGCAAGGGCCGACATGGATTGGGATTAGAATATGCAGGTCCTCCCGTTGGTTGGATGTCTTAGGCTTATATTTAGCAATACAAACCCTATAAATATAAATTGAAAAGTCCTAATTTAGAAATCACAGAAAGTGGGAGAAGAAATGGCAGAAGCAAAAAGAATGTAGGGTTTGTTTCTAAAATGGTTTTTTTTTTCAAAACAACATGTGTGCGGTTTGCCATAATGAAATAGCGCACTGGTGCCATATGTTACATATGGCGCACTGATAAATTTTTTTTTTTTTTTTTTTTTTTTTATCACTGTACTTTTGTGGTGCGCTGCTATAACCGAGCGCACCAGTGCGCTATGTTACGCAAGACGCACTGACGAAAACAAAGTCTGTATTTTTTTAAGATTGACGCAAGGGCCGACATGGATTGGGATCCAACTCTGCAAGTCCTCCTATTGGTTGGATGTATTAGGCTTATATTTAGCAATACAAATCCTATAAATATAAATTGAAAAGCCCTAATTCTGAAATCACAGAAAGTGGGAGAAGAAAGGGCAGAAACAAAAAGACTGTAGGGTTTGTTTCTAAAATGTTTTTTTTTTTTTAAAATCAGCACGTTTGTGGTACGCCATAATAGAATAGTGCATTGGTACCATATGTTATGTATGGTGCACTGATAAAAATTTTATTTATTTATTTTTTCACTGTACTTTCGCGGTGCGCTTCTATAATGAAGCGCATTGGTGTGCTCTGTTACGCAGGGCGCACCGACGAAAAAAATCTGTATTTTTTTAAGATTGACGCAATAGCCAACATGGACTGGGATCCAAATATGCAATTTTTTCCGTGGGTTGGATGTCTTATGACTATAAAAACCCTATAAATATAAATTGAAAAGAAAGAGGGAGAAGAAAGGGCAAAAACAAAAAGAATATAGGGTTTTGTTTGTAAAAATGGATTTCTTTTTTATTTTTGTTTCTGAAAACTGCAAAAAAGGTATAAAAAAATAAAAAAATAAAAAAAAACAGTAAGGTTTGATTTTTTTATTTTACTTCATATAAAAAACTACAAAAAAAAATTAAAACAAAACAATAGACTTAGATTTCTTATTTTATTGCATAAAAAAAATTGTAGAAAAAAGTACAAAAAAACAATAAACTTACTCACATCGTTTAAAATTCTATGGTACAGGGTTTGACTAACCAGAGGTTTGGAATTCTGATTTTCTGAATACTTCTGTTCGAACGTATTTCCCTGCTCCATAGTGCTCTTGTGCTCTCTTTTCTCCAGGTATGTATCCTGCAAATATCTAGCTGAAATATTTTGCAAAAATAGTGAAATAATAAAAAGTGTTTAGTATTTAAAGAAATGTTTTATGAAATTAGATTTTTGAAAATATTTTTCTGCCCAGTTTTCAATTTACTGTTTTTTTTCACTTAAATAAAATAAGGTTGCACTTTTTTTATTTGCAGTTATTCATTTACTGGTGCGTCCTTTAATTTAACCACACCGGTGCGTCCTTTTATAAAACAACACCGGTGCGCAAAATAAAAAACTCACTGGTGCGGTTATCTGTACATTACGCACCGGAATGACATTGAAGTTTGTGCACCAAAATTTATTGTTGTTTCTCTCAAATGGAGGGAGAAAATATCATATATTATATGGAATGGAAAATTCTTCAAAATCCAACTCATTCCATAATATTTCTCAAATTCCATTGCAGAGTTCTCCCTATCCATGTGGAGATGTAATATTTACTTCAGATTTGTTTTATTTTTTCACTATCTAATTGAATTTATATATGTTTTTTATCCATGCAGTCAATCATGCACAACTTAATTAAATTTATAATGTATACAAATTTGTAGGTTCATGCAGATTCAGCATCGAGTTCAGATGCACAAAATATTCAAACTTCTCCAAAACGTCGGAAGTTCTTATCAGGAGCTGCATACCGCAAGGCGCATTTGGTAGATGAAAATGAACAACCGCTTCACCCTACCAATTGTAACAATATTGCATATTCTAGCCACAATCCCGGGACAATGATGGTAATTATAGTTATAATTGTTTGGTATATATATTGATTAATATGTAATTATTTCAACGTCAAACCAATTTATAATCATGCAATATTGTCAACGTGGTTACTAATTGATATCATATATTTTGTACTAATCATGTTCAATTTTTTTTTTTAATTATTAGGATTCTAGTGATGATGAACGACCTACCTACCATATTCCGTTGCACCCCACAGCAATGTCAAATCGAGAGAAGACTGAATTAAGAGAAAAAATCAGAGAGGAACGATACCAAGAATGGTTGAATCAACCACCGATTCAATTCTCGCTACGTCCAGATTCACCAATTAGGAATGACTATAACAATAGTATTTTTTCACAAGCTGGCAATGGAGGCAATCAAATAGAGGTTGGTATGGATGATTACTTAAGGGATAAGAATGCCATGGAGACAATGTTGTTAGATGCATTCCAAAATGATGATCAGCTAGGGGATGATGCTCATATCGCTGACACCTTTTTCGAAAGCCTTAAATTTGCTTCCACCACCCCTCTCTTTGGACCTGGCGGTCAGTTAAATTCTACCCAGTTGGGGACAAAAATGTTATTGTACAACTTGAAAGCAAAGTTTGGCTTGTCGAATGCATGTTTCTCTAAAATTTTGAGGTAAGTTACCATAAAATACTCCCCTTATATAAATTTGAAATATAATCAGTACACTGCAATGAACATTACAAATGTTAAATTTTATGAACGTTAATAATTATATCGACATTAATGTACATTTATTAATATAGTTTTCCATGATCACCAACTACAGGTTATTCAAAGATAAGGTTCTTCCGAGTGATAATGTCTTGCCCGGTAGCTGCGAAGAGGCAAAAAAATTGTTGAAAATGTTGGGTGTTGAGTACATATCATATCATGCATGTCCAAGTGATTGTATTCTATATAGTGGAGAATATGCAGACAAATAGATGTGTCTGAAATGTGGGCATGACAGGTATGATAAATAAAAAAAGAAGGGTAAATCACGTACTGGTCCTCCTTTTAAGATATTGAGGCACATGCCTATAATCCCAAGGATTAAAAGGCTCTTTCGTTGCAAAGAATTAGCTATGTTGCAGGGATGGCATGCCTCACACAGAAGTGAGTTGGTATTTATGTGAATCCCAACTGATTCAATAGCCATGAAGCATATAGAGGATACATGGCTCGAAAAATTCAAGAATGAAGTACGAAGTCTACGACTCAGCATAGCCATGGATGGCGCCAACCCATATTCCCTCCAGAACACCAACTATTCTGTTTGGTCTGTAGTAGTGATCAATAACAATACCCCCCCATGGCTGTCCGTGAAGAATGAACATCTTATGTTGGCTCTGATAGTCCCTGGTAGAAGACAAGTGAAGAATATGGATGTCTACTTACAACCACTGGTAGATGAATTGAAGGAATTATGGGATGGGATAAACGTATATGATGTATCAAGACCCATCGCAGCAGAGAGGATTTCTACGTTGTATGGCATATGTGCTTACACGACACATGATTATCTAGGCTTAGGAGTTTTCTCTGGTAAATCACATGTTTAATTTATTGATTTGTTTATATATAATGTAACAATATTCTTCCACATATTAGTTATTTAATTCATTGTAATAAATTTTTTTTCTGATCTTCATGATATTCTTTAACGTGTCATGCATATTAATTAATGTATACAAATATAATCTCGCGGGTCTTGTAAAAAAGGGTATTTTGGATGTAAATGTTGTGGACCTTCTCTGAAAGCTAGATGGTCCAAGGACCTACGAAAGCCAGTGTATGATTGCTCCAGGATATTCCTACCAGAACAACACCCTTACAGAAGAGTAGCATCATATTTCAATGGTAAACGAGAGAGAACCCAAAGGCCTCCAATAATGACACCAGCTGAATGGCTTAGAGCATATGAGAGAGAGAAGGAGAAGGAGTTCATAGAAATGTTCGATTCAAATGGGGAGCCTAAGTTCAGTGATCCAGATTTCTTCAACACTTATGTTGAGAAATTTCCCATTGGGATGAAAAGGAAATCTATCTTTTATGACATCCCATATTGGGAGCATCTTAAGATTGCCCACTTATTAGATCCCATGCATATATTTAAAAATGTTTCATCTTCTTTATGGAGGCACATATCATCAAAACAAAGTGACACATTGGCTGTTAGGAAAGATCTTATTACTTCAAAAAATAAAAAGAAATATTAGCCAAGACGATTAGAAAGTATGGGATCAGAGGTAGACGTTGGTCCCTCTAATTCATGGTTTTTCAAAGAAGGTGATGTCCCATGGACTTAAAAAAAAGATGATATATCTTTGGAAAAGGAAGTTATAATGGATGTGAGGGTGCCAACTTCATACAGGTCTTCACTACGGCGCTGCTTCACCGTGGATGACCATTTGTCGAGGTTGAAATCGTATGACCATTTGAATCTTCTAAGAGTACATATAATGTCAAAAGCATGATTTTATTATTTGTTATATTAATAAATTTTATCCCATGCGTGGATCATAAAACATAACTAATTTTGTATATTATTGCACATGTTTATTACATTGCAGTGTCATTATCCTTTGTTTGTGCGTGGGTGTGTGAAACATGAATTCCCTCAAGACCTAGGACGTGCCATATCTAAATTATCTGCATTTGTACGTTGGATCACATCAAAGTAGATTCATGTGGCTAGCATTACACAGTGGCATCAAGAGATATTTGAGATTGTTTGTATGTTTGAGAAGGAACTGCTGACGAGTTTCATGGACTTACAGGTTCATCGTCTAATCCACCTGGTAGATAAGGTTGAATTAGTTGGGGTTGTTTATTGTCGCTGGATGTTCTTCTTAGAGAGGTATATGAATAAATTGAAAGGTTTTGTTCGAAAAAGGGCAAAACCCGAAGGGTCTATGGTAGAGGGGTACATATCGTATAAGTCTTTCTACTATGCCAATGAGTACATCAAGCAGATTGACAATAGACCAGGTGCGGTGATTTGGGACGATCAAATGGATGAAGACAAAAGAGAAGGAGAGTTGCTCCAAACGAGTGAAAAAAACGCTTGATAAAGAGTAAGCGACTTATAATTTTTTAAATTTACAAAAAGTAGTTAATATTCATGTTGAACTTCGATATAATGTATATTTTGATCTCTAAGTACTATATAATGTTGGTTTGATTTCATCAACGAATGCAGAAATTGAAGCAATCAATAAATTCATTCTTTACAATTCTAAAGCGACACAACCGTGGGTCGCATTGTACGAACAAAATAGGATGAAATGGGATAGTGACAGGAAATAATTCAGACGGTTGAATGGTAGAAGTGTGCCTTATCCCGATCATTTAAAAGAAAATATGCCAAAAATATGCCCCAACAGTTGGGTTGCTGACCAAGTTAGAGAGAAATACGGTGCTACCGGTCATTACCCGCGTGTTGAAGAGGATGCGCTAAACATAGGGATTGGGTGCAACAACTCGGTAATAATATTTTTAATTTAGATGTAAATTTGAAACTTATATTAATACATCTACATTTCATATTTTAACTATTGTTGGATTATTATTTATAAGACATATGACACTATGATTTTTTTAACTTTTTTATAATAGGTGCATTTTTTCTCATCTATGTCGGCATATGGACACCATTTTCGCATAGAAAATGTTGATGCTGGAAACATCACAGACGATTGTGGAGTGGAAGTCGATTTCGATAAATCTAGTCAATCTAGCCATTGTGACCAACAACTAGTACGAGGGACGTTAGGTTACGTCGGAAAGATACAAGAGATCATTGAAGTGGGATGCATCTTACTATTTATTGGGAATAAAGGAAGATCATGATAGTAGGCTGATATGTATCAACTTTAGAAAGATGTGGGATGAAGCTAAGGAGCCCTATGTTTTCCCTAAACACTGCAACCAGGTGTTTTTTTACCCAGATGTGTTGGATAGAGATTGGTGGTTCGTATTGACACATGACCCTAGATCAAAACATATTTTTGAGAACAATAGTGTTATCATGGCATGTGAGCTAGAAGATAATGAGGGTGATCATGAGAACCAAGAGTGATATGGTACATGTGTTATTTCATCAATATTTATACTTTTTAAGATGGGTTTTTCGAAATATTAATATAATATGTATTTTGAATTAATTGGTAATTTGCATTGTGTTAATGTTAAAATAAATAATTCACTTGATAATTTGGTATTATGTTGATCTCGAAAACAATGGCGTATTGTATAAATTAATTCTTTTTTTTGTATCTAAGATCATAATAAAATAATTATAATTCTAAAGTACAAGAATTTATTTGCATTATTTTCTAAACTTTATTATGTTACAATAAATCATATTATTCTAGATTTATTATTTTACAATTATTTAAAATTTACAAATTTACAAATTTAAAATTTTAATAAATTCATTTCACATTAATATAATTAAAATTTTATAAATATTTTACATACAATTACAATTATCATTATAATTATAATTATAATTACAATTACAATTTTACAATTTCATGTACAATTACAATTACAATTTTATAATTTTACATAAATACATTTACAATTTTACAAATTAAAAAATTACAATTACAATTTTACAATTTTAAAAGTTACAATTACAATTACAATTTTAGAAATTCACATATATACCATTACAATTACAATTTTAAAATTTTAAATACAATTAGAAATACAAATATTACAAATTTACATCATACGATTAGGTTGAGAACAGAGAAAATGGAGAACAGAGGAGCGAAGGTCGGTGGCTACCCTAGGGCTCACCCCACTGGTTTTTTGGCTATGGCAGTGGCGGTCTACTATGGACGAGGACCTGGGGCGACGCATGGCACCTACGGGCCTGTTTCCTTTTGTCTAGAGGTGGCTCGCACACTACCCCTTGAACGCCCAGACCACTGGACTTGCCTCGTGGCGGACATTTCTTATTTCCGATGGTTTTGTGCATCTGCGCATCGATTTTCCTCACTTCTTCGAGGCCAAACCTACATATGGTTCCACGAATCTGGCACTGTGTTAGAGGCACACGATGGGAGGAGATTCTTGATTGGCACAACGGGCGGTCAGCGAGCCATTACCCATTTTGGCACCTGTTCTGATAATGACTTGCGCTGGGGGTTGCGGCTGCACTGGCCCTCGATGGTGGACGGCTCTGGGACTGAAAAATATCGCACGTATATTGGGATGCCAGATCCTGATTTGATACCAATGCTGCAGACTCACCAGGAAGAGCCAGAACCGGGCACAAACATCCCTACAAATTAATATCGGGTAAGCATTAACATTTTCCAGATTTTTCTCAAAACCCCTGAGGGGAACAGTTTAATGTTATAAATAAATGAATCTGAACAGGTCTCAGACCTGAAATAATCTATTTGGCAAACCAATGGTTATCCTAGTTCACGGAGGAAAATCGCTACAGGACTCCTGTATCCTCAGTGATTATGGCATCTGTTATGCAGACACCATTTACCTCAATCTGCGACTAAGAGGTGCTGTTGTTGGACAACATGGTGCACAGGGAACCCGGGGAACTAGCTATAAGAATATTCTAAAGGGGAAAAACACATCTGATGCTGCTGCTCCCACAGCACAGGTAGCCAATGCACCCAAACCATATATTGTGGAACAACTCAACCAGATTCCAGAACTGCAGATTGAATTACCTGAGATAGATGAGCATAGATCTGTTTATGAATCACAAGCTCTCATATGCAGATTTAATTGCTTCTGGCCAAAACCAATGGAGCTATTTCATTGGATCTTCACCAACTGGACGACGGAATGTGAAATACACCTATGTTCAAAGGGTTTCTTCATTGTTAAATTCTTATCCCCGGAGGCCAGAGAACACATCCAAAAGGCTGGACCATGGTTCTGGGGATCCACAGGACTATTCTCCAAAATGCCGGTGTGGGTGAGGCTTTACAACCTCCCACTACATTTCTGGAATGAAGATGTTCTTGGCAGCATTGGAGACATGATTGGGGGTTACATAAAAACTGACACCCAACGCATGGAGGAGAGGGTCTTCACCTTTTCACGCATATGCGTGGAAGTGGACCTTAGAAAGGGGCTTCCAGAATGCATCCTACTGACTCACAAACAACAAAAATGGACGCAGCATATCGATTACGAGAACACTACTTTCAGGTGCAGGATATGCAGGAATACAGGGCATTTGAAGAACACTTATCCAGAAGCTAAAAGAGATAACAGAAAAAAGAAAAAGACAGGAAAAGCAAAAAAGGGCTGGCAATTTCCCTCTATATCAGAACAGGAGGTGGAAGAGGATGAGATGGAACCCATCACAAAAGAAAACAATCAGCCAACAACGAAAATTGAGACACAAGAACAGGAGATGCAAGAGCCTACAAACACGGCCCAGGCTTCTTTGGACCAAGAGGCACCAGAAAGCAGAGGACACAAAAGACATCATAACTCAGACACATCTGATTCAGATAAGGACAATGGAGCAACCATAGCAGAAAATCAGCTCGCACTTATCACAACCTTGCCATCACCTGGTCCATGGTGAAAGGTTGAAAAGAAAAAAGGAAGGAAAATTTAAATTTTCACTCCTCTTGTAATATAGCATCTAGCTGCAATGTAATTTTCCTGCTCTCTGAAAATCACAGCAAAGTGTAACATGTAATTTTATTTTCATTAATAAAATTACGAATTTTTCCTTTGTGAAAAAAATTACAAATTTACAATATCATGATAATTTGGTATTAAATTAATTAATAAACATCACGTTCATGATAACCATCGTACAAACATCATATTTGACTAAAAAACACATTCAAAATCGCTAACTACATCATCATGATCATGATCATCGAACAAAACAAAATTAACATTATATGTTAACATCATCAGTACAACACAAACATCAAATATACAACTAGATGTCAAATATACATCTCATGCTATCACATACACATTTATCTGCAAGTTTCACATTAAATGAACATATCTAACATGACCTAACAACATACACATCATGATGATCACCAACATGTAAATTAAGTACAACTGCGACATGAACATAAAATACATGGACCATATATATATATATATATATATATATATATATATATATAACTGAATAATGTAAACAATATAAAATTGTAATATAAATGTCATGGATCAAATGGTGGTAGTACAACATCAATATTAGTACAAGTGGCCGATGGTCCTGCCTCATCTCCATGATGAATGCTAGCACATGCTAGTGGAGGCTCATGCAAGTCTGGCGTGGTGCGAGGCTGTGAACGATCATGAGATGATGGTACGCTGCGCCTCGTAGACTGTCCATCATGTGTTGCGGCTCGATCGTAATGTGTACAATCCTCATCAGTCACGTAAAAGTTGTCGTAACTCTTACGACATGCCGCATCAGGCTGTACATGTCACGCGGCATGCCTCTCCACATCTGTGATAGCTTGTCATTGGCTTCTATGTCTCTGAAATTAGCAGGCCTGATGCCTGCCTCAACAATCAATGCAATGAGTTGGTCACCCAACTCCATCCTGTATCTAGCATCACTAAGAAGTTGACCGCACACCGGCGCACCAGCAGGAGTAGGTCTCTGATCTCGACCGGCCTCCTGATGATCCTCGACAATATCTGGCATGCCCTCATCCTCATCACGAGGATCCACACCTAGATCAGGTGGTGGTGGCAGCATCTCCTCGCCATCAAAAGAGCCAATGCCTGCAAAATATATATAAGTACACAACAATAATTAGAGGATTTTATTACACAATTTAATAAAAACAAGTTAAAGAACATGTTAGAATAAATTTAAATAAAACAGTAATATTACCTCTGTCATCTGGCCACTCATCAGCTGTGAAGAGGATGTTGGCACACCCTCACCAATCCAACCTTGCATAAGGACAGGGGACCAAAATGAAGGGATGCTCATCAACACTGGCTAGCAACTCTAGTGCATCATCTGATATCCTCGCTGGAAAAAGAGTCTCCTCCCTCTTGGGCATCATCTGCACCCACATGTGCATACGTGCCTCAGTAATCGGCCTACGAGGCTGTCGAAGAAAAGAAGGCCTCATCTCTAGAAACCTCTCAAAAAATAAACAAAAAATCTCTTAAGCAAAAGGGAAGTTGACCCTCCCTTGTGCATGAGCACAACATCTATCTAATGCTGTACAGAACTTCCACAAAAAAATGGCAGACCACTTGACAAGTCGTGGTTGTTGTAGTAAAGAATCAACATAATATAAAAGCTGGCAACTAATGTGTTTCCCGTCACTGGTGTTGTGCAAAATAGTCGAAATGATAAGTGAGAGACAGTGGACCTCCTCACGACCAAATGCACCAATATGTAACCGCCCTCCAGCGACCTGAAACTCTGTAGGAGATACTAAATTTTCTCCAATGTATCTCTGGGAGTAAACTAACTGACTCCCTGCCACATAGCCAGTTGGAACCTCGGGGAACGAGAGAAAATCCACCCCTCTCCTCGATATCCCTGTAACAAAATATACATCCTCCTCAGTGGGCGTGTACCACTAGTTGATACCAACCCGGAAAGCCTATTGCTGGGCATTCCACCTTTGGATAAGATGTCTCAAAAACAAACTATCATGGGACTTTAGGGAAGTAGCCTCCTCATAGAAATTGAGGAGGCCTACCTACCTAAGGAGCCCCTGCGTCGCTACTGTAATAGGGCGAGGGTACGCATCCCTCTCCCTCGCCTCCCACAGGAAAACCATGTTATACTGTTCTGCCTGTTATTGTTGTTGTTGCCCCTCTTCTCTCCTTTCACGTCTCTAAATGATTGAAATATTAAACACAATTTTTTTATTAAATGACACATGTATTTACAAATATAAGTATTTTTGAAAAATAAATAAAACAAGAGTCGGTGTGCCAAAAACACAGTCACGCACCAGTCCCGGTGTGTCACACCACATAGCGCACCGGATACGGTGCACCTCATGATATGGACCTCACCGGAAGCGGTGCTCCAGAAAATGTTTTTAGCGCACCGTTCACTATGTGTGGTGTCATGAGGCCGGTGCGTTGACTTCACTATCTTCCCAGGGCTTATAACTAAGTCAACACACCGCTCTCCTGCTACCGTACATAGTCGTCGGTGCGGTATTTTAAGATGCCACACCATTGACCTAGGCCAAATATGGTAAGCCATGCGTTGAACAAATTAGCTAGCCCAGGGTGGTTATATCAGTCAACGCACCACTCCACCATAATTGACCTAGGTCAACGGTGTGGCCAGATAGCCGACCACACCACTCTTTTTAAAGAAATTTAAGTAACATGGTGCGCCTATGTTATCCGCCCCGGAATTGGTGCGGATTCTTTTAGCACCGGTTTACCAGCCCGAACCGTTGAAAATGTCGAATTGTGGTTCTGGTGCGATGAAAACATTACCCGCCCTGGGGCTGGTAAGTCCGTCAATGCACCGAGTTGCCACGATACACCATTTTCAATGGTGCAGCTTGGTAACCGACCGCATTGCACTTTTTAATTTTTTTTTTAAATAACACGGTGCACCGCATGGTACTGTGACAAACCGGTGTGGATATAGTCAGCACCGGTTGACGTGTGGCCTGTAAATTTATAGGCAACACCGCAAACCGGTGCTAACCGAACGGCTCGAGCGCAACGCGCGACAATTTTTTTTTTTTTTAATGGTTAATTTTAAGGTTTTTTCAAATTCTAATCCGCTAAAAGGTTTAATTATGGAAAAACAAGAAAAATACCTGTACATTTACCCATCGAGGAGGCATATTGGCTGTACAATTTTCAAAAGAAAATTTGTCCACTGTTTTATAAAATTCAAGATGGAGGATTGGTGGCAATGCACAGCAGCAGTGCGTGCAATAAGTGAAATGGGAGCACGGATGTCAGTGTGGCTCAAACAAGGATAACTTGCACCGGTACTTGAGATTTTTGTAGCACTGAAAAAAGTGAAAAATGCGGTTTTTTGGCCGTAATTGTTTTTTGTATTTAACCCTGTTCCAGTGCGCGGGGTTTTTTCTGGCGTATCGGTGCGTTTCGACTATGCTACCCCAAGAGGTTTTCTATTTTCGCGTGCATTTAGGAGGCATCGGGGTGGCCTTGTGGTAACGCATCAATGCTCTACAGTAATAAGATGCACTGGGAATGTTGTCTGGTGAACCAATGATTTGTGCGGTTTTTTTGGCCATAATTTTGTTTTTTTTTAACCCTTTTCGGTGCGTGGAATTTGGGGCCCCAGTGTGTTTCGGTCACTTTGCACCAGGCGATTTCTGTTCTGTATGCTTTTTATGAGACACCGGGGCTGCTTAGAGGTAACACACTAGTGCTCTACAGTAATAAGACGCACTGGGAACGTTGTCCGGTGAACCAATAATTTTTGTGGTTTTTTGGCCGTAATTTTGTTTTTTTAACCCTTTTCCAGTGCGTGGTATTACTGGAGCCCCGGTGTGTTATAGTGATTCTGCACCAGGCTGTTTTTGTTTCGCGTGCTTTTTACGAGACACCGCGGTAGCTTAGAAGTAATTCACTAGTGCTCTATAGTAATAAGATGCACTGGGAACGATGTCCGGTGGACTAATGATTTTTGTGGTTTTTTGGCCGTAATTTTGTTTTTTTTAACCCTTTTCCGGTGCGTGGTATTACTGGAGCCCCAATGCATTTCAGTAATTCCGCACTGGCTGGTTTCTGTTCCATGTGCTTTTTATGAGACACTGGGGCATCTTAGAAGTAACGCATCAGTGCTTTACAGTAATAAGATGCACCGGGAACGTTGTCCGGTGAACCAATGATTTGTGCGGTTTTTTGGGCGTAACTTTGTTTTTTTAACCCTTTTCCGGTGCGCAGCATTTATGGGGCCCCATTGCATTTCACTCATTTTTCCCCAGGTGGTTTTTGTTCCGCACGCTATTTATGAGAAACTGGTGCTAACGGGTTGACATGCACCGGTGCTGTTACTTAATCAAAGGCACCAGGCTGGTGTGTATGAAGCGCACGATTTCTGGTGTGCCAATGTTTTATGCGGTTTATTTGCCTTTGTTTTTGTTATTTAACCATCTACAGGTGCGCGCATTTTATGGATGCCCTGATGCGTTTTCTTGATTCCATTCGGATGTGGAAGTTATGTAAAGTACCGATACTCTACAGAATTACAACGCACCAGGCGTGTGTGTACGGAGCGCACGGTGTTCGGTGTGCCAAATTTTTAACTGCACCAGTGCTATGTCGTCTTGAATGCACCGGTGCTTTTTTAGGTGATAAGAGCACCAAACGAAATACATACACAAAAACCTCCACCCGCCAACCTCCTCTAGGAACCTCTGCTAGAAATGGATGTCTGGGGTATTTTTATAAGGGGTTCCTCAAAAACATCTGCTAGAGGGTCTTTTCCTTGTAGTGTTGATCTGAAGCTATGACTTCATACTGTATACCATTGTCATATCATCATTGACACCTTTTACATGGTGAATTTTACAATTCTGTTACAGGAGCATTGTCATCGTAATGAGAATTATCACTAATATCAAGGATAAATAGTCCTTATAGAATGGGGTTATTTCCTTCATTAAAAATGCAACAGGATCATCCTCAACATTTCACTATCATATAAGAGATCATATTCTTATGTAACTGTCCATTTATCTTAATACAAATCATAGAGACCGAGATGTTATAGGTTGTCAGGTCTTCCGGAAAGGTGATTCCCAAGGGTATATGAAACCATAGTAAGAACTAAACAAGTCACCAAACTAATTGGAGTGCGCAAGATATTGATCATCGAGTCACAAATCCACATGACAACACATTCTATTATATAATTTGACTAAACCATGGAGACAGTGTGAGTCTTCAGATGATAGAGTCTAGATGTGAATATCAAGATGAGGAACCAACAAATAGATTAGAGTACAACTTTTAGAAAACCATACTGCTAATCTGAAATGGACCAAAATACTGATGTGAGATCCACTTATTATGAGGCGAGACATAGGGATGCCATTTATAACGCAAGATTTCATAACAATGTGTGAGATGTCGCAGTGAAACAGATCAAAGTCTCTGTATTTGATTGTGTGGAAGTCATCATTATAGTAATGCAGACTCAAAAACAGAGATATGTATGACTCTCCTTCTTCCTCCTCTAAGATGCCTCCTCCTTTGCTCCAACTGCAGACCCTTAACTCGCACTTCCATTGCATAATTGATCCAAAGTGATGGTGTTATAATGAGGCCACATCATCCTTTATAGATGGACCCTTCATTTGGTGCTATGGCCTATGGCCTAGCACACAGTAATCCTGTAGCTTACGGCCAGCAGAATTGTTTCCAATATTTTAAGAAGCCAACATACTCTACCTTCTTACCTCATTCCTTCCATGCCTCGCTGCTCTACCCTCCTTACTGCGACCTTAGATCAGGCCTCTCCTTCTCAAAAAGTTGCTCCAAGAGGAGATCTGCTGCCCCAAATTAGTCTCCAAAACTAATGCATTGCCACAAATAGGAACTTGGAAAATAGGTGAGTCGTTTTTCCAGAAAAGCTTGAACCATCCAATGCTACCCAAGACAGACCTTCATTGCCACAATTGTTACCCAGACAAACCCTCTACCATCAAAAAAACTATGATTTGATCCTAGGTGTGAGCGGCTACCATCAAAACCCTCCAGAGGTAGACGCTGCCACTACAGAGTTTATTCAAGCCTATTTCCTTGCCCAGACTTCACTTGCTCTCCCTCGACACAAATTTTCTGCCTCAAATCTAGCCCAGAATTTACGGCCTCAACACTGAAGCTACCAATCTTAGCTTTTCCCTTGATGGATGCTCTCAACACAAATCAGGCTCTGTCTTCTCCTTAGCTCTGATACCATGTTAATTTTCAAATATGTTTTATGCTTGATGCAAATTTACTTTAAACTTCTAGATCCCAACACCAAATTGCAATCACATAAGCATGAAAGTAAAATGTTGATAGAACATACCAATAGATCGATGGAAGACAAGACAATAGTATATTTATCCTTTTATAAAATGAAGATGAAGAATGGTGGCATTATGGCTGTCAACAAGATGTTTCAACCAGCAAAGTCTCCTTTAGGTCAGCCAATCAAATGTGTCACACAACCCAAAGACACCTCATCAAAACGCTGCATCAAGAACATTGCCTCAAAACACTGTATCAACTTGTTGCATCAAAATATTTGCATCAAGAACGCTGCATCAAAACCCTGCTACATCAAGACGTTGCACTAAGGACACTGCTCCATGAGAAGCCCTAACGCTGCACCATGAGAAGCCCTAATGCTACACCATTCGTGAGAGAAGAGAATGCCTCCAAAATATGAGTGACTAAATGACCTCTAAGTCTCCAATATATATCCATTTGTGGGGGTGTGTGACACATTTTTTAGGGCTCCAAGCTGACATTACAAATCTAGCCGACCTTGCACATAAGTGGAATAAATTTAAAATACATGTTCTTCTCATCTGATCAAGATGATATTTAGATCAATCTTGCACCTCTTTGAAAGAGGAATCCAATAAAAATATTGGCATCGTCATCTGAGTAGTACAACATGGATTTTGCACCTAGTTTCCCAAATTAACATGTCCCCTTTCGTGGTTTCTCGATGATTTTTATGTCATACAACTGTAGAGGATTGGCCAGTGCCCACAAAAAACTGGCTCTAAAAAGTCTCTTCAATTAAGTGCATTGTGATATTATCTTGCTTCAAGAAACCATGGGTGAAAGGGACATGGTGATGAAGTTTTTAACCCAAATTATTCCTGGGTGGTATTTTTTGGTCCTTGATTCATCTTGTAAATCGAGAGGATTGGATTTGGGATTCAAATATCGGAGCATCAAACTTCTGTATTCCTGGGGGTTTGATCTAGCTCTCGGGGACAAGGTCTTTTCTTCTGATATCGGGTTACAATTCTCCATTATAAATATCTATGACCCCTGCCAAGATAGAGTAAGCTTATGGAACTCTTTCTTCTCAAATCTCATAAAAAACTTTATGATAATCCTGGGAGGGAATTTTAATGTCTCTTTGGGTTTATCTGAGCCTTGGGGACCTCATGCCCAAGAAGATCCCCTGGCGGAATATTTTCTAAATAAATTCAGGAGGGGTAACTTCCTTGATATAGATCCAATTAAGCGTATTTGGGTTTACCACTATATGTATAAATACATAAGGTAATATATTTGAGTTCAGAGTGATTGATTTATTTGTCTATGGACCTATATCAATTATGCAGGTCTCTTTTCTTTCTCAATCTCTTCCTCACCTACAAATGGAATCCTTAGATTTAAATTAATATGTGTACAGTTCAACCTATTGTGAAGGACTACAAGGTTGTTTGTGGGAAGCAGGATGGCCTACCAAGTATTGAGAGTGGATCATTATTCAGAGGGAGCCTCTAACATCGTCTCTTGGAAAGGGAGGGTCATGATAGTATTAGAGGATAATGGGGTGGAATATTTTATCAAAAAAACAATTCCACCACCGCAATATCCCCAAAAGTTGGCCCAACATAATACGAATGACATCAAGGCCAATTTGATAAAAATTTGATAAAATTATATTTTGATAAATATTGCTTCTTAATTTTATCAGGGAAAAAGTTTTGGATTCACCTAAAAATATGCACTTGTTATGTGTATTGCAGATGTGGATTTCAAAATTAGAATATGATGAGTCTGGCACCTCAATTATTCACAGGAAATGCTTCTAGAATTTTGGATGTTTGGTACTTCTATCTAGGAGAACTAGATGCATATGCCTTGGGAATTTTAGGTTCAATGGAGGAATAGCATTGTAAAGAGATGATTTTTGTATTTATTTATGCACTAACTTTCTTGATTCAGTTTTGGGGTTTGGGGTTGTTCATTGTGTTGGATTCATGAAATAATTTGAGCCTGTGCTAAAGGATTGCGTTGGAATCCTTACATTGGCCAAATTCAAGTTGTGCTAGTATTTTCCACCATATTGTGCTTGATTCATTATATTTTCTTACATATATTCATACAAATTGGGAAAGATTTAGCATGTGTGAAATGTCTCTGCACGATTGTGATCATTGTAAGAGGATGAGTTGTTACCATGTTGTTGAAAACTTGTTGCATGTTTTGTTTTGAATTTCTTTGCATGATTGTAGCTTTGAAAATAGTATTTACTTTTCACATCCTAATATTCCTAAAAATGACTTCTCAAACTCTGTTTAATAAAATAAATGCATCCCAACTAAATGGGTGCATATTCATTATCACAAATTCGTTTATTATCACTTTGTAAGATTGGCACAAAAAACTTAATGAACAGATGGGTCATTTTAGATACATCTTAAGAGAATAAGCAATGGATTCAATATCCATAAGATAAAATTCATTCCCATAGAGCTCGATGGCAAGACTTGCAATTCAAAAAATCTCGTGAATTTTTTCCACCAAGGACCATTTTGTCAGTGATTGATTTTGCAGAAAACTACACATTTGTTCCACAAAAATAAATTCAGAGTGAATACTATAATTTTGACCAAGTCTCCATGCTCATCCATATTCTATATAGACATTCTAAACAAAATTTCGATCATATAGAAAGCACGAGTGAAAATCGACATATCATTAAAGAATATCACTTTTATATCAGTGATGATCGTACACATGATACATGTTTTGTACAACATTTTTTTGGAAAAATTTATGATTCCTTAAAAAATCGTGGAATAACATTCAATGAACATTGGATATGGTCAGACGGATGTGCAGGTCAATTCAAATCTGCACGATCATTCTTTTGGTTGTGTTGTCTTCATAAGAAAACCTGCATTAAACATTGTTGAAATTTCTTTGAGACTGGCCATGGAAAAGGAGAACATGACGGTGCAGGAGCATGCATAAAACGAGCACTTCTAAGATATCAAATGAACCACTCTGCAAGCCGACTTGTGAACGCTAAAGAAGTTGTTCAATGGTGCATCGCTGCTCTAAGCCATGAGAATAACCCATCAAGGAAAGTGCGAAGGTACATTCAATTTAATTTATATTGGAAATCTAATTTTAAACATTGTACATTTATCGTGCAATGATTATCTTTGATTATATTTTGATATCATATTTACAAATTCTTCTTTTAATTTTCCATATAAAGGTTTTTCTGGCATATTGGGATCGAAGACGTAGATAGATCAATTGGAAGTGATGTTGAAACAATAAAAGGGACTCGAAAATTGCATTCAATTCAAACAAAGTCGTCCAGAAATGTGTTTGCATTGGATAAAAGAAAATATTCTTTTTTTTGTGATGTTTGCATAAACAACACAAAATCCAATGACGTTTGTGAAAACAAAATGTATGTGAACAATTGGAAACATACAGAGTTAAATACAAAGGGAAAAATGTCTGTTGCAGTGTTTGAAGAAATGCAATCAGAGGAAACTACAATATCATCCGATGGTGATCGAGTTTCTGATCTTGTTAGAGAAGGTAACATTTGAATTACTTTCTAATGATTTAAAGATCTAGAAATAAATTTAAATATGTATAATTTTGTTAAGTTTGTTTTATTGTGCAAGAGATGTTTTTGCTGTAATTGTACCTATTGAAAACGATGAAAATGTGAAGTATTATTTGATGCGTTGCACTGAACGAAAAATGAAATTATTACAAAACTATAATAATCACGGATTTCAATATGACAGAGGGTCTATTATACTTAAAGGTTATTTTTTCAAAAAAACTAATCAAAGTGGAGACTTTTTTTACTTTGAAGACTATGAACCTGATGTCATAAGTTGTCAATATAGTCACCTGGTGTGTGCAGCACGCATAAAGTTGATAGAAATTCAATCAAAGAAAAAATAAAAAATTAAGAGATGGAAAATGTTAAAATCCGATCATGAACGGATTATTGAAGATGGAATTCCATTAGAATTTTTTTTATTGAATTATCCAAAAATTTATTCTCTTTGGATTAAATATGTTTTAGAACTTCCGGTACTCAACTAAAAATTGAGCTGCTTATGTTATTTGTGCAAGTGTTTGCACATGTGCAAATTGTTTTGGTACATGCACGTGCTCTAGTATCAACTGAAAGTAGCCTTTCTATACATGTGCATTGATGAAAAATGTTACATGTATTGGATATATATATGTGTTTGTGTGTGTGTGTGTGTGTGTGTGTGTGTTCTAGAATGAAATTAATTGTTCAAGTAGTTTTACTATGTGCATTGATGAAAAATTATTTACATACTCAATATATATGTTCTAGAATGAAATTAACTGGAACTAGTTTTTCTATGTGCATTGATGAAAAACTAGTTGGATTTTCTGGTAAAAATTATCCACAATGTAAATAAATCATTTGCAGTATAGTTTTGTCCAATGGTCGGATATGTTCAATGTGCATCAATGAAATATGTTACTTACATATTGGATATATATACATTCTAGAATGAAATTAATTGTTCAAGTAGTTTTACTATGTGCATTTATGAAAAATGATTTAAATGTACTCAATATATATGTTCTAGAATGCAATTTTAACTATTTAAAGTAGTTTTTCTATGTGCATTGATGAAAAATCGTACTGGATATATACACGAACTTAATGTGCCCAATTTTTCTTGTGAGCTTTTCTGGTAAAAAGTATCCGTGCAATAAAATAAATCATCCACAGTATAGTTTTGTACGAAGATTCCTTTCAGACAAGAGACTCGAAGCACTTCTTCAACTTTTGGTGGGATTTGACCCACATCTCTATTCCTGATTGAAAATATAGTACAAAATTTGTCTATCCAATGGTCGGATATATGTTCTATGTTCTAGAATGCAATTAACTGAATGTCATCAATTGACCAAATTATAAATCAACAAGGCTACCTATTTGAGTGCATTAACGACATTGACCCAAATTCAACAAACATATATATGTACTAGACTTATATTTCCAATCAAAATTAAAGGGATAATTTGTACATATATCTACTTCTTTAAACTCTTTTTTCAATTAGAGCTCAATTGATACATGGTTAGTTGCATTGAAAAACTATGTTCTTCCTATTGGAAATTTTTTCATTCAAACAAGACTACATGTAGAGATCAAAAGAAATCTTAAGATTCCAAATGTACTTCAACCATCCAAAAGGGATTTGTGCAACATTACTTCACATGCCATGCCAATTATAGTGAACTATCCAATAGAAACATTTAACATTATGTACCACATGTGCCAAATGTAGATTGAAACCATCCAAAAATTTTAAGTTTTAAAAACTTTTTGATAATATATCGTGCAACATTAAAACATTAAATATCACATGCGAAATGTAGATTGAAACCATTCAAAACTTGAGTTTTAAAAACTTTTTGATTATATATATCGTGCAACGTTACTTCACATGCCATTCCAATTATAGTTCAATTAGATCCAATACAAACATTTATCATTATATACCACATGTGCCAAATGTAGATTGAAACCATCCAAAACTTAAGTTTTAAAAACCTTTTGATTATATATCATGCAACATTAAAACATTAAACATTTAAAACATTAAATATCACATGCAAAATGTAGATTGAAACCATCCAAAACTTGAGTTTTAAAAACTTCACATGCCATGGCAATTATAATTCAACTATCCAATAAAAACATTTAACATTATATCACATGCCAAATGTAGATTGAAACTATCCAAAACTTTTAACTTTTAATTTAACAAAAAATTACAGGTCACAACATTACTTCACATGCCAAATGTACTCCAAGCATCCAAAACTTAAATTTTAAAAACAAAACAAATTATAACACATGTCATTACATAACATGCCAAATGTAGTTCAGATGACAACATTACTTCACATTCACATGCCAAAAGTACTAAAACCATCCAAAAATTAACTTTTTGAAACAAAATAAATTATATTAACAATGTAATAAAATATGTCCAAAAATTGTAGATCTCACAAGTATCAAACTGTATCAAGTTTAACAAATTTTAAGACCATCTAAATCTTGAAATCAAATCTACAAATCATGTCCATCAAATAGAGACGGATCTAGCGTCTTTCCTATCAGGGTCTCAATCCGTGCACTATCATGTGAAGCATCATGGGAAACCTACATACACAATGCACATGTACTTGAACATTAAAATTTGATGTTTTAAAAATGAGTGAGAATATATATATCTAGAACTTCATCTAAAAAACAAAATATAACAAAAACATCATGCAATACCTCATGAGGTTCTCTCTCCATTTGATGAACAAGTTCTTCCCCCATAAGAACATCTGCAGCGGTAAACTGTACAATATACATGTACAGTTATATATATATATATATATATATTAAAAACTTTCAAATGAAAATGCATGTGTACATATATAAACTTATTTTCAATAATATTAAAAAAAGGAACTAAAGACAACTTGTTCAAATGTTGTGGATGTTCCTATCTCCGTCGCTAGAGTCCGCGGATTAAAGAAATCTTCTATAGGAACCTAAATTCAAAAAAATTTAAATAACTCAAAATATAGATCTCTCTCTCTCTATATATATATATCTCAATTTTTAATGGAACTTTTTGAGGTGGAATATTTATATATATATATATATATATATATATATATAACTTTTAAACATAAATTTTAAACTTGTGAAAAATTGTCCATACTTGTGGCTCATCTCCCAAGGAAGTAGAAGGTACATCTCCCAAGGAAGAAGAAGGTACCGCCATCCCAAAAACATCAGACGAAATCGGTATCTGTTAAAACATTTTATCAAATTATATATACATACATGTACATGTGTGCACAATTATTTATTTTAAAATCACTTAAAAAACACTAACATTTGCCAACATATCTTGATGGTCAGACCGATCTGCATTGTTTGAACCAGAGGTCCCGAACGTGATATTAACATTTTCGTCATGCATCATGTGTGAGAACTGCAAATGGTGTTTTAACATATAATCATACATTTTTGTTCGATTAATGTACATACAAATAAATGTATACATGTACATACACATGTATTTATTGCAAATTGTACACATGTATATGTATGTTAAAATAATTTCAAACCCTAAGGTCATTAACACATATTGTTTCGGTGCCCTCTTCCTCATGAATAATTAGGTCTTTCAAACCATTGCGACAATTTTTTGCATGTATTCGGAGATCTTCAACATTCATGTTGTCAATCTCTTCATTTGTACAATACACAAAATTGGCACGTGCATTTTCACGTGCTCTTTGTCGATTTAAACAAACATCGACTCCACCCAATCCGTTGTAAAAATTGTCGATCATAACATCCCTTGCTTCTCGACTTATTTGAGAAGTCACATCCATCTCTAACCGCAGAGTTTCGACCCGAAAAGGTCGACTCACCAATGGCGACTCAGGGCGAGGCAACTCCACATCTCGCTTAGCGCCCTTACGGTTATATAATCAACCTTTCCCCGGGCAAAAAAATTCTGACGGAAGGTCATTGTAGTTGGGTTTCATACCCAAAAAAAATTCTACGTAAAAAATTTGTGCAAAATAAACAGGAACCTCGTCATTCCATGGGAGCCTTCCATAGGCCGCAAGGTGCCTATCATACAAATAGTGAGCTATATTTGGGTGCTTGAAATATTGCACCTTCAAAATTTTTCTTTTTGGCCCTTCCTTGAAATTAAACATTGACTTGGCCACATCTTTTGTAACTTTTTGTTGTACATCCTCCCATTTATCTGGACCCATTACTGTTTCCTTTCTCTTTCTCATCACTTCTACAAATGTATCAGTCGTTGACCCAATATTTTTGTACACATTTACAATTTCGCCTAATGAATGTATAACTATTTCAAGGCTTTGTCGACTCTCAGTAGGTAGAGACAAAGCCACGAGATCTCTCTGCAATTTTGCATGAAGTTTTTCACACCTTTGTAAGGTGCATTGCGCCATGTTTGTTTCCCATGGTATATCAGTAATGTCAGCTGAATAAGTTGTGCTGGGTAGACAACCTTCTTCTTGAATGTAGCGGTCTGCCCTACATATATTTTGACCACTAGTTGGAACATTTTCGGCCTCTGCATCAATATATATATATATCATTTTGTATATTAGAAATAACACGTAAAAAAATTTGTACAAAATTAATGAAAAAAATATTGAAATTAATGGCAACCTTGACGTTGTTGGTTAGCATCTTCTCCAACATGACCCTGCTGAGAACCAGACCGAGAACGACCTTGCGGACAACCAGACCCAAAATGACCCCGCTGAGAAACAACAGCCGTTGATTGGCCTTCGGGGGAATAAATATCACCCCCTTCACGCAACCTGCTACCACTCATTGATGGCCCTCTAAGTGGATTTGAACCACCACCAACCTCTCGAGATGAGAGAGAAGCTTCATAAACAAATACAAATTTATAATAAATTGAAAAATGCATTCATGTGTACATATAAATACATATAAATATTCATTGATTAAATTGCATGAACCATACCACGACTGGGTGAACCATGGGCACGCTCCATGGATGGAGTAGAAACCCTTCTCCTCTTACCTCCTAAAAATTAAAAAATGAAACTTATTAACAACTAATTTAACTCACAAAGTTAATAAAAAATCAATTCCATATGTACACACATGTATGGAGATTTAAGATTATATTTAAATACTGTGAACATCCCCAGATCCCTGAACCCCCATATGGGATTCAATTGATCTTTGTCGTTCATCCTCCATAATATATATATCTATTGGTGGACATTTACACAAAATAGATTTCAGAAAATCAATTTGTAATTTAGTGTACACAAATTATGTAGAACACAACTTTCAAAGCAATAATTGATGTGTGAAACTCAATTTAAGCAAAAAATAAATTATAAAAATGATAAGTTCACAAAATTGCGCTTTACATGGTGGGAGCACACTTGGTATAAAATTGAAAAAAACACATGGTCATTAAAAAAGAAGCGTGAAACTCCATTTAAACAAAAATTTCTTGAAGTCCCCACATTTTAAATTTATAAAAACGTGAAGTTCACTTGTTGCAAATGTAAAGTTCACCAAGTTGCGCTTTACATGGTGTGTTGGGAGCACACTTGGTATATAATTGGAAAAAACACATGGTAATTAAAAAAGACGCATTTATAAGTACACAACACAAACATATCCAAGATATGTTAGAATGTCCATCAATAAATTTTGAAGGGGACCGTCTCAACAGTAATTCATTTTTGAGAGATGAATCTTGAATTTTTGAAGAAGAGCATCTCAAAACCAATTCATCTTTGAGAGATGAATCTTGCATTAGCATTGCTCTGTATAATTCTAATTCATCTTTGATAATTGAATCATGAATTGGCATTGCCCCATGCAATAGATCAACAGACATCTTATTCACATTTGTACAATGCCTTATACTAAAAAATTGAAATTGGCTAACAATATTGTTTGCTATTCCATGCAGTTCTTTTAGCCTCTCCTTTTTAACTTGGCACATGCCATTCATCTGGTTGCACACAAGTTCAGAATTGGTGAAAACTACAATTCCATTTGATCCATACTTCATTGTTGTTCCCAAGCCTTCTATCAATCCAATATAATATGCCTCGTTGTTTGTTGTTCTTCCAGGTATATTCATTTTCCTTTGGACGACTTTCCTAGTCGCAATATTGGAAAGCACATATGTAATCACTGATTTCCTTGGATTGGGATAGAAAGAAACTTCTATGCATAATTTCCATTTTTCAACCATATTTAATGGTTTTCTTATCCTTGAAAAAAAACAAATTCAATAAAAATATATATATTAAATAGACATTTATTGCAAATGCATGAGAAAAATGACACAAGATCATGAGGTAAATGACATGTATATTGCTTATCTTAAAGTTTGACTTAAAAAGTTTATGGTAGAGTTCACATCTAAAATTAATGGGAGGAAGCCTTTAGTTTGTGGGAGAAATGACACATGTACATAGTTTACCTTAAAGTGGTTCTATTTTATGGATATTAGAGGAAGCCTTTAGTTTGTGGGAGAAATGACACATGTACATAGTTTACCTTAAAGTTGTTGTGTTTTATGGATATTAAAATGAAGAACTTCTATTTAGATCCATTCCAGAGATTGACTGTAAGGGCATTTACTAGATATGTCACCTTTCATAAAAGATGAGATCCAGAGGCTACCTGGCCCTTTACAGACTCTGCCTATAGAACTTGTAGAAGTAAACACTAGAGGCATTAACAATATCAAAGAACATTTTCATGCTCAGACATGGGAATGTGTCTCTTTCCCTACACAGAAAAATAGTTCAAGGTAGTTAATCTTCATAGACATGTCATCAAGCAGGTCAATGTGATCATCCCCAACTTACTTTTCATGAAATTAGGCTTGAAATCCTCTACAACCTGGTGGATGGAGTTGAATTGGAACTAGGTCAAGGCCTTTACAAAATACATGCTAGTGAATAACACTTACTAGGTTATGCCAACAAATAAAGTGGGAGAAATTTTTTCTCCTCGAGGTTATCCAATTCGGTGTGTAATACCAACTTCACCCATTTCCTAACAAGTTTCTCTCTTAGGTTACAAAGTGTCTTAGGCCATTAAATTCCATAGACCTCAATAGATTATTAGAGCTGGAATTATATTTCTTGTGTGTAAGAGAAGAAATGATTCTTGTTTAGATTTTAACAATGGCTAAGATGGTCAAATTTTTATTTGGGAAAACAAATAAACTACATATGCAAGACTTCAATATTTAGATGCAATTTTTTTTTCAAATGAAAAGGTTAGTAGGATGTGCAATATCTATGCCAATTGCAAGAATATTTAGGGGATCTCTTTGCACTATGAGTAGGAAACAATTTATTGGTTCTCATACTCCCTCTTCTTTCTCTATGGAATCACAAAATTCTAGTAGAAGGCAAAGTCATGAATCTAATTTTGTTGATTGCTAAAGGCGAGAATTGTTTGGAAATCTATGAACACTGCTTTTGTGCCTTTATGGAAAGAATTTTGGTTTTTCCCCCTCTTATTTCAAGCAGATTTAAATAAATGTTGCTTCTAAAATTTATGTCCATGTGTCAATTTTGATAGGCTTTATGTCGTTGGGCAACTTTTTATAGATACAAGGGATTTTCACATGACTTTTTTCTATCGTTGAGACTTCTCAGCTGGGAACCATTTTGTGTGACATTACTAACATGTAATATATTTTATTGATAGTTAAAGGAAGCATTTTATATTGAAAATGAATTAGAAAAAAAAATTTCAACATTGAAACTAGGATTCATCATGTTCAAAAATTCTTCCATAGAACATCCATCGCATTAGAACTATAGAAACGAATAGGAAAAAATCTATGGTAGGACATGATGTCATGATCCTCATGATGATTGAACACTGAAATTGATGCACACTAACTACCCATTACTAACAATATTCATGATGTTAAGCACAAAATGTGCAATATTATGCCAGATGTCATCTATTATCTGGGTAGCAACTAAATGGCACAAATTATTTCCTATCTTGTGGAATTTTAGTTTGATCTTATTCAAAACCTTATTAGTTTTATATTTTTCAATTTCCCGTTGATTCCTTGAAGTTAAAAAACTGGTTTTTATAACAAACATATCCAATCATTGTGCACAAGTAATTCACCTTGTTGACCACTATCTCAGAACATTCATTCATAAAGGGGTATTAAAATTATGAAAAATAGAGTCAATATATTGCATTTATATTGGGGGTTCTAGAAAAGGTATGTAGTAAAAATAGGGGACACCTATTAGGGTTTTTATTATTGGAAAGATGTATTGGGAATGGGGTTTAATAGAAGTCTTTTGGAAAAATGTTTGGTGTGGATATGTGACTGTAATGATTTCCTATGGGATAATATTACCAATTTGAATTCCATCTAAATCTGCAAGCATCTATTTACAATGGTAAATGAGGGTGAACCCTCTCAAAATTATGCGATTTAGTGGAACATTTCATACATGAACCTACTCAATTGCATCTAGAGGTGCATGAAACTGCTAAACCACAATTTTTCTTTTGGCTCTAAAAATAGTGACCCAAAAGACTAATAAGACTTGTGTTGCAATTCTATCATTGAAGGAAACACCCAAAATTCAAGCACTACATTAGAAGTGGGAGGTTGCAGATGTGTCCATAAAACAACTCAGTGCAGTACACAAGTTCATGACAAACATAGCAGGATGGTGCAACTGTGGCCAATCAAATGGTTCTTGATGATATATTTTATTTTCTTCATTGACACAATTTTCATTAATACACATTTACATTTTTATTCTTATTAAATTCACTACCAATGTATGCTTTTGTGGCAATATATATTGGATCAGATAATATTTCAACTCCTTGGTCAGAAAAGGGAGTCTAACCATATTTATTCTCTCCATATTATGGTTTTTTCAACCAATTTTTTCTCCTACCATCTCCCTCGAATTTAATTCTACCATACTAATAACCTCTCTCACTCCCAAAATTATTGTCATCAAACATGCCCCATTGAGGATCTGGAGCAATGTTTGCACCATACTTAGAACTTTCATTGCTGCTAATTGAAATTGGAGAGTCATGTATACTAGATTGCTTGCTTTTGGTGGATCTTACTTGGAAAATATCTTGAGATGAGTTTGACATGGTGGTCATAAGAGGTTGGAAGCTACTTGGTGTAATTTTCCTTAAATCTTGAAAAAAACAGAGCAAAAATGTCATTTTCGATCATTTTTTATTAAAGCTTCTACATACCGCAGATGTTATCACAATTGCAACATAATCATGTTCCATGAGCATGAATTATGAATGTTGCAAGCCAAATTGCAAGGAAATTTGCATTCATTTTAGGCAAAAGAAGGCTATGACATTAAGGTCCATGCTAGAAAAAATTATGCAAATAAGGTTGTTGAGTCAATACTTACCATGTGTTTCAAAGCCATAACGAAGGTTGGCTTTGAGAGTGTCCTCCCAAAGTCCTGTCTTGAGATGAAATTCAATTCAATGTCTCTTAGAGTTGCAAGGTGGAATTTATATAACTATTTGATTTCTTTACCATACTTTGAGATAGATATCTCCTTTCATCTATACCTTTCTCTACCATCTTATTTCCAAGTGAAATGGGAATTTTCACATTTTGAATGCCATTACCATGTAGTTTGGTAGTCTGCTAGCTAGACCTATCACAAGCAAGGTTGTCATACCAAACTATTTCTCTTGCTCAACTCAGTGACCATGACTCTCTTCTCACACTGCTTACCATAGGATCTTCAGTTGTACATCACGCAAAGTTGGGGGTTCTAGGTCTACACCTATTAGGTAAAGTTGTATTTTATGGCATTGTTGTCCTTAAATTTGGAGGTGTTCCACCTGAAAAAGCAGGCATTAAATATGGATGAAAAGGATTTGTTTTAAATTTGATAGAATTTCCTTGTGGAATTACTGAATTTCTCGACGACATGATGCTAGCTTTGCTCAGAGAAGAAGGTTTTGGAGGAGGAATTGAATTCTTTTGACTTATTTTTGGCATTGAAGTTTGAAATAGTAGTTTTGATGACTCCATTAATGACCTTGGTGAGGAATTTGATGCACACAATATTGAATTTGAAGATGGTTTAGAAGACGTTGAAGTGTTGTAGATTTTGGTGTTGTCACTGAATGTTTCTTTGTTGTTGGACCTGATCAAGACACAATTTAACTTTACGAGTAGATTGAAGACCTTGAAGAAGTTTTAGATTTTGTTGTTCTCACTGAAGGTTTTTGTCTGGTTTTGTTTCTTAAACCATCATTTCCATAGGACATTTTTGGTGAATAGATTATTGACCTTTATGAGAGGATATGATACCTTGAAGAGGCTACATCTTTTGGTGACGTCACTAATTGTTTCTCTGTTATTGTGTTTGTTAAACTTTTTTATCCCAGAGGAGGGTGTTATCCAATGTGAATTTGAAACCCCCCTCACATTTTTCAATGAAGGTTCTATCTGAATGTTAGGGAGCTACACATTATAGAAATTCAATATGATGTGCCAAAAACTTTACAGACATCCCAAAAACAGAAACCACCTATTATATGTCAATTAAATCTACATGGAACCAACAAGAAATATGGTAAAATATAGAATTACGAATCCCTTCAATTAGTAAAAAAAAAAAATATGAAGAAAGCACCCAGAGGACTAGAAATAACAATATAGTAGAGAAAAATAATAGTATCTCAGCAGCTATAATTGCAAGTCATAAATTAATATCATATATTCCAATTTCAACACTAAAAGCAAACTCAAAATAACATAAAAGCATAGACAACATTGTTTTACACAAGTAAACATTGTTAATGGAAATATGCAACATGGATTGGCATAATCATGCCTTTATCAGTGAAATTTCATCAAACCATTGAACAATTGTGCGCTAAAAATATTTAAATAAGTTAAAGGAAAAAATTGACCTATATTGTACAGTTTATGGGACAGAAATCAATATGTAGAAATATTCACTTGGTTTTTATAATTGGGTAGAGGAATGACTTAAAATGACCTTGTATGTCTTCTCGTTTTAGAGATCAAATTTTTAGGAAGGATTTAAGTATCCACATTTCAAGAATCACTCGAAGAGGTTGATAAAGAATATAGGAAGACAAAAAACTAACCAGTGGTGTAATAAATGGATTTCTTGAGAGGTAGATTAGCATATGGACTTTTGGTAGCTAGAAATTTTCCAAATAAGTGAATGTATTTGAAAACCGAACCTCTAGTTTATTTTGGTTTAGACAAGGTCTAGAATTTGAAAAGTGAATTCCCTCTTTCTTCCTCTTACATGTCCAATGATCAGAATCTGGGTTGAGGGAAAAAAATTTCCAAAAAATAAAATTTCTCATAATCACACCAAACTAGAACAACCGAATCTAGTCCTTCGCCAGGAATTCGGTGCAATTCGTTTCACTCAAAATGGAGACCGTACGAGGAAGTTAGAGCCTGCTGATCGTCGTGTCAAACAAGTAAATTTTCAAAAAAATTGGTCAAACATGGTCAAAGGTCAAAAATTTGGGTTTTCCTCCATTTTTCCCAATTTCATGGTGACAAGTGTCACTACAGGATTCTTCAGAGATTTTTGAAGGTGGGATATTTTTTAATGGTTGTCTCCTAAGGTCAAATTCGATTTTTTGTAATGGGTGGCACAACCCAACCAAAGGCTGACATGAGGTGCAGCCAAGGTCTGCCCCATGCCCCCTCTAGTGGACCAAGGTCAAGGATGAATTTCATTATTCAGGTCGAATTCATATTATATGGTGGGTTGATTTTTTTATTATTATTATCAATGGTTTGAAATTTGTATTATGGTGGCACATTATCAATATCCAAGGTTGAATTTGTTACATTTCCAAATTCCGAAGGGTTATATTATAACCAAAGTCTGAATTATTACCAAAATACTATCTCAAATGACTGTAAAAGATGAGGAGAAAAAAAATATGTGAGTGAAAATACAAAAAAGCAATCAAACCTATTGTGAGATATGAATTTCTCAATCACAAGGAGTTGTTGCTTCGTGAGTCCTACCCAGGACTCCACTTGTAATCCTAGTCTCCATCTCTAGCAAAGATAGCTTCAACAAATGGACAAAGCTCTCACACTATATCTAACTCACTAGATCTACTTTCCCCTTTACATGACTAGTTTATATAGGCCTTTTTCCCTCTCTGGGAAAATGTACTTGAACACCCATAGGCTAGATAAGTTAGGAAAATTCCACATTAATTCACCCCTAACCAACTCATAGACAAGTAGATCGAGTTGATCTCCTTGGGAATGAAAAACTATGGAAGTTGGTCAATTTTATCTCCTTAGGAATGACAAACTCTAGAAATTTTTTCTCAGTTATCCCGATTATGAAATATTATTATTTCATAATTATGAAATTGTGACAAAATAATTATGAGAAATTACTCAATTATGTAATATCACCCATTTAACATGTTCTAACTCCCTTGTAATACCCATGTAAGTAAAATAAAAGGCGAAAGGGGATGCCTTCTTGCCAACAAATGAGGTATGTTGAACTTGTGTCTCTCTCACTATAATGGAGTGGAAAATAAGGTTATAACAAAAATTATTCCTAATTATGTATATTAGCTAGACATCCACTCTAAAAATGAATTTAAATGAATGCAACCACTCTTGTTGAACTAGGAGGATCCCTAATGGATAAAGAATAAAATTCCTCAAATTACAATGAAACCTTAACTAGATCAAAGAGTTCGTCACAAGGAATCCAATGTGATGCAAACAACATCTCAATCCAAGCTCAGATGTGAAAGTTATGCTTAGTTAAAGTTTCAATCAAAACACACAAAATTCAATAGCCAAAGGTGACATGGCAGTCTATGGAGTGGACACGTGGTACACTTGAGCTGAAATTGTAGGTACAATTGGTTATGAATTAGTGCCATGTTGGAAACCTGATTGGACATGTGCGCAGGTTGAATGTGACACATGGCAGCTGAGTAGACATTGAAGTGGCACTGACATGTTTATTGGACCGTAAGTGGGCCAATCACATGGCGCCACATTGCCCTATGAAAATTCATGACATGGACCCATGAAATACTGAAAGAATCAACTTGTAGGGTCATTTTAATGGTGGGTGGAGAATTGGGGCCTAAAAACTTTTGGAGTCCTTTTGAGGTATTAAATGACATTTCTTGGGGTCAAACGATTATCCCTTGTGCCGAAACCTTGACCATTGTTCTACACTTAAAGACATATCCAATGGTGCAATAAAAACATCAAATGAAGTTCATTCAAAATTTATGCCTTTAGTAAGTTGACCTATCATGTTGACCACCATGGTATGAGAGAATGTCATTAAATAGCCCCATTACTCATGCATAGAAAGCTAGCTACATGTGGAATTTTAGCAAGACTCTAAAAGGTCTAAAATCACAAACTTCGTTAATGGTTGACGGAGTCAAATCTTACACCTAGTTGGCTATCACGCTATGTTAAATACTTGGCCACTAGGAGGAATAAGAGTTCCATTTTTTGTTATTGTATTTTGTTCCATGGTTGAAAATACAACTAGGAGTGTGAAGTTAGAGAGAAAAATGTATGAAGTTAAGTTTTTATAGCAACCTTACACGCCAAAAGTCTTAGCTAACTCTAGAGAGATTACCTCTTTCTTTGTACTTACATATTTTCCATACCAGAAAAGAGAGAGTAGAGCATGTTTACATTTTAGTGTTGTTTTTGTCCCATAAGGATTTCCTAGGGAAAAAGGAGTAGAGCATCATTACTTTTTAGGGTTGCTTGTCTCCCATAAGGATTTCCTAGGAAAATAATTGTGTTGATTGTAGATATGTATGTGTGTGTTTCATTATGTTCTCTATTTCTTACATTGTGTTTCATTATGTTTTCTATTTCTTACATTGATTGTTTTATTCATTTAAATAGAAATTTAGTTATTAAAAGATCTAAAACTTAAATACAAATTAATCTTCATTATATAGATTTCACTTATTTTATCAAATTTGTTGTGAGAAACTATTTCATTATAATAACTATAAAACTTGACTATTAAATAACAAAATTTTGTATTGATAACATCTACACTTCTCCAACCTAAAAAAAATACATATAACTTTTAGATACATTTAGACATATATTAATATAAAAAAAAACCATTATTTATTTAAATTTATTAAAGTGAACAGTGTGTTGATATGATTTTCATAAACATTTATAAATATTAAAAAAATACATTAATATTTTTCAAAAAATACTAATAATATAAAATATTTATATATTTTTAAAAATAATTAAAATATATGTTTTATAATTTAAAAAATCAGTTTTATAATTTAAAATTATAAAAAAATAAATAAAAAATAAATAAATAACAGTGATAAATTCTTCAATGATGACCATAGACTCATAATGACTTTGTTTTTGGAGGTAGAAATTGGTAATTCTAATGATTTTGGAGATGGAAAGTCTTTAATGGGTGAGGTGTTTGAGATAACAATAGAATATATAGAAAACTTGTTGAACATAAATTATATTATTATTTATTATTATTATAATAACCATCTTTTGGTTTCATAAACCAACACCAAAATAAAGGGAGTAACCATAACCAAATTTACTTGTGTAAATTCGATTGTTACATTTTCTTTTAATTTTTTTCATTATCTTAACACATGGAATCCAAAATTTTGTTTATGTTAGCTTACTACTGCACCTGTGGCTTTACGAATGTTACGAGGTAATCAATGATTCCTTTAACCGACTTTGGAATGATTTGAATTGAAAAAACAGAGTTTCCTACGAAGTGATTATGAGTTATCTCACACCCTCATGAGCAAACCCTGACTGCATTTCATTTTCCAGTATGTGCAAATCATTCTCTACTTCACCTAGCTAGGCCTTTCTGACTTTAGACCTTACAGACTTAGAACCTTTCTCATGTTATGAGGGTTGCCTTGAATCGATCATACATAATTATGATAATGTTATTTTGAATGTTCGTTTGAAATATGATATAAAAAATTGAAAACTGTGAATAGACCTTTTCTAGCAAGCTACTAACAGTAAGCATAAACTGCACATTTTTTTCCAATATTTGAGGATAATTACTACACAGATGCAAACAATTGCAACATCACATTGTTTGTCACTACCCCTTTTTGAATACTACATATTTGTGAGCCATTCTCTAACCTCAAATTACTCCTCATCATCTGGCATTATTGCGACAAAGAAGGACACTCTTATCTAACCCATATTTGAGGTTTTTGAATTTCAAAATATCAAATTCAAAACAGTGTTGAATTTCCTTATGTAGAATTTTTAAACTTGATATACATACAACTAAGTAATGGCCTCTAAAAATGAATGGCTGGTTTAAGAATTTCAGGGCTTACCTGTGACAGTAGCAAAAACACTTGTATCTCAATAGGATGAAATCTAGAATGTTGATATATAAATAGAATAATTTTTTTCGTTTCAGTGTGTGTGTTATATCTAATTCCTGATTTTTTTGGATATTTCAGGGAATTTGGGAAGGAGCTATTTGTGGGATATTTGCACAAACGATTTTATTGTCTATAATAACAATTTTTACAAGTTGGGAAGAGCAGGTAAATTACTTCAATATCCTTTCACCTCCAAAAAATGAAGAAATGCGAACTAAAAAAACAACTTATATGATCAAAGCATACATAAACCAATGGGATTTAATATTGTAGCTTGCACGAATGATTGAAGACGCTTAAAAGAAGAAAGTTAAAAATTAATAGAATTTTTTAATATATTTCATAGATCTGCCTATGAGAATGTATGCTTAAGACTTTGTTGTCTTATGACCTCGCAAAAAAGGAAAGATATATATTTTATACATCAGCGTTGGCAACTATTACTGATAATATAATAAATATATGTGTCTTTTAGGTAGCAATTTTGAGAATTTGAAAAGCAATCTCTTTCCTAGCTTTCAAGAATAACTAATCAAGTATTATTGAGGCTAAGAATGGGTGCAGTGCACTACCTAGATTAAGAATCGACATATTTTCGACTATAACCAGAAAATCAACCATTTAAAACAATATGACGTACAGAATTATCCATATAAATATGAAGGCATATTGAATTTTACAAATTGCAACGACATACACCAAATATATTGCCCATACCTGGTATTGCAGTCACTTGAAGTCGCCGCAGACCAACAGCGCGAACGGGAGGAGCAACACAGACGAAAACGCACGAACAAACAGACTAGCAGCAGCAGAGACAAAAAAATGCGCGAATAAACAGACCGGTAAACAAATCAACTTCGCGGGCGATTTATTTATAGCAACTAGTTCGGCCAAACTTTTGTTGCCGGTTTTCCCATCTCCGACAAAAATTCTGTTTTCCCATGCCGTCAGTGTGCCGTCAATCTAAACGGAATCACGATTCCCGATTCTCACAGAAGTGTAACCCATATTCACATATATGCCCATAAGAAATATTTTGTGAATCGTTGAAAGGATAGACACACCTATACTAAATCTAACAAACTGCTTTGTGATAGAGATCAACGATAAATACCTTGTTCCAGTATATTTTCTATTTCATTTGGTAGCCCACAACCATTAATGTGAACAACATCAGGGTTACCAATAGATCTTCCCACATCAAGTGTTTTTCCAAGGATCTGCCCAAAGATAGAATATAATCAGATATTGATATGTTGCAAGAGAGCATTATGGTGGACAGGCTAAAGTTGAACATAGACAATCTCTTTAATTTAAAGATATATATGTACATGTTTCAGGGATGGATTAATAACTTAATGAAACATTGGTTTTGTACCAGTCACCTATCAGCAGAGTTATATCACCATCAGGCAGAGGGAATAGAACAAGGATCAGGTCCCTGCTAGCTACATTTGGTCCTTCAAAGCCCCCTATAGCTTTTTGCAAGTATAATGATGGAAATTAATAGTAGCTACCTATCTGATCCTTCACTTAGAACTTGTACATAAAGTTATTTTCTGGTGGTATGGGGCAACTTGTGCTAGGTACTCCATCTTGCCACGAATTTATCCATTATCTGGTGGTATGTGATCTTCTATAATAGTTGGGGCCTCACTAGGAATGTGCATGTACTGTTTGAAGTGTTCTAGGTTTTGGATAATTTTAACAAACGATCTGTTCAATGATAGACCATAAGAGAAGGCCATCCCAACGAAACCTGCACCAGTTGAAATTGTTAGGAATGATCACCTTATACATAAAAAGCAATCAGTAACAGCATAAATCACCCACAATTAACATTTAGTTTCTTTGTTCATACCAGGATTGGAGCTGCCCTGTGGGAGTATAACCATAGCAAGAGTAGAGGAACAAATAATAGTTGCATTTAACACCTCTAGAATCTGAATCAACCATTCAATGGCTCAGAAAGTGTGGAAAAATGGGCTCGATTTTTTGTCAATAATGATGTAGGAAAAAAAAACACAATTCCCACTAATCAATTTTTTATAGTAAAATATGCAATTTTACCAATGCTCAGACCTATTCTTCATACGTGACAAGATTAATTCGTCTCTCATCAGTCTAAGTGTGCAAGGTCGATTTACCATGCCCCTTGCGTACACACACACATATACCTTTATTGCCACTATACGAATGAAAATTCTTTTCAAGCACAAATGATATAAATGCCATTAAACAAATCAAAGTGATCTTTAAGATTTCATTGTTTGAATATACCATAAGAAAATGTAACTCGTTGAATTTTATTGAATGCCAGCAATAAAAAATGAGTGCTATTGGATTGCATCCATACTTCACGAGTCACCATAGCAGTCTTTACACCCGCATGCAGATTTGGTGTATGGTATGTATTGTAGGTTGGGTTCTGCAACCTTGTCAAACTTTTCCCACGTTCACTACCACACACGGCCTCATATATCGCAGAACTTCACAACTCCTCCAATCATGGCTGTGTGTTACTTACTGCCGTGGGTTTGGGTTCGGAATATCCCAAAAACATAGTTACATTCAAATGCATGTGGTTACCTTTGTGATTCTGTCTACGCTCCACTAAAACCGTCCCTTCAACCATATGTTGTGGCAATCGCACAAAATAATGCGCCTTCTCTCATCGCAGAGTTTAATTTCAACTACGACTTTGGGAGGGAAATTCGTGACTACGATCCATTGCTCTCCGATGGAAATCTTATGTGAATACAATCATCCTCCTACACCTTACACACTCCAACAAAATATACACATAACAAATATACATAAATTGCAGATTTTAGAAAGAAATCTCTAAACTAGAACATAATTAAATTGCATCGCATGGGCTGAATATTTCTTTGATTGCCCCTTATCCTTACAAACTCATTGCTAATATTTTCCTCTCTCTCTCACATTGTTTTTCCTCTCCAGATTCCTCTTATTTATACAAAATATGTGAAGCTATTCTTCTCATAATAAAGTTCTTCTAGAATTTTTCCAACAAACCAATGCCTCCCTATTTTTAAGAACCTACTCCTATATTGGCTCTATTCCATGTAGGGAAAGAAACCAATTGCTAAAATTATTTCAAATTTATTTAAATACAAAACAAACTAACAATTTTCCATAAATAAATAAAAAATTTAATAAAATAATTAATTATACTACTCCTAAGTCTATTTTACTTCAATTTAGCCACAACATGTGACCAAAATGTCACATTGTTGGCTAGGTCTTCGATGCTGCTGCATCAAACTCCCGGGGAAGAAAAATGATCTTGTAGTACTTTGGAATTGATTCCCAATTTCTGTAGCTCTGCTGTAGTCATCCAACTGGCGTCTTCCACTGGCTGTCCTTTCCACTTGACCAAATACTGATAATAATTTTGGCTCCTGGTTTTCCTTGACACCCTTTTCTCCAAAATGGCTTCCACTTCTCTTTTCCCTGCTTTAGGCATCTGCTCTTCCCAATTAATTGTTGGGATTTCTTCTATTGTGGTGTCTCCTTGTGGTTCTTCCTCTAGTTCTTGGTATAGGTACAAATCTGCGATACATGACTAAGTCACCCACTTGGAATTCATTTTTTCGCCTCCTCATATCTGCTCTCTACTTGTCTTTGCTACTGCATTCTTGCCATCTGCTTTTGACATCTTCCTGTAGTTTCTGCATAATTAAGTTCACCCTGCTCAAAGTATTTAGCAATTTAAAGTTTCGATTTGATTCTTCTGTCCATTTGAGTGGCTGATTAGTTTCTCTGATTGTTTCAATAATGGGTGCACAAATGTGACTAAAAATTAGAATAAATTTTTGGTAGAAACCTGAAAAATCATGGAAGTTTCTTACCTCAAATATGCTTCTAGGAGTTGGCCAATTCACAATTGCTTGGATTTTCTCCAGATCCATTTTCAACCCTTCTTTAGAGACTTCATATTCCTTCAAAACTTCACTCATAAACCTGATGGTGATTTTATTTATGGCTCAAGAATCTGTGCACATGCGCCATTCACCTCCCTTCTTTGGACTGAGTACTGTTGGTACAGCACATGGACTGAGGCTTTCTCTGATTAACCCTTTATCCATCAACTCTTGCACTTGTCTTCCAATTTTGGCATTTTCTTGCAGTGTTAACCTGTAGGCTACTCTCTTCAACATAGCTCCAGGGATTAGATCAATGTGGTGACTAATACTCCTGATGGGTGGTAATTCATTTGGCAACTCATCCACAACAATATTAGCAAAATCATTCAATAGATTCTGAATTTCTTCAGGTAAATCTTCTAAATTTGTAGAAGTTAAAATTACCTTGGGTCTTCCAACAATAGCAAAATGCATCTCCTTACCCTTCTCAACTTCTTGCAACAGGTTTTCTCACTCATCAACATGACGCTGTTTCCAGGTGCTTCCTTGTCAGCTTCAGCTTTCAATGGCAACAGTGTATGCTTGTTCCCATCTTTTTAAAAATTATAAGTGTTTCTTCTACCATCGTGTGTGGCTTTTCGGTCAAACTGTCAGGGCCTCCCTAGCAATATGTGACATACATCCATCGACATTATATCACATTAAATAAAATCCTTATAAGTACCAATATGAAATTCAACTTTACCTTGTTCAGTTACAATAATTTGATGGCCTTTCTGAAGCCATGATACTTTATAAAGAGTGGGGTGTACTATTCTCTCCAACTTCAATTTGTCCACCATTTTTGTAGAAACAAGGTTATCAGTACTACCGCTATCAATTACCAATTTGCAACACTTACCTTTGACTTACATACAGTTCTGAACATATTCCTTCTTTGAGCTAGTTCTCTGGCTTCCTTAGCTTCTTTAAGCAATATCCTTTTCAACAACAAGGATTCTCCAAATTCAGGTGGTTCCTCTTTGATTGCAGTCTAAGGAATATCTTCCTTTGTTTCAGTAACATTCACACTACGTTGGGTTGCTGATCTATTGTGAGGACAATCCCATTGCACATGTCCCCATTCACCACATGCAAATCACCTAACATCTCTTCCTCGGCCTCTACCTCTGGGCACAAACCTTCCGCGACCAGAATCTCCCCTTTGTGGTGATCCATTCCTTGAACTCTCTGCTTCATTATGAGAGTGTTGGAATCTGGATTTAAATGTTCCCCCTTCTTTTTCCAGACTCTTGCCTTTATTTCTCTGATTTTGTTTGTGCAACAGTTTTTCTTCTGCCCTCAAAGCTACTTGATAGGCATCTTCAATCATCCTGAGATTTAATAAGCTGATCTCATCCTGTATTTCATATCTCAAACCATTTATATATCTAGCTACCTTCTCTAAGTCATCTTCAATATGACCTGATCTAATACTCAACTTATAAAACTCTTCAGTATATTCCTTGATTGTCATCCCTTTGTGTTTTAAATCTTGCAATTGTCTAAACAAGTTTAATTAATAATCCTTAGACATAAACTTACCTTTCAGCTTACTTACCATCTTATCCCATTTCTTGATTTTGGGTTTCCCTTTTCGCTCCCTGTACAACTACAATTCATCCCACCATAGGGCTGCATGACCTTTGAATCTCGTGGCTGCAAACTTCAATGTCTTCTTGTCATCGACTTCTTCATAGTCGAAGTATTTATCTAACGAACTGATCCAGTCCATTAACACCTCCACACTAAGACTTCCATCATATAAAGGTACTTCTACCTTTGGTCTGCTACTGACCTTTGCGAGCATCTTCATGACTTTGGTTGCCTCGCTTTCTTCCTCCACTTCTTCTTCGGTGGTCTCTTCTTCATCGACACTGGAAACTCCACCTTCTGTCACTCTCCTCTGAGTATTTTCCATTGTATCTATTCTCATGTGCAAGTGCCTAATTTCATCTAGAAAAAATGCGTTTGCTATAGGTCTCCCTCGACCTATCGCAGCTCCGCCTACTCCAGCTCCTCTCCTGGGCGGCATTCTCTGCAATGCTCAAGAACAACTCAACAGGCTCTGATACCAAATGATGTAGGAAAAAAAAAAACACAATTCCCACTAATCAAATTGTTATAGTAAAATATGCAATTTTACCAAGGTTCAGACCTATTATTCATACGTGACGATATTAATTCATCTCTCATCAGTCTAAGTGTGCAAGGTTGATTTACCATGCCCCTTGCTTACACACACCAATATACCTTTGCTGCCACTATACGAATGAAAATTATTTTCAAGCACAAATTATATAAATGCCATTAAACAAATCAAAGTGATCTTTAAGATTTCATTGTTTGAATATACCACAAGAAAATGTAACTTGTTAAATTTGATTGAATGCCAGCAATAAAAAACGAGTGCTATTGGGTTGCGTCCATACTTCACAAGTCACCATAGCAGTATTTACACCTGCATATAGATTCGTTGTATGGTATGTATCGCAGGTTGGGTTCTGTAACCCTATCCAACTTTTCCCACGTTCACTATCGCACAGAACCTCATATATCGCAGAACTTCACAAATCCTCCAATCGTGGCTGTGTGTTACTTGCTGCCATGGGTTTGGGTTTGGAATATCCCAACAACGTAGTTACATTCAAATGCCTATGGTTACCTTTTTTATTCCAGATATGCTCTACTAACACTGTCCCTTCAACCATACGATGTGGCAATCGCGCAAAATAATGTGCCTTCTCTCATCGCAGAGTTTAATTTCAACTACGGCTTTGGGATGGAAATTCGTGACTGCGATACATTTCTCTCCGATGGCAGTCTTATGTGAATAAAATCCTCCTCCTACACCTTACACACTCCAACAAAATATACACATAACAAATATATATAAATTGCAGATTTTAGAAAGAAATATCTAAACTAGAACATAATTAAATTGCATCGCATGGGCTGAATATTTCTTTGATTGCTCCTTATCTTTACAAACTCATTGCTAATATTTTCCTCTCTCTTTCACACTATTTTTCCTCTCCAGATTCCTCTTATTTATACAAAATATGTGAAGCTATTCTTCTCATAATAGAGTTCTTCTAGAATTTTTCCAACAAACCAATGCCTCCCTATTTTTAAGCACCTACTCCTATATTGGCTCTATTCCACGCAGGGAAAGAAACCAATTTCTAAAATTATTCCAAATTTATTTAAATACTAAAAAAACTAACAATGTTCCATAAATAAATAACAAATTTAATAAAATAATTAATTATACTACTCCTAAGTCTATTTTACTTCAATTTAGCCACAACATGTGACCAAAATGTCACATTTCTAGCTAGGTCTTCGATGCTCCTGCATCAAATCAGGTCGAAGTTCTTCTTCAAGAACTAATCCTCAACCCTAAAAGCCCTTTGTTCTCACTTTGGACTCGCAAAAATTATTTTCAATGGGTGATTTTGTTGTACCATTTAGTCTCATTAGTTCCAGCAGAAGCAAAATAGTCTTCTCAAATACCACTACCTTGTCTCCTGAATTGTGCATCGTCAGCATACCATTTTACTCGTTCTTCCCGCCATGCTGTGCATCATCGACATGCCATTTCCCTCATTCTTTCCACCATGCTGTGCATCGTCGGCATGCCATTACCCTCATTCTTCCCACCACACTCCATAGAGGCCTTCCTCAATTTTTTTAATGTGATTGCTACTTCCTGCTATTCTCTACATCGTCAGCATGCCATTTCCCTCATTCTTCTGGCTATACGCCTTCCTCCTCAAATTATTTTTTAATGTGATTGCTACTTCCCGCCAAGCTCCATAGAGGCCATCCTCAAAAATTTTAATGGCATTGTTGCTTCATAAGGCACGAATTAGGCACGATTTTTGAAAGCTATTAAACTCTCCGTGTGGTGGGACTCTCTAGTGGCTTTGACATATAGTGTTCACGGTTTTTATTTGCGCTATTGTCAAATATAGTTTTCATTTAGTGATTCTTTTGAACCAAATTTGAATATGTATTTTATTTTTGAGTGAACAAAATAAAAATAATATTCCATTAAGGCTCCATTAAGGGTTGGGAAAATAATACGTTTATGTGTAAAGAGAGACAATCGTGTTAGATTCCATGAAAGGTAATATTTATTTGTGGAGAAATTTTGACAAGAGCGATAATAAATTAAGGTAAAAAAAGGTTATTAAGGGAAAAAGAGTAACTATTTAGTTGGTTGGTTTAATTGATTATTATCAATGTTGTAGTATTTGTTTAGTTCTTTATTTTTCCTATCTAGGTTCAAATTCCTGATCAGACATTTGTCTTATCTTTATAACACTGGAAAAGTAGAAATCTCCAAGGAGTAGGACCACGTCGCAAATGTATCTCCAAATGTCTTGACCCTTCTTACTAAATCACGTGTTATTAGTATATACTAGCAGCATATTGGATATACTTTTGGGTTATAGTGGCAATCATTCCATTTCGTCTCAAGTATAGCTCAAATCACTTCGATTAATCACCAGTGTTGGATTTCTCTATAAACTTTTCCTAGAAGTAAAAAAGAAAATGACTTTCAATCTAGAAGGGTAGTTTCTCCAAGGAATGCGACCACCCCACAAGTGTATTTAGAGATGCCTTGACCCTTGCTAAATCATATTTTATTATTATAGACCTACAACATATTGAATATACTCTTAGGTTAGAGTGGAAGTCATTTCAGTTCATCTCAAATGTAGCTCAAGTTACTCTCTCTCTCTCTCTCTCTCTCTCTCTCTCTCTCTCTATATATATATATATATATATATATTATTTTTTCTATTTATGAAAAGGATATTGACTGTGTTAATATGTGTTGTGGTTAATCATTTTAATAGCAACTTTTATGTTGGTTTAGTAGTGATAGTATAAAAGTGTTTTAATTTTAACATTATAGATGGATTCATGGACCCCTTTAAGGGGGTAATTGAATCCATCTACCTAAATTTTAACATTGCGGACGAGGGTCTCTAAATTTTAACACTTAAGATGGACTCAGAGACCCCTTTGTCTCTAAATTTAATAATGTAGATGAATTCAAAGAAGGGGGTCTCTAAATCCATTTGCAATGTTAAAATTTAGAGGCAAAAGAGTATTCAAAGTTTTAACACTATAGATGGATTTAGAGACCCATTTGTCTCTAAATTTTAACACTGCAACTGGATTCAAAGACCCCTTTAGTGAAATGTAACAATTCAGTATCAAAATTGCAATTTTCCATTTATGGAGTGACACAATTAACAATTACTAACATAAATGACTAATTCATATACTTGTTGTACTTATTATTTGGTCATATTTTTATTCTTAGACTATAATAGCCATTTATGTTAATCATTATTAATTTTGTCACTTATTATCTAGTCATATATTTTAATCCTAGACTAAATTATTTATTTATGTTAGTCACTTTTAGTTTAGTCACTTATTATTTAGTCGTATATTTTATCCGTAGACTAAATTAGTCATTTTTAGTTTGGTCACTTAAAATTGCTCAAATTTAGTAGTAATTCACTTGAAATAATTGAAGTGACTAACTTTTTTAGTCACCTAGTCACTAATTTCATGATTTTCTACTAGTGTATCACTAAGATTTATTTTACAAGAACTTGGCACTCAATCAAACCAAAATTTTTTATAACTCTTCACACTTGCAAGAATGGAAAACAATTCAACAATGTCAGGAATGAAATCACACTTGTAGAATAAAATGGCACTCATTTACTCTAAGATCACTCTTGCAATGAAAATAAATAGCACTCCTTGAAATAAATTCCTCAATTGCACAAAACCTTTCAATCACAACCACACACAACCCTCAATCCAATCGAAATCAACCAAATGATTAACTACATAACCCATTGTATCAGCTATAACAACGAATAACTAATATTTTGTATCAACAACGAATTATAAATCTATAGCAACAATTGAACAATAACACCACACAATCAATAAGGATTGATATAAGAATAACTCTACTAGCACACAAGAAATTTGTATTAAATATTCTGCAAGTCAACTCAACAGTAACGAAAATTTAACAAAAAGAATATGTAACAACAATGAATTGAAGATGTAACAAGAGTTAATATACCATAACCTACAAGTGAACTAAAATAAAATGACTATGCTACCTGTATAATGCAGTGATCCTTGTTAAAAAGGAGGGCCCTTCCTCCTTAGCAAGGATTTGGTATTTCATAGCTCACAGGCTAACAAAACACATTGTGAATAAGCCATGAACTCATAAAATATTTCATTAGCTCTGAAAATGAAAATAAAAGATGCACGGTTTTGAGAAACGATGATGTTGTGCCCTACATGAGCAGATGTTTTTTTTCTTATAGGTTTTTATCCTGTCTAATATTGGTACCAAAATCATCCATGAGAATCTTTTGATTCTCATGATTTTCAAACTAAGATTATTTTATTAACAAATTACAATAAATTTATGGAAATAAAAGTAATTCCATAATCGTGCCTCATTTTAGCAAGTAACTAAAATAGAGGATTACAACTATTACAACCGAGTTGGCTGATTTTTTAAGAGACGTTAAACCCTTGCTGGCATAGTGGCCTTGGTTGACCTGGTTGAGTAGCAGTGCACATATAAGGTTCCAAAAATGGCATTGAGAATGGAGAGTGTACGTCAGCACAAAAGTTAAAACCAAGTAGCAACATCAAAGTAACAACAAATCTTGGGTTGCTGTGAAAACATTGCAAAATCATGGAGGAGCAACATCACATGGTATGGGAAAAAGAGAGTAGCAACATACTGATAAGCTGAATCATCCTATAAAAATCATTCTTGTCATTTTGTTAGTAAAGTTACATAAAAAAATTATCCTATCATCAAATTCAATCGAAACTGCACAAGTTAGGGTGACATGAAAGAATAACATACTTGGTTATAAAGATTGTCAATGGAATAAAAGGATGTAGTTGTAAAGGATAAAGTGGTTGAAAAGGTAAGGAAATTATGGTGAAAAAGATGCCAATTTCTAGACCCAACATCCCCCCCCCCAGATTGAAGCAACTACATGTTAACATGAAAACCCATCAATCAACCGTCAATGCATGCTATGAATGTAACTCAGTAAAATTGTAGGCCTTTTCTATATCCTAAGTGATAGCCCTATATCCTTCAAAATAAATCAAATCCAACCACCATCTCTCTTCCTCCATAGGTTTTAATTGAAAATAGTGCTAATAATTAAGTTCTTGCAGCCAAATCAAAGGAAATAGAAACTTCAACCTAAGCCAATTATGCCCACATAGTTTTATATAGTTAACATACACACATATTCTTGAAAGAGAATGCACAAAGTTTGGGTCTTCATCTTTTTTCTTTTTATCACATACTCTCCATCTTAAATTACTACCATTTAGTGAACTCTATCTTAGCCACTCAATACTTATGCCAAAAAGGGATAAAACTTTTCTGAAAACCGCACTCACTTTAGCAATTCTGTCAGGAGACTGAAGAAGTTTTCATAAGTTCTAACCATTGGTGCAACAAAACTTGGTTCTTCTTGGATCCACAACACTTTGTTCTCTTGGTTTGCTATTACAAATTCATAGGTTAATTTCAAATTTATATATTTTTTCACAAATGAGGTAAACACCCTTAGCCATATATCCCCCACATAAGGTGAGAGATTGAAACTCTTTTCTCCATAACATACGAATTCATGCAGATATATACAACTCACACAACAAATGTTGTTTTGTAAAGTTACTATGCTAGCATACCTCTAGAAAAAATATGATTGTGGTTATCTTGTATGGCCTTCTTTCCTTAATAGTTGTTAATCGAAAAAGAAAGATTTTCTCCTGAAGAAATAATGAGTAATAAGGAGAGGGATTTCTATAACTCAATATTTCATGTACAAGATTATATATTTTCTCTTTTTCCTCCTGTAATTTCTAGACATTTTATTGAAGCTACAACACCCAACTCTTTTCTTTCTCCATTTATTCCTTCACCTTGTCCCATCTAAGTCTATGGATTATTAACTCTTAAGATTATAAATGATTTTCCTATGCTCACTCAATCGACTGACCATTTTTGTAATGATAAAGTTATTTTCCTCCATTTTATCAATTCTACAAATATAAATAATGTGTCTAAGTGATCATTATTCTTAATTTTAGGCCATATTATGTCAATTGTTGTTATAGAAGTGTCTTCACATTTTTTTGGTGAACTCTCATGGGTTTCTATATTCCTTTCATCCTTCGGTTGTACTGCCTCAGCTACTGGTCCTTGTGTGTCAGCAACACCATTGGAAGGTCGTTGTGTACCAACAAATTGATTCTCCTCAGTCTCCTTTGCCTAAAATGTTTATTTTTATGTGATAACAACATCTTCGACAGGTTCTTGTGTACCAACCTATTGGTTGTCATTATGTTGCTCTACCTTAAGTGCAGTTCTTGTGTGACAACAACATCTTCAATAGGTTCTTGTGTACCAACCTGTAATTCCATATCCTCTTCCTCAAACTATGTTTGCACGCCCACTGTGATAGATTTTTTCCTCTATACCTCATGACATGTATACCCATGCTTATTAAGAATATCCCCACAAAATTTACACAACAAATTTTCAGTATTTTTAGTTTTATAGGGGGAGGAAGATGCATTCATCATTTCAAAATCCTAAACTAGGGTTTCTAATGTTGAGGGTTTATTAGTCTTAGTTTTATTTCTTAACATTTCAAGTTGTTCTCTCAATTCATCGTTTTATTTCTTTAAGCTATCAAATTGCTGAGACATGAAGTCAAATTCAAACTTACCAACAGGAGAGTCGTCATCCTTCCTCTACTTGAATTCCTCCCCTTTCTTCCTCTTGGGATGTTTCTTCAACTCCTTTGTGTTAATTGGAACTTTGAATGATTGAGAAGAGGATGTTGTTACAATAGTCCTAACCCTTCCTTTCGAAAATATGCCACATACAGGCCTTTTCAGTGACCTTTCTTAATTCTTTTCTACAAGGGTTTTTCCAATATAATAGGGTAGATCCCAAATTCTAAATTTTCTATCCACTGGTTATGTTAACTAGTGCGTTAGAATGAAGACATTTATAAACATGAGAGTATCCGGTAGATGTATCAACAAGGATATCTTCTTCGAGGGCGTTTGTAGGAGATTTTTTAGTGTCACTTCTTCTGCTTGGTCACGCTTCCTCCATCCTGACATATTCATTGTGTTCTTCTAATTCATTTTCTAATTCCTCTCGATCTGACCCTCTAGTAGAGACCAACAATCCTTTCCAAGTTCTCCCTTATCATTCCAATGTATTAACAATAATGAGATTAATTATCCTTTGGTTTGTTACAAAAGTCTCTAGGTGATTCACTTTCCAAATGGCCTCAACCATATGCTTCATTGATTCTAGGAGAAAATATGACATAACATACAAATTTATGCAAATACAACTCACGCAAAAAATGCTACTGTGGAAAATGCAAACAATCTCTCTAAAATATAAAACCATAGAAGTTTAAAATCTAACGAAATATGACATATTAATAAATTTCCCATGAAAAATATGGGCCAATAACTAAAAAATGATAATTAAAGAGTACTCCAAACTGGCCTTCACAATTGATATACTTCTAGATGAAGTATGCTACATTCTCCCATGGGTGTGGAAGTGAAGTTATGTCTATTCCTCTTCCTTTTTTCTTAATATGTTCCACTTCTTCCAGAAAATTAGTTTTCACTGTTGGAATTGAGGTATTCCCACTGAACCAATGCATCCTTATTCAAGGCAAGGTCATTACTTTGGAAATTACCTGCTATGTAATTGTGATTTGAACTCCTTTCAAAGTTAAGCCTGTTCTGTCAGGTTTTTTGAAAATTCAAGGGAAATTTCTACATTAAATTTTTGTTTTTCCATGATAATGGTGTCTAGGATAGAATCTTAAATCACTGGCACTACCAAACCAAGTATCACAAAATATTATAGTGGAATATAAGCAACAATAAATCACACGTGCACAAATATGGACAATTTTTTACACAATTTTTGATGTGAGGAGTGAATCTCCTCCACATTATATTTATATATAATATAATGGCTCCATTAAATCAAATGTGTGGGCTTGATAGCTTGTCACAAGGTATCTAAACACCTACCCAACCTTGAATAAACCTACACATTAAATTCAACAATTAATATCTCCATAAGGAAAACTTGGAATTTGATGATTTTCATTGCGTTGGATTTGTCTCAATGTCCTCTATCATCTCCATCCATCACATGTCCAATAAGATTCATATAATCCCACTTAGCTAGAGTCCTAAATACCTCATGTGACCCTGTCATATGTTTCGACGCACCACTGTCCACGTACCATGCAACCTCATCAATGGTACCCTTTGAGATATGATAGATCATAGAAAATTCCTACTCCTCCAACCTCTTGGTGAGAGCATCTATCTCAGTAGAAATGAAAACACCAATAGACTGCTTCCCTGTATTCTTCTCATCGTCTCCTTCCTTCTTCTTCATCGGACATCTCGATGAAAAATGACCCATCTCGCCACAGTTGAAACACTTGATTTTACTCAAGTCCTTATTTTTCTTACCCTTCAATAATGTTGTAAGTTCCACATCATAATCCGAAGCCCTCTTATTCAGATGAAGATCCTTTTCTCGCAACTCTTCCTGAATGAATTCATCCCACAACCTATTCCAATCTGGAAACTTCTCTCTGGAAATGATCCCCTTGATGAAGGGCTTACATTCCTTGGTGAACCATTTAAAAGCAATCCTCACCATATCAGAATCTGAAATATTCGCACCGATGAAAACAATCTCATATTTGACTTGAGAAAACCTTGTCTAATACAAAGTCACTCCTTTACTCTGTATCATCTTGGTGGACTTCAACTTATCCTCCAATACCAGCACCCAACTCTCATTCTTATTTTGGAAAAAATTCTAAAGAGCCATCCACATCTCATGTGTCATGTTCTTCTCAGACAAATGAGGTATTAGGGGATCCTTCACACCATATAGGATGATCAATCTCACCCTTGTATCTAATTAATCATACACTTCTAGCTTCTTAGGGTTGGTTGGCTTCTTGATCTCTTTCTTGGTGAACTACTAGATCCTGTTGACTTGCAATACCAACTTGATCCTTTCCTTCCAAGGACTATAGTTAGACAACCCTTTCAAACTTTCCTCATACAGAAGACCAACCTGCAAATTCAACATGGTAGTGAGCCCTTCACCTACAATGTGACCAAATCCCTCTTAAGTTGTACTTCCCAGTGCACTCTTTTGATTCACTCTCCCTCAAAGTAGCTCAAACATGCTCCGATACCATGTTATTTTTCCACGATACAAGTGTCTAGGATAGAATATTAAATTACTGCCGCTACCAAACCAAGTATCACAACATATTATAGTGGAATACAAGCAACTGTAAATCACATGTGCACAAATATAGACAACTTTTTACAAAATTTTGTATAATAACCCAAATTTGTTATATTAATCAAAGTGAATAATACAATAGACTAGGGCTATTGTACCAGGCATAATATCCCTAAAATATACACTAGTATAAGAATACAAATCTGGGGCTTGGTTTCAGTCCATCAACCACCAATCTACCCTCAACACGATACTCTGACCATCTAGATGATGTAGTGTGCTCTCTCAGCTCCTCTCGGTTGTACCAAAGTGTTGCACATTAGGCTACAGTATTGTGGAAAAAAACATGGTATCAGAGAAGAATATAAGCAGCAGTAAATCACATGTGCATAAATATAGACAACTTTTAACACAATTTTGTACAATAGCCCAACTTCGTTATATTAGTTAAACTGAATAATACAACATTCTAGGGATGTCATACCAGGGATAATGTCCCTCAAATATTCACTAGTACAATAATACATAACTGGGGCTTGGTGTTAGTCCATCGATAATCAATCTAGCCTCAATAAGATACTATGACCATCTAACCTTGTACCTGCTCGGTCCTTCGGTTCCCGATCTGCATTACTTCCTCTATCAATGATCCAAGTCCATATGGCCATTTAACCTCGACTATTTAATCTACTCACTAGTTGTGCCTTAGTCCATTAAGGGAACAACGCATCAAGACTCTCGTTGAGTTGTTCACAACTCCGTTTGTGAACAAATCTCAACTGCCCACTGCTGCTCCTCAACTACTCATGGAATTCAACCCATTATAGTTTTCTTATGCTATGCTAATGAAGACTAACATAGGGCACGAATGGAAACCTATCATTGTAAGACGCCCATCTCTAACAATGAACATGGGTTAGGAGGACTGCCCATCTTCTGTTGTATATGTCCTTCTCCATAAACAAGTCAATGGCTACACAAACTGCTCCTAGATAATTAGACCCTTCAGCTCAAAAACTACCACTCTAATAGCTACTTTTATCCCTCAAATTTCTACACACCAGGCTCCAACTTGGGCACTATCACGTTGTCCTCGAACAGACCATAAATGCATAATCCACTGCACACACTTGACCAACTCTCATGCTTCCCTCCAACATACCATGAATGACCAGTCCTTGCTGTAGCATCTGAACTCTGGTTAGCGCATGCAATCACCTAGGAAACACTTCCTCTTGGCTTCTAATATATTTCCAAATTTTCCTCTCCTGGCATACCATCCACTAGCATCCAATTTAACCTTAACACATCAATACAATAAATACCTAGCCCTCCACAAATTTTGCGTCACCCTGGTACCGTCTTCTACACACTCACATTTACCACCCTTGAGATGTCTGCACTCGCGATTCCCGCACTTTCTCTACCTTCGCTTGCGATTCCTGCACTCATGCTTCCCACACTCGCGCTGCCTGAACTCACACTACCTACATTCACATTTCTCACACTACCTACACTCACTCTACTCGCATTCACGCTACCTACACTCACACTTCCTTTCTTAATGTGTAGACAATGAAATATGCTTCTTGGATGCAAGTAATAACTCATCTCCACCTTATATTTATATACAATATAAGGGCTTCATTAAATCACATGTGTGGTCTTGATAACTGTTGGAGTGGGGTCCCCTAAGTCTAAGCTTTGAAGACCATTTTGATATATTTTTGTAATAAATTTTGTAAGTTTAGTCGTGCGTAACAAAATTCAAGGGGCTTTGGGGCAGGTTAAAGCCCCTCATGAGTTGTAATGGGTAAAAAGGGTAGAACAAGGGGACGCAAACCACAGTTTGCAGACCCTAGATTAATGCAGACTAAAAGTATAAATAGGGGTCTAGATCAAGTCAAAGAAGTCAATTTTTGGAGAAGAATGAATTATTGATGATACACCTGGCCGTGATGTAATATTCTGTGTGGATTTTTCTGGGTAAAAGGCTCCTGTTGGCTGTGTGCGCGGAGAACTTAGTCCTGCTATGTGCAGTCCTCGTTGGCTGTGTGCACGGGTGAACTGAAGGGTTTTGTATGAAGGATATGAAATTTTATGAAGAAAGAACTGTTTTTGATGATATCTGAGTTTGAATTGCATCTATTGTTTATGTTATGATCATTTCTCCATATTATTTCCGATTCCCGTATTGTCTGTGTTTAGATCACCTGCGCAACTGCTTCTGGGTTTAGATGAATTTTTAGTGAATGGATCTAATACTATTGGGTTTTAATACTATCTGTTAAATACTATTTCGTGGATTGTAGACTATGTTTAGCCCGCATGCCAGATATTCTGCATAAACGACCTCAATCTATCTGTTAAGGGTTTCCTAGTTAGGGCTTCTATGCAAAGGTATGTTCATGGTTGTTGTGGTTCTGAGGGCACCCACATCATTTAAATCTCCCTCAGGGTGTGGAAGCCTGGTTTCGACACCCCCCCATACTGCTTCAGGTGAGACTTTGACTTGCGCAAGCAAGTCACTGCCGAAAGGGCCAATAGTAAGAGGGTTTTGTTGGTTAACCTAAACTATGAACCTAGGTTAGGACGCCTCAAGCAAACAAATTGTTCCATTTTCAGGACCGGGATCATTTTGAGAGAGGTTAGGTGATGTGGAAAGGTCATTTGCAGCCATTAAAGCTTTAACTAGAGGATTGGTTTGAAAAACAGATTCAATAATTTTCCTTAAAAGAAAACAGGAGTAAGAATCTATCCATTGAAGAGTGGAAGAACAAGTATATATTCACAGAAGTGCACGAGATCTTCTTCGTGACCTTTGCACACGAATTACAGGAGTGGTTGTCACTGATTAGCAGAATTCCAAATCTATTGGAACGATGATCAGGTCATGCAGTGGACCCTTGAATTCATCCAACAGTTGGAAAGATTAATAATTCCATTACCCAAACTATAGATCACTGGGTTGACAACATCTTGGGCAGGTTTGTGACTAAATTTTTAGTAGATAAGTTTGTGTCATACTCTGAAGCTAAAAGGATATTTTTCAATAGATTGAGAGGTAAATTCTTATGATCTTTGCCCCAGCTGACTAAGATGCTATTGTGTGAAAAGGGTATTTTGTGCAGCCACACCGAGTGAATGAACCCTGATCAGATCGAAAGCACTACGCGCAATAGAAAATATTATCGGGTCAATCAGAGAGGAGAAATATTGATATACATTCCTCTGAGAAACTCACCTGATATAGATGGAAGTGATGCTACAAACGTTGAAGGTAGCCCTCCTGCTATGCCACCATCATACTCGCGCAGGGGTAAGACTTCTCCTACCCCACCACCAACCCTACCAACAGAAGATATGGCCGCACATATGAAGGTACCCACCTTTAAGGGTGCAGGGGATGAAGATATGGATCGATTTTGGTTTGTGGCAAATGAGTTGTGGACTTCACAAAATGTTAATATCGATGCAGTCAAAAGAGCGTAGTTGGCTATGGAATTTGAAGGTTGCGCTTTAGATTGGTTCATGGGATACATTTCTCAAAACGTAGATCCCGCTGTTTAGCAGATTAAGGATGCCTTGAAGCAGTAGTTCCATAAGCCAAAGTCCTGTTCTCAGTGCATAATAGAATTGAAAGATTTTAAGCAAGGGTCGAAGGATTCAGTTTGGGAAGTTGACCAATGACTGAAGAAAAGCATCAGTGACGAAGGATTTGTTTATGATGATAAGAAACATAAGGAACGGTTCATTTCCATGCTCTTGCCACATATGCGTGGGTCTATGGGTCAGCAGAAGATTGATTCTCAGGAAGAAGCCCTGGAGATTTCTATGAAACTAGAAGCTATGCCTAGAGACGATGCTCAAATTGGAGCGCTGAAAATTCAAAGCCAATTAGAAGCTATGCAATTAGAAATTCAGTTTTTACACAGAGACCAATGTAAAGAAGTTGCCACAGATGTCTGGTGCATACACTGCAACGGTGCTGGCCACACCAAAGATCAGTACCCTTTGTTTTCGGATTATCTGCAAGTTGGGGGACCAAACCCACTGCACCCCAGGGATGTTGTTGGGCCTAGTACCCCCACACTATGGTGCATTGAATGTAGGGTGGCTGGACGACACGATACAAACCATTGCCCGCGGTTAGGAGCCTATGTGCCAAAACTGAAGCAACAAGGGTGCAAATTTTTCTCTTCTGTTTGTCACGATGAGCACCACTTCCGAACACTTGACCTCATGAATGACATTGCAAACCTTTAAAGGGCACAAGCCGACCCTTCATCACCAGCATCTCCCTATGGACGGGGAGGGGGGAGAGGTGGAGGCGTAGGTCGCAAAAGAAAGAAATTAATTATCTATAACTGTGGAGATGCTGGACACTATGCGTGCGAATTCCTGAACCGTACGCAATAATCCTGTAGATACTGTAGGCAATTCGATCATGTAATTGAATAGTGTCCTGTGTTAATATCCAAAATGCAGGAAAAGTAGCAGATGCCTACAAAAAACATACAAATGGTTAAAGTTGAACCACGCAATGATGGTCCAAGTGTAAATGTAATTACACGCAGTGGTGTTTCCACCGGAGGAAATGATGAAAAGGCTGCCACAGAGTCACTGATGAAAAAGGAGTATGAAAAGAAGGAAGGAATCAACCTGCAGAAAAAAAGAGATTTTCATTGAAGCCAGGAAGGATTTTTCTACTACAGAAGCTTCCATGTCAAGGGTTACCATGGAAACAAAGTATAATGATGAAGTTAGACCATTCCTAAAAGGATGCATTAAGCTACTACGTAATAAGAAGGCAGTAGATAATCTCCAGACCCTGATAGATAGTTGTGCGAAAAAATATGTGCCTCGAACAAAGACCAAGGCCGTAAATAAGATTTATAAGCACAAGAAGGGAACTTGTCGGGAGATGCGCATGACTGTGCAGGTTGGAGAGTATAATATGGATCAAGTCATCTTGGATTTGGGGTCTGATGAAAATTTCTTACCTAAGCAGACATGAAAGAAGATGGGGGAAACAAATTTGGAGTGGTCCACCATTCAGATACGCATGGGTAATCAACAAAAGATAATTCCACTTTGAAGGCTTCCACAAGTCATGGTAGACATTGTTGGAGTGAAGGTATGCACATATTTGAAAGTAATACAAATTGTGGATGATGCAGAACCCTACCCTGCACTGTTAGGATTAGATTGGGCCATTGATATGGGAGGCATCATCAACCTGAAGCGTAGAAGCATGATATTTGAGAATGATGGTACGCAGGTGATAGTCCCACTGGACCCAAGAGAAGGGGAATGATATACATAACCAGTACGTGAAGGGGATGATGTATACCATATTTACAAGCTGACTGTGCGGCATGAATATTAGATCAACCCTATATTTGATGGCATGTTGAATTGGGAGAAGGATAGCTCGTGTTTCTCAAATTCATATGGCGATATGGAGAACTGAAAAAATCTATTGCACGATGTATCTGCGCTGCACTACCTCAAGATCAAAAATAACTTCCGGTGTATCTCCTCAGAGGTAAGAGAACTACCCTATTTTGATGGTTCTAGTAGTGTCAAAGAATTTATGGAAGCATTGGAAAAAGATTTCCCAGAGGACCGAAGGTTCTGGGCACTTGATTTGGCTGTGCACGCAACTCCAACACGTTGGTGGGAGACGCACAAGGAAGCTTTCTAGGAGTGGGAGGAATGTAGAAAAATGGTGACACTGTGCTTTGAACCTCCAACTACCCCACCAACTAAGCTTTTTCGTGGTCGGGGAGATCCGCGCAAGCACCTGGCCATGTGGATGGAGGTATGGGATGAAAAGACCTAGAACGAGTGGGTTCATAGGTTTATTCATTCGTTGGGGCTGGTACCCACCACCTCGTATCTAGAAGCTGAACTACACTGAGGCACTCACCATTAGACCATGATGACTGAGGATTTCCTGGCAACCTTTGGCTTGGTTGGGGGCTTGGATAAATTGGATGAAGCCCTGAAGGACATAGATGCCCTTGTCTTTGATGATGCCCGACCTCAGAAGGAATGTGTCACACTGGCCTGGGATGCGAAGATGCAAGACATCGTCAACTGCAGGAACTTGTCAATAGAGGATAATGAAGATGGCCCAAGAAATGTTAACATCCCTGAATCTGAAGGAGAGCGCGCATTTGCAGGTCCTGCATTAGGGATGGTGGATGTCACTAAAACTATTAATTGAAGGAAGTTAACCTTGGGACAGAAGAGAAGCCCAAGTTGGAAAAAAATGGGGATTATTGGAATGATGATATAGTAGGAAATATTGCGGAGCTGCTGACATAGTATAAAGATCTATATCCTACAAAGTTCTCTGAGCTCAAGGGAATTGTAGGGGACCTGGGTGTTATGAAGATCACATTAAAAACAGATGTGTTCCCTATCAAGCAGCTTCCATACCGATTGAATCCCAAATATAAGCAGAAATTAAAGGAGGAATTAGAAAAGATGGTGGCTGCGGGCATCATTGAGCCTGTAGAACAATCTGATAAGGATTTGTGTAGATCTGCGCAAGCTGAATGATGCCACTACAAGGAAAAGACCCTCTAGCAGAGGTTATAAAGGAGGTTTTTAGTGTTATAAAATTAGCCAAAATTGTCAAAAAAGCATTTTCTACAACATCCATTATGGTTACGGAGGTTTTGGTAGAGCTTTTAATGGAAATTCAACACAACTAAAAAAACATGGGCAGCCAGAGGTTATTACGAATGTTTTTTCATCGGTGCGCTACTCTGGATTTAATGCACCGGTGTGTACATGAAGACGGCGCCCCGGGGCTTCCTTAGTCGAACGAACACACTGGGACGTTTAGGTGTAAAACCACACCGGGAGTAGTGTTGGTTATACAAGCACGGGGCCATTCTAATTGGTCTTGGGATTTGTGCGGTGCCCATAGGTTGTATCAACGCACTGGTGCGTATGCCTTTATGACGCACCGGTGTGCCGTATCACAGAAAGGCACCGATATTTATAATTGGTGTCAGTATTCGTGCGGTACCCATGGATCATACAAATCCACCAGTGCATATGCCTTTATGACACACCGATGCACCGTATTACAGAAAGGCACCGAGATTTATAAATGGTGTCGGTATTCATGCGGTGCCCATGGATCGTAAAAATCCACCGGTACTTATAGATACATAAACGCCCCAGTATGCAGTATCACACAAACACACCAATATTTATAATTAGTATCGGTATTTTTGCGGTGCCCATAGATCGTACAACAACACCGGTGCTTATAGACACATAAATGCACCGGTCGACAGTTTCTGACACGCACCGGTTTTCATTTTGTTTTTTAAGAAACATCAACCTATGACAGTCCAATTATTGTGATTGTTTTAAATTCATTATTCATAAAAAGTCGACACAGCTTATAACAAAATTCATATTAATTACATTTTTATTAATGCATTTGAATGTGTTGTTTGGATTAATTTGTTATATCATATCAGAATTATTGTGGTTTTTTAAAATTCATTATTCATCAAAAGTGAACACATATATATCTTATAACAATATTCATATGAATTAAATTTTTATTAGTGCATTTGATATCGACAATGGAGAACACAATAGAATAAATTAAAACATATTATATATATATATATATAAGACAGTCTTTATCATACAAAATGGGATAGTTATTCGTATCCCTTTGTCTTTCAATTGGGACACTATGTCCATTACATTAAACAAAATGTCTGATTTCACAGGCATATTTCAAAAAATAAAATGTCTTGCTTTGATATCCAAACATAGTGATCATCATTCTTCGCTTGAACTGTTGTCACTGCTAGAGCTACTTCCATGACTTGGGTTATTTTCATGAATGTTTTGTTCACGGTGTTGATTGTTTTCTTCTTCTTTACCTTCCATCTACAAACATAAAAATAAATTGTAATGAGTATATACATTGGCGAGAATAATGAAAATTACAATATTAAATATGTCCTTGATGTAAATACGAGAAAAAAATAACGTGCCACTTTCCCTAAAACTCAAACTATACGTTCTTTAAAATCTTGTGCTGTGTACATCTTTAATAGAATTTCATCTGTGCAACGGTTCATACTTTGTTTCTTGCAAGTTTTATACCCCATAACAAATCATTTATTTAATAGTGTTTTGTTCTGTTAATTATAGACGAACTAGGTCAAACAAGGTGATGAGTGTAAATTCCACAATTAAATTATGATGTCAACATATATACATTATACAACGATTTCAAGTGGTTATGATGGTTCTTCTTTGTATGTTAGCACCTGTTTGAAGACATTCAATGATGATTTTTGTAAAAAAACTTAAAAAATACAAAAATGAAATCTAGTTAAATTGTTATAAGGAAGTAACAATTACTCACAAACTTAGAGATCAACCCTTTTCTCCTTGTCGTCCTATTTTATGTGCTGAATGGGTTCCATTTTCTTTTCTTTTCTGCAAGAAAATTCTTGAAAATTAAAATTTAATGCTAAATTGTTTATTTATTTTACCTAATGATAAAAAAATTCAATGATTAAATATTACATTTGAAGCACGTTGTTGTTGAGATGGCTCCTCCTGCGATGCAATTTTGTCCATTTCTTTCACCATCTCCTTGTACACCTTTTTGGACATTCCTACTGGCATATTTCTGATATCAACTCGTTCATCTTTTGATATTGTCATAATCTTTCTAAAAATTTAACATGAAAATAAAATATTTAATTTTTGTATTGATATATGAGAAATAAATATAACAAAAGTGATATTTATAAATAATTCTAGAAAAACATTTAAAGGAATATTACTTTTTCATTCCTTCTTTTTTGTTGTTGTACATTTTTTCTATTAAAAGTATGACATGTCTCATTGACCAATTCTCTGGAAACTTTTCCTGTAGTTTAGATAAAATTTGGTTCTTGGAATCATTGGATTTATTTTTGTATTGTAAGTGGAAAGAACATTTATACATTCGTTCCACTAGATCCCTCAAACTTTTGTAAAAGTTTTTCCCCCTTTTGTTAACTTCCAACACCACTCCAGATGAGCTAAGGAGAAATTCATTTTCATTTGCATGTTCTATTTTTTTTCTTTTCTTAGAACAACATTCCTTTTCTGAGTTGTTGGTCCCTATAGAACATTAAACAGATGCAAATTAGTAGACTCTTTGACACATGCTATCTAATAATTTTAAGTATAATATTAATTATAATTAAAAAAAGAAACTCATATTGGATCGATAGTATTTTTTCATTCACCTGATTCATCCTTTTGCAATTTTTCCATTAAACATTTACGCTCTTCTGGTCCTAGTTCAGAAATAATCATATCGAGCTTCATCATTTTGTGGCTCTGCATGATACACAACAAACAATACATATTAGTTAAACTTACATATAGTTCAAAAATAATATTTTTTATAAATAATTTACAAAGAACTTGCCTTTTTTTCTTTTCTTGATGTGTTAACAGTATTTTGTTACTTGATCTCTTGTCAGTTATTTCTTTATCGATCTGAAACTTGTACCATATCATTGATTAATATATTTATTAATAAATTCTCAACTTTTCAGGTAGAAAATAAATCTCAAGACACACGTGCGCCTTTTATGAGGTACACACCGCAACTGGTGCATGGGTATATTAAAAACGCACCACAAAATAGTATAATAGACCATACGGTGTGTTGGGTATTATAAACGCACCGCAAAAATATTGTAATAGACCGTACAGTGCATGGGGTCTTAAAAACACACCGAAAAAATGGTGTAATACATCGTACAGTGCTATCCTAGTTACATGGAGCACCGGTGCCCTATTTCAGATATGGCGCACGGATTTAGAAAAAAATGTTTTCAATTTTTTGTACTACATAGTACTTGCACGGTGCACTGTATAATACATCGCATCGGTGCGGTAGCGTGCGCAGGGTGCACCGATAAATAAAAATACATTTTTTCCAAAAATTCACCCAATAGCTGAATGGATTGAGATTCGACTATGCAAGTCGTCCCGTGGGTTGGACGTCAATCTAAAATGAAAAACCCTAATTCTGAAATCACAAAAACATGGAGAAGAAAGGGAAAAAACAAAAAAAATGAAGGGTTTAGGGTAAAAATGGATAAAACTGCAGAAAAAGTAAAAAAACTGCAGAAAAAAGGTAAAAAAAATAATCAAATTTAATCACGACATGGTTTGAAATTCTATGATACAGGGTTTGAATCACCAGAGGTTTGGTTTTTTATTGTCTAAATACTTCTGTTCGAACGTATTTTGCTGCTCCATAGTGCCCTCGTGCTCTCTTGCTATAGGTTTGTCTCGTGCAAATATTTGGCTGAAAATTTTAGCAAAAATAGTGAAATAATGAAAAGCGTTTTGTATTTAAAGAATTATTTTATGAAATTAGATTTCAAAAATATATTTCTGCCTATTTTTCAAATTGCCGCTTTTTTTTCACTTAAAGAAAATAGAGTTGCGTTTTTTTTATTTGCATTTATTCGTTACCGATGCGGAAGAGTTAGGAAGCACCGGTGCGTCTTCGTAATGTGACGCACCGGTGTGTGTTATGATGCTAAGCGCACTGAACTGTATAAAGTTTTTTTTTTGTATGTAAGATCATAATAAAATAAGGATAATTCTAAAGTACATGAATTTATTTTCATTATTTTCTAAATTTTATTATGTTACAAAAATTTGTATTATTCTAGATTTGTTATTTTACAATTATTTGCAAATTTACAAATTTAAATATTTTAATAAAATCATTTCACATTAATACAATTAAAATTTTCACATTAATAGAATTAAAATTTTACAAATATTTTACATACAATTAAAATTAAAATTACATTTACAATTACAATTACAATTACAATTTGAACACTACATTTAATTTCATACATGAATTACGGTTAAATTAGGAGGTGGAATTTTAATTTTACATGCAATTACGTTTACAATTTTGTACAATTGCAATTACCAATTTTACAAATATTTTACATACTGTTACAATTAAAATTACATTTACAATTACAGAATTGAAATTAAATTTAGAATTGCAATTGCAATTTCATTTCTGGCAATTACATTCACAATTTGCCGAATTGCATTTACAATTGCAATTACAATTTTTAAAAAATATTTTACGCCCGCAATTCAATTAAAATTACAATTACAATTTTAGAATTTTACATACAATTACATTTACAATTTTACATAGAATTACATTTACAATTACAATTACGATTTTACAAATATTTTACATACAATTCAATTAAAATTACAATTACAAATACAATTACACTTTTAGAATTTTACATACAATTACATTTACAATTTTACATAGAATTACATTTACAATTATAATTACAATTTTACAAATATTTGACATACAATTCAATTAAAATTACATTTACAAATACAATTACAATTTCATAATTTTATATACAATTAGAATTAGAATTACAATTTTACAAATTTTCATATATACAATTATAATCATTTCACAATAAATCAAATATTACAATTTCAATTAAAATTTTACATTAATAAATATTTTACTTACAATTATAGTTAAAATTACAATTAGTACAAATACAAATACAATTTTACAATTTTACATACAATTAAAATTTCAATTTCAATTACAATCACGACATAATATTTAATAAATATCATGGTCATTTAATATTAAATTAATAATAAACATCATCACTATCATGATAACCATCGTACAAACATCATATTCGACTAAAAAACACATTCAAACATCAAATTAACATTATATATTAACATCATCACAACACAAACATCAAATATACATTTCATAATAACTCATATCAAGCTTCGCTCTATTTTAATTAAACATTAAACAAACACTATTTTTGACCCCCCTGTGTGTCTGTGTCCACTCGTGTCCTTTAACATTAAATTGATGAAACCACAACATGAACATAAAATACATGGACCATATATATATATATATATATATATATATATATATATATATATATATTTCGAATAATGTTAAAAATATATAACATAATAAATGTCATGGATCGATTGTTGTTCTTTTTAACATCAATAGCGATTACAAGTAGGCGGCTGCTGGGTAAAGATGCCGTGCCAGCGGTAGATGGTCGAGCACGCTCATGATCATGATGATCACTAGTATTGATGGATGCATCCGCTGGTGGTAGTACAACATCAATATAGCGTTATAATGGGCATAACTGGGTCAATATTGAAGCCTCGACGATTTATGGTCCAACTGCTACGCAGTCATGACTAGTACTAACAGGCCATGCTAACATTCTTTGAGGCCCAGGCGGCGGGTAGTCCAACTTACTCATCTCCCATGATAGGCGAGCGAATGCTGACCCAACAGTGGAGTCAGCCTGTGCTCATCGGTGACAGCGCGAGGTGAACGATGTGAGATGCATGTGAATCGTTGGCATCAACTTTCCATCCGTGTCCACGGCTAAACTGGTATGCCTGGCTACGGACAATCCTACTCGGTCGCATGTTAACTATGACAGCTCCCCTCTATATCAAAACTGCTTGCTCCCGTGCATGTCTGCATGTTTGTTCCTCTCCACATCCGGAACAACCTATCATCGGCCTGTATGTCTCTGTAATGAGCGGGCTTGATGCCTGCATCAACAATCAATGCACAGAGTTGGTTGCCCAACTCCATCCTATATCTAGTCTCAGGTCGAATATGCCCAGAAAAAGGCGGTACTAGTGCACCATGACTAGGAGCATGTCTCTCTGTTGCATTGGCCTCATCCTAATCATGATTATCCTCGACATCGGCCATGTCCTGATCGTCATTAGGATTGACACCTGGATCATGTGGTGGATCCGACATCTCCTCACCATCAAAAGAGCCAATGTCTGCAAAATATATACAAGTACACAACAATAATTAGACAATTTCATTACACAATTTAATAAAAACAAGTTAAAGAACATTTTAGAATAAATATAAATAAAACAATACTAATATTACCTCTATCATATGGTGGCTCATCATTTGTGAAGAGGATGTTGGGACACCCTCTCCAATCTAATCCAACATGAGGACATGGGACCAAAATGAAGGGATGCAGCCCATCAACACTGGCTAGTAAGTCCAGTGCATCATGTGATATCCTGGCTGGAAACATAGTGTCTCCCCTCTTGGGCATCATCTGCCCCCACATGTGCATACGGGCCTCGAACACCGGCCTACGAGGTTTTCGAACAAAACTAGGTCTCATCTTTGGAAACCTCTCAAAAAATAAACAAAACAACTCTGTAGCAAAAGGGAAGTTGACCCTCCCTTGTGCATGAGCACGACATCTATCTAGGGCCATACAAAATTGTCGCAAAAAAATGGTAGACCACCTGAAAATTCATGGCTCCTATACTAAATAATCAAAATAATATAAAAGCGAGCAAATAATGTGTTTCCCGTCACTGGTGTTGTGTGAAATGGTCGAAATGATAAGTGAGAGGCACTGCACGTCCTATCTACCAAATGCACCTATACATAACTGACCTCCACGTACCTGAAAATCTATAGGAGACAGTACATGTCCTCCAATGTATCTCTAGGAGTAAACTAATTGACTCCCTGCTACAGAACCAGTTGGCACGTCTGGGAATGAGGGAAAATCCACCCCTCTCCTTGATAGTCCTGTAATAAAATAAATATCCTCCTTAGTGAGTGTGTACCATAGGTCAAGACCAACCTAGAAAACTTGCCGGTGGGCATTCCACCTGCAGATAAGATATCTCAGAAACACACTATGGGCTTTTAGGGAAGTAGCCTCCTCATAGAACTTGAGGAGGCCTACCTGCCTAAGGATTCCCTGAGTATCTGTTGTAATAGGCCGAGGGTATGCATCTCTCTCCCTCTCTCGAGCCTCCCATTGGCGAGTCATGTCATACTATTCAGCCTGTTGTTGTTGTTGTTCCTCCTCTTCTCTCTGAATCATTGACATATTAAATATTTTTTTTTATTAAAACAGATATGTATTTAGGAATATATATATATATATATATATATATATTTTGAAAAAAAAAACAGACCAGTCGGTGCGCCACAAAAACAATCACGCACCGGGGGCAATGTGAATTAGGGTTGTAGCGCCCCGTTCCCGGTGCCCCTAATGAAATAAAACGCACCGACTTCGGTGCAACTGTCTATTTTTCAAGCACCGTTGAATAATCTAGGTTTAGAATAGCGGTGTGATTACTGAAATATACGTCTCGGAGCGTATATTCATGTCAGCGCACCGACTTCATAACAATTACATAGTCGACGATGCGGTCTTTTACCCAGCCGCACCGTTAACCCTCTTGGAATGCAGAATGCGGTGTGCTAATATATACCGGGGTGGATAATACTGTCAACGCACCACACTGGGATTCCCTTGGTCAACGATGCACCTAGCTAAATGAGTGCACCACATTTTGTTTTTTTTTTAATTTAAAATTATGTGGGGCGCCTTTCGTTACCACCCCAGAAACGGTGCAAATACCATTAGCACCGGTGGTGGTGCAGCCTGTAAATTTTACAGGCAGCACCGCAATCCGGTGCGAGCCAAACGGATCTAGTGCACTGCGCGACAAATTTTTTTTTTTTTTAATGGTTATTTTTAAGGTTATTTAAAATTCTAATCCGCTAAAAGGCTTAATTATGGAAAAATTAGAAAAATACCTGTACATTTTGCCATCGAGGAGGGATATTGGTTGTAAAATATGCAAAATAAAATTTGTCCACCGTTTTTCAAAATGCAAGCTAGAGATTGGTGGCCAATGCAGAGCAACAGTGCATGCAATGGGTACAATGAGAGCACCGATGTCAAGGCAGCTTAGAGAATGGGAAATGGCACCGGTGCTTGAGAGCTCTGGAGCACTGAGGAAAGTGAAAAATGAGGTTTTTTGGCCGTAATTTTTTTTTATTTAAACCTGGTCTGGTGCGCGGGGTTTTATAGGCGCACCGGTACGCTTACTTACCAACGCACCGGGCAGTGCCACAATTGGCGCGTTGTTTATAATGCACCATGGCGGTTCTCTAACACCACACCGGGATGTTTTAGTTTTGGCGTGTTGTTTTGATGGTGCACCGGGGCAGAATATTTGTAAAGCACCAGTGTGGAATAGTCATAAAGCACTAGTTTTTTGGCCTTAATTTTTTTTATTTTTATTTAACGCTATTCTGGTGCGTGCATTTTAGAGGCGCACCGGTGCTCTTGGATAAGAACACACCGACATGTTTCTGTTTTGGCATGGTGTTTTATGATGCACCAGCGCTTAAGAGTAGTGAAGCACCGGTGCGTTACCATAATTGGACACCCCGGGTGGGTGTGTACATCACGCACTCTGTCTGGTGTGCCAATGTTTTGTGCGCACCGGTGCGTTCTATGATAGAGTGTGCACTGGTAATTGAGAGCTCAGGAGCACTGGAAAAATGAAAAATCCGGGTTTTTTGTCGTAATTTTTTTTAATTTAACCCTTTACTGGTACGCATGGTTTATAGGCGCACCAGTGCTATTTCTCACAAACATACCGGTGGGTTTGTGTTTTGGCACGTTGTTTTATGATGCATAGGTGCGGTTTCATTCTACCGCACCGGGTGGGTTCGGTTTTGGCGCGGTGTTTTATAATGCACCGACGTGGAGGATGTGTGACGCACTGGTGCTATAGAATAATACAATGCACCGGGTGGGTGTGTAGGGAGTGCACGATGTTTGGTGTGCTAATGTTTTTGTGCCAATCGGTGCTTTCAGTATTGCAGAGCACCGGGGCAACGTTTAATGATAAGCACACCGACCAGAAAACATCCGCAAAACCCTCCGCCCGCCAACCTCCGCTAGAAACGGATGTATGGGGTATTTTTCTGTGGGGTTCCTCAAAAACATCTGCTAGATGGTATTTTCCTTGTAGTGTTCCTGTGTGCATGACCCATTACCTACTCTGTTTTCTGATGAAATCCTGGATAATGTAGGAGGACAAGAAGCTTATTTATTTAATGATGGATTTTTGGGGTATCATCAGATCAAAATTGCGCCTAAATACCACAGCAAGACCACCTTCGCCACTTAGTGGGGGTCTTTCTAATATACTGTCATGCCATTTGGATTGAAAAATGCACCCGCGATCTTCTCGCACGTGGTCATGGTTGTGTTCAAGGAATTCATGCATAAATTCTTGGAGGTATATTTTGATGATTGGAAAGTGTTTGGATTGGTAAAGAAACATGTGTCAAACCTGTGCATGATGCTTGGCACTTGTGGGAAACACTTTATTTCTCTCAACCTGAAGAAATGTATATTTTGCGTGCCTTTTAGAATTTTGTTAGGGCATATAGCATGTCAGCAAGGATTGATGGTAGACCCAGCCAAGATCATGATTATCATCAACTTAGAATTTCCTACTAATGAGAAACATTTGCACTCCATCCTAGGGCACACTAATTATTATAGGAAGCTTATGAAAGGGTATGCTCTGATCACTGTGCCGATGGAGAAGTTGCTAAAGAAATATGTATCATTTTTCTGGGATGAAGAATGTCAGAAGAGATTTGAGCTGCTAAAGGAGAAAATGGTCACTGCACCTATCTTGATATTCCTAGACTGGTCTAAGGTTTTTCATGTGCATGTGGATGCATCTGGTATAGTGCTTGGGGTTGTTCTAGCATATCCAGGAGAAGGATACATCAATCACCCTGTTGCCTTTTCCAGTAGGAAGCTCTCCAGTGCAGAGCGCAACTACTCAACTACAGAAAGGGAAGGATTGGCCATGGTGTACACTTTGCAAAAATACAGGCACTATCTGCTAGGAGGGCATTTCAAAATGTTCACTGACCATTATGCTTTAAAATGCCTGGTCAATAAGCCTATTTTGGGGGGAAGATCTACAGATGGTTGCTGCTTTTCCAGGATTATGACTTTGAAATTATTGTGAAGCCTGAAAGAATAAATGCCGAACCTGATCATTTGTCCCGAATCAAAAATTGGGAAGAACCAACAAGTCTGGAGGAGGGGTTACCTGATACACAACTCTTTGCTATCAAGGTGGTTGATGAGCACTTTGTTGATATTATTCATCTCCTGACCACGGGAACTGCACCTGCGGAATATTCAGTGCAACAAAAGGAGGAGTTGGTTGTGCATGCAACTGATTTTACCTTGATTGTAGGTCAACTATATAAACTAGGAGCAGATGAAGTGTTGAGAAGATATGTGTTGGAACATGAAAGAAAAGATATTTTGGCTGAGGCTCATGGAGGAGTGGTAGGAGGCCACTATGCTGGGAAAGCCACTGCGCAGAAGGTGTTGTGTGCTGGGTTATGGTGGCCCACGCTACATAGTGATGCACATGTGTACTGTTGAGCTTGTGATGCATGTCAGAGAATAGGGAAGTCGTCACACAGAGATGAAATTCCCCTACGACCATAGATGGCCTTGTAGGAATTTGATAAATGGGCTATAGATTTTGTTGGACCAATCAACACTCCTAGGAAGTAGACTAGAGCACGCTATATCATTACTCTAGTTGATCATTTAACCAGATGGGCAAAGGCGAAGGCAGTTAAATATTGCACTGCAGATACTACTGCGCACTTCATTTTTTAACACATCTTGACCAGATTTGGATGTTCGAAGATTTTGATGAGTGATAGAGGTACGAACTTCATTAATGAAATACTTGTATCTTTGACAAAGGAATTTCAGATCCATCACCAGAAGGGTACTCCATATTACCCACAAGAAAATGGCACAGTAGAAGCATTCAACAAAATCTTGGAGAACGCGCTCACAAATATATGTAATGCTGAGCAAAATTATTGGGACGTGCGCATCCCTTCTGTGTTATGGGCTTATAAGACCACATGCAAGAAGTTGACAGGGAAAACACCTTTCGGGATGGTCTATGGACAGGAAGAAATCACGCCAATGGAATATGTTGTCCCAAGCCTGTGCATCGCAAATTTCACTAAGATGGTCAAGCCTGATATTATGGAGGAATGGTTGGTGCAACTCATTGCCTTAGAAAAAGATCGCTCATTGATAACTTCCATCAGTAAGTGCAAAAGGCGCGTGAAAAATCCTGGCATGAGAGGCACATTAGGAAGAATGTGTTCAAGGAGGAAGACTTGGTCTTGCTATATGATAGGCAATTTTCACGCCACCCGGGGAAGTTCAGAAAGCATTGGTTGAGACCATATATTGTGAAGGAGATCGTTGATGGTGATGTGATGCACTTGACCACACTATGCGGTGAGAATCTTCCTGAGTATTTCAATGGAAGTTGATTTGAAGCCATATAGAGACAATCCAATTCCGACCAAATGACTATATGGCCAGAGCATCAAAATAAGAGGGTCTGCATGCAACACAGAGGGAAAGCACGGACATGTGCGATAGAAGCACAGGGGTGATGCGCAGAAGAGGAAAATAGCCATTGGAACAATGAAACTGGGTGAAAAAGTGATTTTACCGTTGGATGGAGTGGGTTTTTTAGATTTAATGAGGTGATCTTGGAGGATTTTTTACTGTTTTCATGAAGTTAAGTGGAAATTAATGACAATCTGACCATTTTTACCTTGGATGGCTTATAAAAGGAAGAGTGTGGGTCACAATTGGTTCCTTTGCTTTCTGAATATTTTGCGCCTTGTGATTATTTGTTATTTCTTCTATATCGTTGTCTCTAAATCCTGTATGTCTAGCCGAGAATCTCCATCTGACATCAGTAATCTGGAGTTTATCTTCCGACCAAGAATGACAACCACCAACCCTATGGAGGAGCACTCTGCGCCACTCACTGTATCAACTGAGATGGGATTAGATGACGTTCGAAAGGTGATCCCTTAGGTAGAAGAAATCATGTCCACGCCAGCTAAGGGAAAAGGGAAAATTTCAAAGTGGGCTTCCTCGAAACTGCACACCTCTCCTCAGAATGTAACATCCCCGCGTCAGGCCACTAAGGATCGGTCCCCCATCGGTGATCCATCAAAGCGACCAATGAGGGCCACTGAGGAGGCCATGTTTGTTGAGCCCATCTCTTGGCGGCCACCATATATCAAGCCATGCAAGCCCTCTGCGTGCATGCCAAAGAAATTCGATACATTTCGAGAATACCTACAGATGCCATTGATCACTGAGGATGTTCCCCTTGCTGGTGATATGTTCAGAAAAATCTCACAGATTAAGTTTGATGACCATGATTTGGAAAATGAAGAAACGTTCCCTGAGCTCGCACTGAAGAATTATTTGGAATGAGTGCTCTATGAAGAGGTGTCGAAGGTTGAGCCAATGCCTTGGGTGCGTAGGCTGAACAACACCGGAATCCTAAATATACTAAGGATTCCATTATTTGGAAGGTACCCCATCACTAGCATCTGTGTGTGCCAACTGCTAGCATTAGTCCACGAGGGCTGCCTATGGATTCAAGGGAGAATACTTATAGACGCTGTGCTGATCCATCGGATCACTGGATTTCCCAAGAAGGGGCCTCATCTGATGAAGGGATTCAGAAAAAGCAATGAGCTTAAGATGGCGACGGATGTCAAAATGAAGTACATGGTGGGGAGAGACAAAAGGGGATTCCTGGTTTAGACCATTGCTGACTCGGGAGTGCGGCTGGGCACTCTATTCCTCGGATGAAAATTACTGAGAAAAAGTCGGCCAAAGACGGTTTTGACGCATGTCATTTCTTTGGCAGGGCAATGCGAGAAGGGGGTCGGTTATGACCGGTCCCAATTTCTTTGTAAATAATTTCTAGATAATGTGCGCGAGGTGCAAGAGATGGGTAAGAAGTTATACTACTCATGGCTGCTATTACTAATTGCATTGGCAGCATGGGAGACTTCAGCAGATGCAGTCCTCCTCGAGAGAGAGCTGAGCATATGCGAAGGGATGCGCTATGCTAATCTTTGGGATTCCCGTGATTACCTGCATGTCAAGGAGATCTTCTGGGTGCTTTTTGAAGGTGCATTGGCTACTGCCATCCATTCCCGGCCTAGACTCTTGTTGAGTCTCAAAAATGTTCTCCATATTCATACATATTTCCATTATGTCATAACCATTTAGCTCTTATTTCATAGCCATTTGACCTAAAACCCTACATCAAGTAACTATTTTCATAAATATATGGGTTAGGATCCTTGTTTTCCAAAGTTATTTATTTTATGTATTTTAAGTGAATTTATGATTAGAAACTAGAAAATTAACATAGTTTCATATATCTATATATGTGTTATGAGTTTTGTGACATGTGTGGGTCAAAAGGAGACTTCTAGAAGACCCTTATGTGGCACTCTAAAACCAAATTCGAATTTGGTTGGAAAAGATTATGGGATCAAGAGGATATGTGTCTCACTTCCTTGTTGTATTGAAACTCTAAGAGGATATGTGTCTCATTCCTCAAGTTGTGTTGAAGCTCTAGAAAGACATGTGTCTTATCATTTCCTATTTTGATTGTAACTCTAGAGATGGAGGGAGAGATTCATGGACTCCCATTAATGAGATGACTCCTCATATTTTGTATAAATAGGAGAAGCTTTCTCTTATCATAGGTAATGAGGAAGTAATGAAAAAGTAGTAGAGAAATATTTTGTAACAAAGTTCAAGATGGAATGGGATGTAGATTTGTGAGTTCTTTTTAATAGAGAAATTCAGTTCTTTGATGCTGTTTTGATTACAACTTTAAGGAGCTGAAAGACTTCACCAAATTGGTAGCAGAGGGCCCCTGCTATCCAAGGAGGCTTTTACATGTTTTCTAGATAAGTTGCTTTCAATTCTATTTTGTCATATTTCCTTACTTAGATTGCTTTCTGAAATCATAGCTTTTAGCATAATTTTTCATGGCAGCCCGGGCATTTGCATATCTTTTGACTAATGACATGGAATCAATATTGTTCTGTTGTTAATTTATTTTTTTCTTAGTTTTTGTTTAATTATGGTATTGCTTTGTTTATTTCAGTCTTGCACATTTGCTTCAGTAGTTAGATTTAGATATATTAAATTGCTCATGTAAATTTCGGTTATAAAGCAATTAATTGTGATGATAAAGGATTGTATTATGAAATGTGTAGTTTGATATTAGTTCCTTTCTGTAAATTTAGATATAAGCACTCATAACATCTTCGATTTATATAAACCACGCAATTTTAAGATGATGGTGAGAAGTTGTATTATAAGTATGTGGTTTGATATTAGTTCCTTCTACTGATTGAATATATTAAATTACTCTACTGCTTGTCTTGATTGCCTCCCGAAAGCCATAATTTGAGCCGGTGGTGAGGGATGAATTGTGGATGTGTAGTTTTGATATTAGTTTTCCTTCTTGCCAAGTTAGAAATATTAAATTGTGCATGACATCTTGAGTTACCTCCGAAAGCCACAGCTGGACTGATGGTGAGGGATTGAATTATGAATGTATGGTTTGATATTAGTTTACTTTCTACAAGTTAGATATCAGTTACTCAAGTTGTTTATGGTTACTTCCGAAAATCATAGCTGGACTAATGATGAGGGATCAGAAGACAAGTTGATGTAATTTGATTTAGATTTACTTTATTGCAATTCTTGGATTTCTTTAAGCATAGTTTCTTTTGTGTTTAGACAGCAGCAAAGATAATTTGGTTTCATGCTCACTAGTTCACTGTTTTGATTTATTAGATTAGCAGCACCTTTTTCATTTCAGTAGCACATTTTCATTTCCTTTCAAGTTTTGTCATTGTATGTTTAAAATTCCTTTTTCAGTTTCAAGTTGGTAAATCATTATAAAGGACATCATTGCCTTGAATATCCATAACCATACTTGTCCTTTTAGAATTTCCATCTCACATTAGGAAACCAACCAAGATCAATAAAAATCCAAAAACGACAAAAAGTAAGAGATAGGTTATCTTGCACATATAGTGCGCCACACTTCGTCAGTTTACGAATCCCTGGTTGATAATTTATGTTAGCAATATAGGACACACTAAATTGACCAAACATTTTGGCGCCGTTGCCGGGGAAGTGTAACTATGTAGCCTTATTTCTTACATCTAAAAAAAAATTAATAATTCTTGAGTATGCTCTTGTCCTGCACTTTGTGTGATCTGGAGGATCAGAAAAAGGATTGTTATGTAAAAAAAAAATAAAAAAATTCTTGAGTATGCTCTCCTCCTGCACTTTGTGTGATCTGGAGGATCAGAAAAAGAATTGTTATGTGAAAAAAAAAAAAAAGGAGACAATAAAACTTCATCATTTCAATTGATTCAATAATTTAAAAAAATTTGATTTCAATAAATTGTTTTGTTTAATGAATATATATGTGTATTTTTAAAATTTTTGAAAATATAACATACATAATTTTATTAACAAATCAATTAAAAAAAAAAAAAAAATCTCATGGAAATAAGACCCACGCATATGCATGAGGCCATTCTTTGGCTTGGCTTTACACATATATGCAGACCTTCAATCCACACAAAGACCCATGCACTGCAATTTAAAAAAAAAAAAAACCTTATCTTTTTCATATTCGTTTTTCCTCAAACAACAGTTATTAGAAATCATTAAAAAAATAAAATTTGCACACAATGAATGTATATCACATGAAGAAACTGTTGATGAGGAAAATATTGCAAATTGTTGATGAGAAGAAGATTGCAATTTGCTGATGAAGAGAAGATTACAAATTCAATTGTAGGGACATACAATGGAAGTGTATCATATGAAGAAATTGTTGATGAAGAGAAGATTTCAGACTGTTGATGAAGAGAAGATTGTAGATTCCATTGCAAGTAATTGGAATGAGGAAGATCAATCTAAACTTCTCTGTGAGATACAAGCCATTGCACTTCAAAACCTGCAAAATAAAAACAAATCAAACCACAAGTAATTGCCAGAAAACGAAATGCGTCATTGTCAAAAACACCCGATTTTAAAACGAATTTTCTGAGCAAACCAGGATGCATTAGAAAAAAATAAAACATGGGTTTTTTCTGGAACGGGGTGAATTAGGTAATTTTACGAGAACTTTCTGAAATTCGCAGCCATTTGGGAGACATTCAGGGTTCTTCGGAGCACTAATTTGCAGTGTGCGTGAGAGAAAATTGTTTTTTTTTTTTATGAAAACAGTCACGGTTTTGAGAAATAATCAAGGAACTAATCTCCTTACTTGAGGGAAAATGTGGCAGAATTCATGTGTGGTGGCATATGATGAATGACAAATGTATCATTTGAGGCAAGTACTTTATCACATGTGCATCAAATGCAAGTTGTATAAATTGAAAATGACTCTGCCTTCATCTCCTTCATAGTTAGGAATTTGACTTTAGAAATTTCAAGCTTTTTATTTTTATTTTGCATGAAAGAGGCATTGGCATGACTTTGTTTCAAAAATATTCATAATGACAATTATTTCATCCATGCTTTATTTCATTTAAAAAATAAAAATAAAAATAAAAATAAAAAATTCAAAAAAAATAAAAATAAAAAAAATAAAAAAAATAAAAAATAAAAAATAAAATTTGAATCAATGAAATGAATAAGTTATTTGCTCACTTTTCTGAAGGTATTGAGTAATTTTGGACTGATGATGAAAGATGAATGACTAACTTTTTATTCAAGATTTTTAGCAGCTGAAAAACCTCATTGTTCAAATCACCCTAACTTTCTCATACAAAATCAGATTTTAATGATTTAAGTATCGTTGGAAAGGTCTCAATAAGATCTATACAATGAGAAATCCATCATTAGAGTTTGAAATGGCAAATAATGAAATAAATTGCTGAAAAGAAACTACATTCAACTTGAGGCATTAATTCCAAAACATGTATAAATTCTTTTGATTTTTCCTTTGAGAACTTGTTTCATTAATACAAATTCTTAGTTTTGTGTGTAAATATCATAACTAGAGAGATTGATCACCTCTCTCCCTTTGATAATCTTATATTCCATTGCAGAAGAAGTATTAGTTTTTTTGCAGGTTCCAGGAGGAAGGACAAATGACTACAAGAGAATGGTGTCTCTTTAAGAGGCCAACTTGTTTCATAAGAGGATGATCAGCAACAAAGAGGAGGAAATATGCTGATGCAAAATCAAATCCAAACACTTGAAAAACTTTCAGATACTATTGTCTCCATCACATCCATACCTCATAATAAACCATTCACCTCATTTCACTTCATGTTTTCCATTTATATTCACATCCACTTTCCATTTCTTTTTGTCCATTCATAACCCACAAATAAAAGCAAGAGGCTCATTCACATGCTTATTGCTCATTGTCATTTCTACTCTCCATTGCCATCTTCCATTTTCATTTTCCATTTCTTGTCATTTTCATTCCGCAAATAAGCCCTGCTTCAATGCAAATTATTGAGTCCGTAGTCCTTTGAGTCTAAGTTCTTTGTAAAAACACCTTGAGGCTTGCATGCCTTAATGGCAAGTTCTCATGCTGACAAACAATGGGAATACATTAATGTCCCTTGTTCGTCAGATCTTCTAGGTGACTCGACATCAGCAAAATCATTTGTACCTAGCAAGATGTGTTTGAGCATCTTGACTCTCATTGTCATCAATGGTGAGAGTTCTCGTGTTGACTAGTGGCATCCATTAATGGCCACTAAGTCAACAATTTCCTACTATGTTCGACATCAGAACATCTTTTCACATAGTAGGAATTATGCCAATGAGTTTTGAATACATGAAGACTATTATTTTCAGCATTTTGGAGCAGATTCAGCAAGTTTTAGTAGAAGCAATAAAAAGTCATCTCATCTCTTTATCCATGACTCCTCTTGTTCGGCCACTTGAAGAAGAATATGATCAGAATTTTGCAGCCACCACACATACACAACTCATCCACATTTAAGGTAAGTGAAGGTATGTTGTTTTCTAATTTTTAGTCATGTAATTCATTATAATGCTAAAATTGTAACTTTGGAAAAATTCCTCACTCCCTTTTCCACATTGTCATATCTTTAGTTGGGGGGGGAAGGAACATCATTTCATATCCACATGTCATACACTATCACACATTTTCATTTCATTTCCACCCACATATACTTCCCAGCCAACTATTGTTGCAACATGATCCAAAAGATTATATGCCTTGCAAATGATCAATTCATTGATGAAGAAATTGATTCTAAATGTTTTCATGAACTTTGATGCAACAAATAAAATAAAGCATTGTTACACAAGAACCAATGCTTCAAAAAAAAAAAAAAAAAAAAAAAGGAAAAAAAAATGGTTGTCACACAAGAACCAACCAATGAAAAAAAAAAGAAGAATAAGAAGAAGAAGTTGCAATCAAATGTATTATACTTTTCCAAAAAGGAAAAATCAAGAAGCAAAGTTTGGAATGAATCTATATGAGTCAAAACTCATAAAAGATCAACTCATGGACAAATGAATCATTGCAAAGGTTGCATGAGGACATGCAACAACTTCAGTTGGGGGGTATGTTGAGTCTCAAAAATGTTCTCCATATTCATACATATTTCCATTATGTCATAACCATTTAGCTTTTATTTCATGGCCATTTGACCTAAAACCCTACATCAAGTAACCATTTTCATAAATATATGGGTTAGGATCCTTGTTTTCCAAAGTTATTTATTTTATGTATTTTAAGTGAATTTATGATTAGAAACTAGAGAATTAACATAGTTTCATGTATCTATATATGTGTTATGAGTTTTGTGACATGTGTGGGTTAAAAGGAGACTTCTAGAAGACCCTTATGTGGCACTCTAAGGCCAAATTCGAATTTGGTTGGAGAAGATTATGGGATCAAGAGGATATGTGTCTCACTTCCTTGTTGTATTGAAACTCTAAGAAGATATGTGTCTCATTCCTCAAGTTGTGTTGAAACTCTAGAAAGACATGTGTCTTATCATTTCCTATTTTGATTGTAACTCTAGAGATGGAGGGAGAGATTCATGGACTCCCATTAATGAGATGTCTCCTCATATTTTGTATAAATAGGAGAAGCTTTCTCCTATCATAGGTAATGAGGAAGTAATGAGAAGGTAATGAGAAAGTAATGAGGAAGTAGATTTGTAACTAAGTTCAAGATGGAATGGGATGTAGACTTGTGAGTTCTTTTTAATAGAGAAATTCAGTTCTTTGATGCTATTGTGATCTTATCTTTAAGGAGCTGAAGGACTTCACCAAATTGGTAGCGATTATAACTATCCAAGAGGATACACATGTTTTTTAGATAAATTTAACTTTCAATTACTGTTTTGTCATATTTCCTTACTTAGATTGTTTGCAAATCACAGCTTTATCATTTTCATGTGCTTGAAAAGACATTTTATATCTTTGACTAATGACATGGAATCAATATTTATTCATTAATTTATTTTCTTAGTTTTTCTTTTTAATTAGGTGTTGCTTTTTTTATTTAAGTCTTACATTTGTGATCGTTATATTTAGATATATTAAGCTGCTCATAGCGTCTTCAGTTGCCTCCGAAAGCCACAGCTGGACTGATGGTGAGGGACTGCATTATGAAATGTGTAGTTTAGTATTAGTTTCTTTTCTGCAAATTTAGATATATTAAGCGTAACATCTTGAGTTGTATAATAGTGGAGGCGGTGGTGAGGGATTGTATTATGAAATGTGTAGTTTGATATTAGTTCCTTCTGATGGAAGTTAGATAGATTAAATTGCTCATGACATCTTCAGTTACCTCCGAAAGCCACAGCTGGACTGATGGTGAGGGATTGAATTATGAATGTGTAGTTTGATATTAGTTTACTTTCTGCCAGTTAGAAATATTAAATTGCTCATGACATCTTCAGTTACCTCCGAAAGCCACAGCTGGACTGATGGTGAGGGATTGAATTATGAATGTGTAGGTTGATATTAGTTTACTTTCTGCAAATTAGATATCAGATTGCTCAAGTTGTTTATGGTTACCTCCGAAAACCATAGCTGGACTAATGGTGAGGGATCAAAAGATAAGTTGATGTAATTTGATTTAGATTTACTTTGTTGCAACTTTTGGATTTCTTTGAGCATAGTTTCTTTTATGTTTAGACAGCAGCAAGGATAGTTTGATTTTCATGCTCAATAGTTCACTGTTTGATTTATTAGGCTAGCAGCACATTTTCATTTCCTTTCAAGTTTTGTCATTGTATGTTTCAAATTCCTTTTGAAGTTTGAAGTTTGGTAAATCATTATAAAGGACATCATTGCCTTGAATATTCATAACCATACTTTTCTTTTAGAATTTCCATCTCACATTAGGAAACCAACCAAGATCAATAAAAATCCAAAAACGACAAAAAGTAAGAGATAGGTTATCTTGCACATATAGTGCGCCACACTTCGTCAGTTTACGAATCCCTGGTTGATAATTTATGTTAGCAATTTAGGACACACTAAATTGACCAAACAACTCTCGCCAACAGTGTATGAGAAATACAAGAGCATTGTTTAATTCTAGGTAAGCATGCACAATGTGTAGGTCAAGGCGCACAAGGAATCTACATGTTATACCTTTTCGTTTATGGTAATATAAGCAGAAGTTGACCAAGTCATGGCGGCTTGCCCGAATGCATGGAAAGTTAGGCTCAACTCCACCCAACCCATTACGCCATCCACAACAGGCAAAGAGATAGCTCTGAAGGACAAACCGAGGTGCGCAATGAGAAGACTGGCGGAAAATACACTTAGGCTGAAGTAGAGACGGAGCATGAAACAAAGAAAGATAAAGAACAAGATCTGGGAGGTGAGCAGGACATGGACCCCGGAGGTTTATATGGGCTAAACGGGGATGGTGCCGAACCACCGAGCGACACCAAAAGAGGTGCAAACACTTCAAAAGGTCCACGCAACAAGCGAAAGGGGTCCAAGGCTGGAGGGGATGCCGAGGTCACTCTGACAGACGAGGACCTAGACAAGATCGTGGATGTAGTCGCTTCTATGTCTAAGGACATATGGACTGCTATGAAGGAGCAGTACAAGGCTGTGGTGGAGGCCTTGAAATCAGGATTACAGGTTTTATAGCTGAAGACATACACCTTACAAGGAAGCATAGATCAAGCGAGGATGATACAAGCGAGCCTTCTAACCACCATGATCATCACAACGTCTGAGAGTAGAATCTTCCCCTTCCCGAGCACAACCGTGACCCTGGAACAACCAGAGCTGTGCGCACAGGTGAAAACCTACCTTGAGGTTGGAATTGACCTCGCATAGCAGCCGAGTGGAAAGCTACATGCTCTCCACATCTTTATTTCCACTGAGCTGCAGAGCAGGGAGGCATGCACACAACAACAACTTAGTGAAGCCGACAAGACTACAACCATGAAAACATCAGAAACAATCTAGGCACAAACAATGCAATGTTGGGTGTGGAGCCTGATTATCTTGTTTATTTTGTATCACAGTGTTGGACCCCTGTACCTTAATGGGGCAGCAACGCCGCCCGTAATTAAATGCTTCCTGGGGGTCCAGGGGGGGGGGGTTGCAGGGGGTTTCGAGGGCATCGTCCCTGAAGCTAAAAATAGATTTAAAATTGCCTTGTAAAAGTATAGTAATTTCTATTCAATATGGGTCGTTCATTAGGCAGATGATTTGACGGTAGAAGTTATGTTTAGTTTAGGGTTTTTTTCCCTAGAAGGCAACCCCTCACTTTTTATGAGGGTATTGTATTGCGGCTGTGTATGGTATTTGTATTCTCAGAGCGAGAAATAGATAGGAAGACTATGAGAGGGAACAGAGGATATTACAGCGGATCTGCTGTAGGTTGTGTCTCTTCATTTTTCTAGATAATAGAAAGGAAGGATTGGTTGTTTGGGGTGGACATAGCCCAAACTGGGTGAACCACGTATATCTGTGTCTCTCTGGTTTTATGTGTTTTGTGTGCTTGTGTTTTCCGCATATTTAATGTGTTGCATTGCTTTGTAATATATAATTTTCTAACAATTGGTATCAGAGCCGAAGGTCTATTTGGCTGATAAACTCGCGGGAAATAAGGGTTCCTGGTTAGAGTGGGAGCAATGGCGGAAGATGGTAATTTTAGGGTCGAGAAATTTAACGGCCAAAACTTCTCGCTGTGGAAGATGTAGATGGAAGATTATCTATATCAAAAATATATGTACCTACCATTGAGCGGAAAAACAAAGAAGCCGGGGGCTATGACAGACGCAGAATGGGAGATTCTCGATAGAAAGGCACTCAGAACAGTACGGTTGTGCCTCGCAGCGTCGGTAGCCTTCAATATTTTGAAGGAAACAACAACAGAGAGTTTGATTAAGGCATTGGCGAAATTATATGAAAAACCCTCGGCCTCAAACAAGGTATTTCTTATGAAACGTTTATTTAATATGAAGATATCAGAAGGTGGATCTATTGCAGACCATTTAAATGATTTTAATACAATTACTAGTCAGTTAAGTTCTGTAGGGGTAAAATTCGATGATGAAGTTAGGGCTCTTTTATTTCTGTGCTCATTTCCAGAAAGCTGGAATGGTTTAGTTATGGCCATTAGTAACTCCGTCTTTGGGTCTAGTACTTTAAAGTTTGATGATGTTGTCGGTGCTAACCTTAGCGAGGAAATGTGATGGAAAAGCTCTGGTGAGACATCGGGTAATGCTTTGAGTGCAGAGTCTAGGGGAAGAAGAATGGAAAGAGGAGATAGCTTGGGATATCGCAGTAAATCAAGGAAAAGCAGATCCAAGTCCATATCGGGGATAGTGTGCTGGAAACGCAGAAAGAAAGGAAACCTAAAGAAAGACTGTAGATCTCAGAAGGGAAAATAAGGAGACGCACAACAAGAAAACAATCATGAAGCAAATGTGACAGGTGATGTGTTACAAGATGTGATGCCCAGGCTACCTTACCTAAACCCACAATTCAACCTTCTGTGTGCTTTAATTTCCTCCAAAATTTCATCCAAATAGAATCCAACAATTGGGGTAATCTCACAGGTTCTAAATTCTTGAACTAGAAGTTTAAATAAATAATTCGAGAGCTTTAATATCTCAAATCTCTGAGATTTGAGATATTGATTTCAAGTTTCTCTTAAGTATGTCTAGACCTTATTATAATTCTTCACAATGCATAATTATGCCTTTTAAATTAATCCAGCCAAGCCTTACCATATTAACTTTAGCCTTCAGCCAAGGCTTATCATATTATTTATCCATGCGAACAATTCAGTGCCAAGGTTCGACCTTGGGGAATTATTACAATTGCTTATAACCCTTATGTCGCAGCTCGACAGTCTAGTTTCCAAGACCTTGTATTAAATTAATAGACCTTGGTCCAATTACTTATGTACACGCCCCTTGACATATTTCATATCAGCCTATATAGAACCTTCGTGCATTAACTAAACGTTATCACCCCATTCTCTCATACAAGTCTCATATGCGCGCTATAATATTTTTATTCTAGGCACTTATTAACCAACGTCGCATCCCTAATATATACGTCCACATATATATATGTCCTCCGAATCAACTGTTAACAAAAATTTAACATAAACTTTGTATGGGCCCCACGATGTACCTTGGCTAACTATCAAATGGATCCAATGATCCATATGACGTCACACTCCAAGCATTGATCGAATGAACACTACACATTTTTGCATTATAAACTTGCACGAGGATTAACCCACAAAAGTTGCGCGATGTAAGTGGTTTCTCCAAACCGCTTAAGGCCACGCGTCAACCGATAACATATATCGCGTTCAAATTTCCAATACAGCTTACCACTTCTTAAAAGCGAGAATACCACTGATTTCAACCCCAGTTTTCTTGTTTGTCAAGGTTCCTCTTTCTCCCTCGCTCAAGGTTCCGCCTTTGCTTCTATTACGACTCTTCGGAAACTCTACAATGAAACTGTCCTTTGACTCTGCGCCTTGGTTCAGGATTTCATAAAGGCGCTTTAACATGGATTATTTATGCCATAGTCCACGACCAGAGTTCGCAAACTTGCTTCTGACCTACATGTGAATTTGCGCCCATTCGAATAGCTCCACAATTCCCTTTCGTGGATTCAACCCAAACTTCCACAGTATTATATGGACTAAACACCCTCGATTTATACACAGAGAGTGTAGGGTCACACACGTTCATCTATCAAGGCCTTAACACGGATGTTAACCATACAGGTTCTTCATGCGCTCACTTCACCGAATACACAGACAAACTTTAAAACAATCACAAGGTCTTACTTATACCCAACTCACGGAGATTCAAAGACATTCTTACATAGAACTTAACTCAACAAATGCACAGCAATACTGAACCAATTCTTCATTGTACAGTGAAATAACTTACAACTTCTGGCCAGATCTTCAATCAAATGGCCTTCGACAATCTACTCTGCCCAGCCCTACAGCTCTATGCAGCTCTATGCATCTCTCTATGCAAGTCTATCTGGGCTATGCCACAGAGGTTTGTTTTTATACAAATTGGGAATCAATCGATTCAGTTTCCTACAATGATTCGACAAACTCCTCAAATCCTAATTTTAACCTAACTCCTGAACTGACTCTTCACACTCCAACTGCCCCTGTCCTTTAATCATGCGAGGGCAGTTACAATTTTTTCTCTCTACATTTAACTAAGATCACTCAATTTATTCAATAATTACATGAGCAAGAAAAATATAAGACCCCCTATGTCTATCTATATACAAAATATTGTCTTGGACCTAATGGCCCTGCATCAGACTCCCCAGGTTAAAATGGTTCATGATCTCCTGATCATGTGATTTCATCTTTTTCTACCTGGATCCCACACCTTGTTCTGCAACTGGTCATCTGTTGTAGTGTTCTTCTTTTGCATTCCTCCTAGCTTCCATACTTTATGCTGCAGCTTTCCATTAGCTGCACTTTTACATCCTCTTTCTGTTTTTCTTTTGCTACTACTTTTTTGTTTCTTTGTTGCTGTCTTTTCCTCAGAGACCCTCACCGTCAGTCTTCTTATTATTGAAATTTCTCTGTCTAATCTTTCCTCTGACCGCTGGACACTGCTTCCTCTTGAGTGCTGAAATATTACTTATGTTTGCTGCATTCTTATTTCTTCAGTTCTTACTGCTGCCCTAGCTCCTGTGTTAGCTTTAGATGTATCTGCAGCTCTTCTTACTTCCATGCTTACTGCCACCCAATCATCCATACCCTCTTTCTTTCTGCAACATTAAAACTCTTTCTGACTGTCATCCATGACAATTTCTTCACTCTCTGACTTCAGAAATTTCTTGGACTGGTATTTAACTTGCCAGTCACCATCACCATCTCTTTTCTTCTTCTGGACTAAGCATTCCTTATTCCTTTCATCAGTACCTGCAGTCATGAAAAAAACAAAAAAATTATAGACTATTTGTGTCTCCTTCTCCTCTTCTGGCAACACTTCAATTTGTTACTCCAACATTTCTTCCAGCAACACTCCAATTTGCTTTTCTGCTAATTCTCTCTCTTCTCTAAATCTTTTCACCAAAAATTTCAGCCATTTATTTTGTGCTTGTCTTACATCATCAACATGCTGTAATTTGAATTCAGCATGTTCTTCTTCTTCTGCCTTGGCAATCTTCAACAATTGCCTTCCTTCTTCTTGAATCACTTCAATCCCTTCAAATACCAGATTTTCATCTTCTATCAGAGTAAAACTCTGATTCTCCACTACTGTAGCAGCCCCAAAAGTCTTCCTTACAGTCTTCACTTGGCTATTCAGACAAGCCAACTCTTCTTTTCCACCAAAAGCAGAAAATTTATGCACATGAGACATGACTGTCTCATCTTCATTCTTCAGCACCTTCATATTCTGCAATCCCCAATTTTGAAATTGAGGTTCCCTCTCTTGCATTGAATCCTGTTGATTCAACATACTTTCTAGCAACTCAATTTCTCCTTTCCATGGATTAAAAATTTCCACATAATTCTCCTCCTCCTTAAATTGACTGCCCAATGGTGTCAATCTATCTTCAGCATCAACAAGATCTGCATTCACAAAACATTTGTTAAAACAAAATTCATAAGGCCTCAGTGCCTTTCTCTCCTCTGCCAGCATTTCATTATGCTGCCCCAAATTTCTTTTCTCCCCAATCAACACATCAGTATGTTGATCCCAATACTTCAAATAATCCTTGAGATTGTCAGTTAGTCTCTCCTCTGCATCATCCTCTTCAAGGATGTTTCTCTGCTCTAGTTCATAAAAATGAACTTTCTCCTTCTCATTCATCTCTGCCTTTACCACCTGAACACCTTCTTTCTATGTTTCCATCCTCTACTCTAGAACACTTAACTCATGCCACAATCTTGTCACCTCATCTGAGGAAACATTTTCAAAATCTTCACAAGTCAATTCTCCTGCTGTCACTATCTCTTCAGCCTTCATCAGAATAGAATTATGATATTCTATCTCTGAAATAAATTTAGTCATCTATCCATCATTATCCAATATTTTCTTGCGCCTAATGCCCCTGAATCAAGATTCTTTGATTCTTTCTTTCAAAAATGTTACTAATTCTTGGGTTGTAGATTCAGGGGCGTCATTCCATGGCACACCTAATAAGAAATATTTTCATGACTATGTTCAAGGATATTTTGGACAAGTCCGTTTGGGTGATGATAAACCCTGTAAGATTATTGGAATGGGTAAGGTTCTTGTAAAACAACAAAATGGAAACCAATGACTATTAAACAAGGTACGAAAAATCTATTTTCAACAGGGCAGTTAGGTGGTGAAGGTTGTGTGACAAATTTCACATATAAAACTTGGAAGGTCACCAAAGGAGCCCTGGTAATAGAAAAAGGCAAAAAGGTTGGTACATTGTATTTATGCAATCGTATTTCTAACTCTGTTAATGCTTTAACTTCCAAAGGAGTAGATGCATCATTATGGCATCATAGGCTCGGACATATGAGTGAGAAAGGGATGAAGATTCTTCACTCAAGAAATTTTTTGCCAGGTTTGAAGAATGTTGATTTGGATTTCTATGAGAATTGTATTTATGGAAAACAGAAGAGAGTCAAATTTCTCAGAGTTTGGAAAGAAAAAAAGAGCGAAAAATTAGAGCTTGTGCATACAGATGTATGGGGACCTACTCAGGTATCATCTCTTGGTGGCTCTCATTATCATGTTACTTTTTTTGATGATGCAACTATAAAAACTTGGATTTATTGTATTTAGAATAAATCTGATGTATTTGATCCTTTCAAGAAATGGAAAGATTTGGTTGAGATTGAGACAGGAAAGAAGTTGAAGTGTCTCAGATCAGAAAATGGAGGTGAATATTGCATCAAAGAGTTTGATAGGTACTGTTCAAAGCATGGAATTCACAGAGAGAAGACAATTCCAATAAAACCACAAGAAAATGGTGTGTCAGAAAGGATGAACAGAACAATCATGTAGCGTGCAAGGTGCATGAGATTGCATGCGAGATTTCCTTTACAATTTTGGGCAGAAGCTGTAGATATTGTTGTTTATCTAATAAACAAAGGGCCTTCAAGTTCCTTGGATGGTGGTATTCCAGAGGAAGCATGGACAGGTAAAAAGGTAAACTACTCTTTTTTAAAGCCTTTTGGTTGTGAGGCCTCTGTCCATATTAATAAAGAAAATAGAACAAAGCTTGAGGAAAAATCAAAGAAATGTACCTTTATTGGATATGGTGTTAATGATTTTGGTTATCGCTTATATGATTATGAAAATCACAAAATCATTAGGAGCAGAGATGTAATATTCAATGAAAAGGTCTTGTATAAGAATCAGTTGTAGGAAAAGAAACAGGAAAAGGAAAACAAAGAATACACAGTTCTTGATGAGATCACAGAAAAAGTAAAGGTGCCTGAAAATAATAATAATCAACAACAACCACCACAACAGAAACAGACACCTCAAACACCTGAAAGTGGTGTGATAATATCTACCAGGATAAGTAGACCCCCTGAACGATACTCTCCTTCATTATATTATTTATTGTTGACTGATTCTGGTGAACCCGAATGTTATGAAGAAGAAATGCAGGTTGAAACCAGGAAGAAGTGGGAGCTATCCATGGAAGAAGGGATGGACTCCTTAATACATAACTAGACTTGGGACTTAGTTAGGTTGCCTGCAGGAAAAACAACATTGCAGAATAAATGGGTTTACAGGCTGAAGGAAGAAGATGGAGGAAAACATAGGTACAAAGATAGACTTGTGGTGAAGGGGTTTGCACAAAAGAAAGGTATTGAATTTGATGAAATATTTTCTCCTGTTGTTAAGATGACTTCAATCAAAACTATTTTAAGTCTTGTAGCAGTGGAAGATTTACATCTTGAACAGTTAGATGTAAAGACAAAATTTCTCCATGGAGATTTGGAGGAAGAGATCTATATGGAGCAACCAGAAGGATATGAGGTCAAAGGGAAAGAAAAACTAGTGTGTAGGTTAAAGAAGAGCTTGTATGGCTTAAAATAGGATCCAAGGCAGTAGTATCTAAAATTTGACAAGTTTATGTTTGAACAAGGTTATACTAGATGTCACTCTGATCATTATGTTTATTTGAAAAAAGAAAAATGATGGCAGTTATATTATATTGTTATTGTATGTAGATGAAATGCTTGTTGTACGGTCTAACATGCAGGAAATAAATGCGCTCAAAAGAAAATTGGAAAATTAATTTGCAATGAAGGATTTGGGAGCTACAAAATAAATCCTTGGTATGAGAATAACTAGAGACAGGAAAAATCGCAAATTAACATTGTCTCGGAATGAGTACATACAAAAGGTGTTGAAAATATTTAATATGCAGAATGCAAAACCATTTAGTACACCTTTTTCTAGCCATTTCAAACTTAGTAAGGAGATGTTCCCCAAGACCTAAGAATAAATGGACTATATGTCTAAAGTTCCATATGCATCAGCAGTTGGAAGCTTCATGTATGCAATGGTCTGCACAAGGCCTGATATTGCACATGCAGTGGGAGTTGTAAGAAGGTACATGAACAATCTAGGAAAAGAACATTAGATGGATGTGAAATGGATTCTAAGATATTTGAGAGGTACCACAAATCAAGCATTATGCTTTGGTGGTTCAAACATTGCTCTACAGGGATATGTTGATGCAGATATGGTAGGTGATGGAGATAACAGGAGGAGCACTACAGGGTATGTATTTACTGTAGGTGGAACAACTGTTAGTTGGGTTTCAAAAATCCAACGTGTTGTTTCACTTTCAACAACAGAAGCAGAGTGTGTTGCTGCTACAGAGGCTAGTAAGGAAATGATTTGGTTATAAAGGTTTATGGATGAATTAGGTAAGAAGCATGATATGGACACGTTATACAGTGATAGCCAAAGTGCCATTCATCTTGAAAAGAACTCAACATTTCATTCCAATACTAAACACATATAGCTCAAGTACCAGTTCATACAGTCAGTATTGGAATATGGACAGTTGAAGATGGAAAAGATACACACTAGCCAGAATCCTGCAGATATGCTAACAAAAGTTGTAACTAGGGAGAAACTGAGATCATGTTTAGTTTCAATTGGGCTTCAAGGATGATGATGAAGATGAGAAACAACCAGTTCCAAAGAGGAGTCATTGTCCAGCAAATGAAGCAGCGGTGGAGTTGCTACAATCATTCTCTAAGTGGGAGATTGTTGGGTGTGGAGCCTGATTATCTTGTTTATTTTGTATCATAGTGTTGGACTCCTGTACCTTAATGGGGTGGCAACGCCGCCCGTAATTAAACACTGGCTGGGGCGTCCAGAGGGGGTGGTTTCAACTTTATGGAGCCCCCCCCTGGCGGGGGGTTTCAGGGGCAGCGCCCTCGAAGCTAAAAACAGATGTAAAATTGCCTTATAAAAGTATAGTAATTTCTAGTCAATCTGGGCCGTTCATTAGGCGAATGATCTAAGGGTAGAAGTTATGTTTAGTTTAGGGTTTTTTTCCCTAGAAGGAAACCCCTCGCTTTGTCTGAGGGTATTGTATTGTGACTGTGTATGGTATGTGTATTCTTAGAGAGAGAAATAGATAGGGAGACCGTGAGAGAGAACAGAGGATATTATAGCGGATCTTCTGTAGGTTGTGTCTCTTAATTTTAGTGGATAATAGAAAGGAAGGACCGACTGTTCGGGGTGGACGTAACCCAAACTGGGTGAACCACATATATCTGTGTCTCTCTGGCTTTATGTGTTTTGTGTGATTGTGTTTTCCACATATTTAATGTGTTGCATTGCTCTATAATATATAATTTTCTAACATGCAGAAGGCGACCGTGTCTGAATGCACGAAATTGGAAAACCTCATTGATAGATTATGCGGAGAGATTCTAGAAGTATTTATCCTAGCATCTACCACACCACAAGTGAAGATTGAAATCTTGGTTTCCGCGTTGAGGGCTTCCAGATCAGAGATCCAGACGATGAAGGAAGACTTTGAGAAGAAAATTGCTACATTGCAGGCTAAGATACAGCCTGAGACTCCTCCAGAGGTGCACGCGCAACTGGTCACCCTAGTCAAAACCACCTTTGCAATAATTTTCGCCAATGTTGACAAGGGCTCAGAGCTCCTAGAGACTTCCATGGGATTTTGGACCTTTGTGAAAATAGATCCACTTGTCAAAAATATTACTCAGGAGCTGAGCGTTAAAGAGAAGGAGTTTGATGATATGCAAGAGGCCTTTCCCACGTTCATTCCTGCCCAATGCATGGCCTGCCTTCAGACCAGTCAGGCACTGCGAGATGAGGTCAAGGAGCTCTGCCGAAAGAAGTATATTGTCATTGATCACATGAAACCATGGGCGGACGAGGTGATGAAGTTGTCTCAGGACCTGGATGCTGTAGTAAGAAACCTTAATCATACCTTGCAGAGTGTCACTTTGGCCATATAAGGGTCAACTTCAGAGAAGCTATTAGAGACCGTGCAAAGTGCAATGGACCAGAGTGCGGACGTCTTGGTGCCCTTTGTTGCTGCTATTGAAGAGCTCCATAACAAGATGAAGAACCTAGTGCCGCTGTGACTCAGGACGAGTCACAAGATTGTGTTGGGGGCCTGTTGGAGTGGGGTCCCCTAAGTCCAAGCTTTCAAGACCATTTTGATATATTTTTGTAATATATTTTTCCAGTTTAGTTGTGCACAACACAAGTCAAGGGGCTTTGGGGTAGGTCAAATCCCCTCATGAGTTGTAATGGGTAAAAAGGGTAGAACAAGGGGTTGCAAACCACGGTTTGTGGAACTTAGATTAGCGTAGGCTAAAAGTATAAATATGAGTCTAGATCGAGTTAAAGAAGTTAGTTTATGGTGAATAATGAAAGATTGATGATAGATCTGGTTGTGTTGTGATATTTTGTGTGGATTTGTCTAGGTAAAAGGCTTTTGCTGGCTGTGTGCGTAGAGACCTTAGTCTTGCTGTGTGCAGACCCCGTTAGATGTGTGCAGGGGTGAACTGAAGGGTTTTTTATGAAGGATATGAACTATTATGAATAAATAGCTATTGTTGCTAATATCTAAGTCTGAAATACATCTAATGTTTATGTTATGATCGTTTCTGCATATTATTTCTGATTCCTATATTATCTGTGTTTAGATCACTTGTGCAACTGCTTCTGGGTTTAGATGAATGGTTAATGAATGGATCTAATGATATTGGGTTTTAATACTATCTGTTAAAGGCTATTTCATAGATTATAGACTCTGTTTTAGTCCGCGCACCAGATATTCTGCATAAACGACCTAAATCTGTCTGTTAAGGGTTTCTTGGTTAGGGCTTCTATGCAGAGGTCTGTTCATGGTTGTTGTGGATCTAAGGGAACCCACATCATTTAAATCTCTCTCAGGGTGTGGAAACCTGGTTCCTGCACCCCCCCCATACTACTTCAGGTGAGACTTTGACTTGCGCAAGTAGGTCACTACCGAAAGGGCCAGTCGTAAGAGGGTTTTGTTGGTTAATATCAACTTCGAACATCGGTTAGAACCCCTCAAGCCAAGAATTAGTTTTCACAAGGTCTCTAAACACCTAGCTAACCTTGACCAAACCCACACATTAACTTCAAAAATAAATATATCTACAAGGACAACTCAGAATTTGGCGATTTTCATTGCGTTGGATTTGTCTCAACATCCTCTATCATCTCCATCCATCACATTTCCAATAAGCTTCATGGATTCACACCCAAAATCTCAGATGAAAAGCCCATATCCTTGGGTTCCACACCCAACAACCACACTTGTGTGCCAAATCCCCCAAAACCCTCAAGCCTAAGGTTTGGAGTACCTCCCAAACTAAAAATATTAACATAAATCCCATCATACTGTGAAAATACACCAATAATCTCTTATTTTGAAATATCATATAGAATCTCAGATAACCATTTAGTGAATTTTTTGAGGCCAGCTCATGATGCACAATATCCCCCCCCCCCCCATGGCTTCAATTGTTGATACAAACACTGTTTCAATGTCCACAATTTTGGCATGCGATCACTTGCTGGGAGAAGAATGTTAAGTTTTAATAATTTGGAAAGGTTGGTTGTGTTATCACTCCACCGAATCTTCGAGGCTAAGAAGAGACCAGCAAAGGTAAACACAAACTAGTTTGACCAAGTAGCTAGCCCTACTAGGCAGGAGAGGGATCTCTTTAATGGATCTTAGCCAATATGACTAGATCATTGAGATATTAGGCTAGGTATAATAGCATAGGTGTTTAATTGATTGAATGTTGAGGTGCTCGATGGTGAATAGTTTAGGGAAGAAATTAGGTCAGGGCAAACAAGGATCAAAATTGTAGGGAGATGATGGAGCAAGGTAGGTAAGTAATTCAACACAAGAGGATATTTGATGAAGTGGTTTAGACTGCTAGGGTTTGAGAAAAGAGCATAAGAAATACAAATTATTTTCTACTAGAAGAAGATGAAACAAACTATAAATATTCCTCCAAAACAGAGCATAAGATTAATGAATTTTGTCTTTCTCAATTAGGAAAAAATTACATACAGAAATGGCATGAATATGAAATCAAAATACATTCACACATTTTCATAACAAAATAAGAAACAATTTCAAATCATTTATCACATGAATTCCATCAAAATAGCTGCAACTCAGTCTGTTATTTCTAACCAAAAGTCTGACTACAAAAAGTGTTCCCAGATCAATCCAACAACATCCAACCCTTGCTATGAGAAAATAAGTGAATAATATAGACCAAAACTGATTCTCCTCAGCTCAGGGGTCAAATCCCTGACTTGAGGAATTGATCCACAAAGTGCTCAACTAGAAACTCAAAGACTAGGGAAGTAAAAAATCTCATCTCTAACTTTGGTGAAACAAATTCATTTATCAAAAAATCCACTTTTACCCAATGTATCTACCATCTAGTAAATATTTATGACATAATTACATTTACATGGAAGAATTACATCAATAAAAAATAATAAATTCTATCAGCAACTAAGAAAAACCCAAAAACTTTAAAATATCAGGCAACTGGCAGAAGCGCAGCGCCTGAAGCAGAAGCACAACGCCAAATTCAAGGTGGGTTTTGGAGGCATTCCTAAAGTCAATTGAGCTCATGATATCGCATTGGAAATCAGCTCCTATCTAGTTTCCAAAAATTCCATTAAGTTCTGAAAATGATGAAGTAGGCCCTAAAAAGTCAAATCTCCCAAGACTAGTCAAAAGCGCAGTGCTAACCTGAAAAATGAGGCAAAAATGTGTTTTTTTGGGTGTCTTTGGCCATTTCTCACTGTCAGAGTGTCCAATTTTGGTGTGAAAATAGTCAAAATTTGATGTATAAGGCCTTATGAATCCAAAGGTGGTGGAAATTTATCATTTGGAGGTTTTTAGAAAAAGATCAGCACCCTAGGCGCTGCACTTTTGACATGTGGACTGTGCTGAAAACCTGTCAAAATTTGTCAAAATGCCCAAAATTGAAAAAAATTACCCAAGAACCTTAAAAATGGGTTTATGGAGTGCTGATGATGTGTCTCAAGCAATCAGGGAGGCATCAACAAGAATATCAAGTTGATCCTCTTCCTTTTTCTTGATTAGGGTTTGCTTGTATTTCTCATTCAACTGCTTGAGATTGATGTTGCATATCTTGTTTCTAGTGATGTACCTGTTGAACATGTGTAAGATCATCTCATTTTATTTTATTTTCTTATGGAGGAGCTTCTCAAGGTGGAGGCTAAATCTATATATCCATACCTCTATGTCATCTTCAACTTGATTTTCAATCCTTTCCTCAAAACTAAGTTGCTCTACCTCATGTTTTTCCGAGCTCTCTTAATACATCTTGTTTTTGGTCTTAACTTGATGTTTTGAGTATCCTCATGATCAGAATAATTAGGTGCCATCATTACCTTACCCTTGATGTCTTTTCTTTTTTCCTATAGTAGCTCTAGCTCCATGAGTACTTGTTTGTCTTTCAGCTGCTTATTCTCTTATTCAAGGAATGATATGAAAAATTGGGCTCTTGCCACATTGTCTTGTTGTTCTTTAATCATGGCATCCTTCTCTTTGATGATCAACTATGAGGCCTCCTGATCATCTTGATCATCCAAATCCATCAACTCAAAGTCCATTTCTTCCTCATGAAGATCTTCCTCTTCATGGACAACTGTCTCTTCCAACTGCTCATCTTGATGTACTTGATTTGCTAATGAAGAAGGCAATGCCCCTTTCACAATCTGTGGAGAAAACACTTGCCTAGGTCCCCTCTGGTAGGTTTTGAACTTTTTTGTTTCTTTGACTTATTAGACTGTGACCCTACTAGATGACCCTGTTTTTCTTTGAGACACTGATGCTGGTGGTGGAATTGGTATAGCAGGCTGAGGTGGTGGAGTATTGAAGACATCATTCTCAATGAAGGTCTCTCATGAAATGTTTAGCTAATTGAGATGATGAAGGACAATTATTTTGATTAGAGAGTGATGAAAGAGGTTGTTCATCTGATGTTCATACTCTTTGTTCTGCACTATGCATGACATTTTATCAATACTCCTGTACAAATAGTGAGGGATGTTCAGAAATTTCACCCTTGTGAAATGCATGAGTTGTCTGATGTGATAGGCATATAGTCTGGAGAATATTCCCTCACAAGGAGAAAATATATCAAGTAGGTGACTGAAAGGAAAGACTTTATTTTTGTCATTTTTGTACCTTGGCTTGAGAAATGGTTCTTAATGTTGGGCATCTACATCTTTAGCCTTAAACCATTTTTCACCCACATTGGGTATACCTGTGGCTGCAGCAATGATATCTATGGAGATGGTGAAGGCTACTCCTGCAATGTTCACTTGGTTTTGTTTGAGGTTAGAGATGAAAACTTTGGTCAAAGCAGGGTGATGTTGTACTCTTTATACCATTTCATAGAAGTCAAAATAACCCACACGTTTGAAGCAATTTACTGTCATGGGTGAGGCCAACAATTCTCTAGTGTTGGATGGTTCAAGCCTCAAATCCTCCCTCCTTTGTGTTGTCTCCTCTCCTCTTCTATGTTCATCTCCTCCTCCATAATATCTCTTTCATCCTCCATAGTATTTGTCTTTTTTTGAAATTCTATGGAAGGGAAAGGGAAGGGGGTGGGATATTAGGTTTAGGGAGTTGGGATTAGTGTAGGAAAATTTAGGGAATTGGGGAAGGGAGTTAGGGAGCTTAGGGAAGTGGTGGGGGATAGAAAAACTTAGGGAGATAGGGTAGGGAATTTGATTACAGGGATATGGTGGGTCTGCCTAGAAAAATATAGTCTAGGATTAGGGTTTTAGGAAATGGGATTTGGGGATAAGGGATAAGGTGATGTAAGGATAAGGGGAGTGATTTTAGAGTGTGAGAAGGGAAATAGGGTCTAGGGGAAACCAACTTGGCTTGCAATGGTGAAAACTAGGGTTTCTTGCCTCAAAACTTGAAATGGTAAATGAGGAGGGTTTACACCATGAATTCAAAATTATAAACTGAAAAGAAGGTTTAGAGAGGTGTAACTCACTTGCAATTGATTGAAGAAACCCTTTTTTGATGACTGGATCACCTACAATGAATATCTGGAGCTGTGAGAGAAACCTGGCAAAAGTGAAACGCCTTAAGGAGAATCATAGTGCCTCCCAAGTGAAAGCGCAACACCTTAAGTAGGAGCACAATGCCCTCTCTATCAAAAGCGCAAAGCCTTAAGCAGGAGTGCAAGACCTTCCAAAAAACTCGACTTTCTTGCTGAGAATTCGATTTTTGACTTGGGGTTTTGAGAACCCAATGCATGAGGATGCAAATGGGTGTCTTTTTGGTCTTTTATGGCCATTTATACTTGGTGAATTTTCATAAATTGGCTTTGGGACCCACATTTCATTTTGAACTCAACTTTGACATTGCATTTTACCTTTTTAACCCGATCTTTGGATTTGATCTTTTGATGGATTTTGAACACTATGGATTTTAGAACATTTGACTTAGTTGGCTGATTGGAATCTTGAGTATGAAGCTACCTTGGAACCATGAGAACTTATTACATATTAAGAAACATAATAAAATTTGTTTATTGTCACTCTCTCACTTGCTGATCTTTTATGCATGGAAATGGTGATTTGATGGACCTTGAAAACCCTAAGACCTAATGGAGACTCTGATTGAATGAAATTCATGATTAAAGGAATGAAATGATGATGAAAACTCATGAAGGATGTACACTCAACAAAGTGGTGAAATGAGCTAGCAAGTAATGAAATTTCTGAAAAGAGTGAAGCTTGACCTAAATCTGCACCAAGTGACCAAATTTTTTGCATAATGACCTAATGGAATGAGAAAAATTTTAGAATGGGAATCTTAACATGATGTAAAAGGGTTTATTTTATCACTGGTGGAAGGATGCAAATACTGACACTAACAAGTTGTAGAAAATTGTTTGATTCGTACTTAGGGTGGCATAATTGACAAGTGAGCTGGGATATACATATGAATTTTGAAAAATAAAATAAGAGTAATGATGATGAAATATGTTGAATGATGGTATTGGGGGTGGTAATATGTATGAAAATATTGATTCCCAACATGTCGTGTCATAATATTGATAGTTTTGCACATGGTATTTTGTATGCTAGTATGATATGAAATCCCCCCCAATTGAGATGGAGGTTGTCCTCGGCCACCATAGGGTGGGCTGATGTCACACAAAACACAATAATGCAATAAATGAGAGACATATACCTATTGGGTACTTACCAAATGGAGAAACACAATAGTTGGTTTGGGAAGATGTTGACTCTGTAGGAGATCCATGCTGGTAGAATTCATGGAAAACATATTCAGTGGGACCCCTTGATGTACTTCTTCATTATCAACATCAATGTCCAATGTAGCTGCGAGAAATGTAACAACGTATGTAACTACACTTAGTATTCCATATTAGTATTAGTAGTATTAGTACTTGGTTTGAGTATTAGTACCGACAATAAATGCATCAAAAGAAAATGTAAAAATGACAAATGTAACAACACCTGAAAATGTAAAGCTATTAGTGTTCAAGTATATTGCAGAAAAAAAATATGGTATAAACCACCAACACGCTGGTTTTCAGTCAACACCTATCTAACCATACCCCAAAGGTGTTTTCACCATTATATTTATTTATTTATTATTATTATTATTATTAAATAGATGAAGAATGAATTAATTGGTTGGGGGTGCAGGAAGACGCTCCCTTGCCCCAACAATCTCAAGATCTGAATTTGAGAAAATGTGAAAAAATGAATCCTTAGAAAGTGGTTTATGATACAAATAGATATGTTGTTCGTTGTTGAGCAAAGAGGCTTGCGATCTGTTGATAGTTTTCAACCTAATAGTCCCCTTTTTGAAGAACGTGTAAACTTCATAAGGACCTAGCCACCTGGTACAAATATTTCCCTTAAAATATTTAAACCTGAAGTCATATAGTAGTGCCCAATCACCTTTCTAAAATAGATTCTTCTTGATAAACCTGTCATGTCACTTAGCATGTTGTTGTCGAATGACATCTGTATGTTTGATAGCATCCAAGAAAATTTCTCCCAATTCATTTAGCTATTCCAAATGGTGTCTCTGTGATGTGGTAAAATTCAAATTCACTTCTAAAGTAGTCTTGAGTGTCTTTATCTGTACAAACTAAAATATAAGACTTTTAATGAGATGGGGAATTGATAGGCCCAAAAAGTACAAATCCCATCTCTCAAAAGGATCTATAACTAAATCGGTCTATCAAAAAATCTCATTTGATCAGATGGGTTGACCCATCCTTTGTTAGAAACCTTACACATAATTATTTTCATCCTGAAATATGGTAGGCTGAAAGTAGCCCATATAAAGTACACGGTGACCTGTTCTCTTATCAACAAAGTGTCTATCACAAGGCTCATCATGTAAATCCTTCAAGATGTCATGGAATTCATATTCCCTCATACACCATCTGATTTGATGATCAAACCCAATGTAAAGGAGACAACCATCCACACAAGACTATTGGGAAATTTGTTGAATGATTTTCTATTTTTATCTAGGAAAAAGGTGGTGTGGAAGTATTCCCACAACAACATAGTTAGAAATGTCTACATACCATGGTGAATGACTGGAAATTGCAAAAGTATATTCATCTAGAAAATAATCCCCAACTGGTAAATTATCACTAATGTTGGGAAGTCTAAAATGGAATTCAATAATGACATAATCCTTTCTAGACTTGTCCACGATAGTGATATCAAATTCTTGCAATAAAAGTAACCACCTAGTAAACCTACCTTTGGTAATTGGTTTCTTCATTAAGAATCAAATGGCAGAGTGGTCAGTATGTAAAAAAACCTAATAGCATGTAATGTAATGTCAAAAATTATTGATATTGTTGTTATATCATTCACCACCTTAGCCCTAAGAAACTTATAAAGGGGGATCACCCGAAAGCATAAAAGGGAGAAATAATTAAAAGAGCGAATGGGTTAATATGAATGAAAATCCATATAAAAAAGGGGACAAGGCATAATATATGTATTATAGCCTTGTAGTAAGCTTGACACAAAACAGAGGATAAAGGTGCAAGACAGCTGGACAGGGCGGGACCCGCCCATGCTCCAAGCAGACAAACGAAGAAAGGTGCGTGAAGAGTTCTGGGGGGATCAAGGATGGCAGGGGGAAGGTGGAAGCTCACCCCCCCAGAATGGTGATGACGTAGCATATGGTGGGACTTGAGATAGCCTTTATGTGGGGTGATGGCCACGGGCTTAGAGCCACTACAAGACCCCGCCAGAATGCTTGGCGGGCTCGACCACGGAGACACATGGCACTGTCAATGTAACGGTAAGGTAAGTCTTGACATCATTGCCGGTCCCACCTAACTGCGCAAGTATGTCCATCATGTGCATTTGCAGTCGTTGATCTGGATTGCCCAGATCGAACGGCTCCCATTCATTTTCGCATTCATTTCACACCATTTCCCCAACTCGCAACTCTGACGTGAAATGGGCGGTTTTTGTGAGGACACACGTCGCCCACCTAACCGTATCGCATGTCTCTAGCCTGATACCTCTTACCGCCTTCCGCCTACGCGAAAACCACTCCCGTCTTCCGCAAAACTGCCTTTTGCATAAGCTTTGCGCCAAATCATATTTAAACCTTGTTTTCGCCATGAAAATGCTCCCGCTGCATTCTTTACCTCCGCATTGCTCCTCCACCTTTACACAAGCCATATGAAGCAGTAAAACCCCTCATCATAGGATTTATTTAATTTGTTTGTTGTCTTTGTAGATTTTCATGTCCTTTTGATGTACACATGGCCGTCTCATAGCGAATCAAAGCAGCTCGAGGCCAAGGATAACGATCCTCCACGCCCGGGAAGAAGAGAAAAATATGCAGAGAGGCAATTCCATGTCCAAGGTAATGGATCATGACCATTAGCCACTCTATGGGACCCTCCAGCATAGAAGGCCATTTTTTCCACTACTAGGAGTATCGCATGCTCTAGCGCAGAAGACCAGTCCTTCCCATGACTAACGGTATCTCTTTCGCCAGCATCAGCGGTGGTTTCACTTCATCAAAAAGTAATGATAAGTCATGACGGGGCCTGTGTGGTATTTTTACTATATGTTCTCTTCACTTTTCATTTCAGGTGAAATATTCAGATTTACTCCTGCAGTTTTTACTTTCAGTTCAGTCAATTGTTATATTTCAGTTAGAAACAGCTTTAGGCCTGTATTGTAAGATGATGAGAGGCAATTTTTCCTCATCATCCTTTCTGTTTTTAGTTAGACCTACAACAACATACCAGCACGCGGAGAAGATATTTTCCCAAAATATCTTCTCACGCATAGGAATCAGTGGTTATAAAAATAGGAAGCAAACACTAAGAAAAGGTTCGCGATTTTTCAAAGGACTCACTAGTTCGAGTGTTCTGTATGTATTTGGTATAAATTTTGATATTTTATGTTAAATATCTCGTAGGGACTCAGTAATAAGAAGCTTTGTTGGAATTGGGGATTCCGCTCTAGATGATTCACAATTTGTAACTCTTCTCCATGTTTTTAAATACAAATGTTCATTTCGTATCTTTCCACATTTCTTGTATCTAATTCTCTGGAATGCGGGTGCTCCCATGTTTAAATATGAATTTATCATTACAGATACTCATGTTTACTCATACATAGCGCTTTAAATAGGCTCAAACAGGATACTCTGTTTCATTTTCTATATCTTCCACCTTTCGTCTGATACTAACTACAATGGATTCTTGTATTTGAACGAGCCCAGATATATGGATTCTTGTCTTTGAATGAGCCCAGTATATATGGATTATTATCCTTGAATAAGCCCAGTTATAGTTGGTATCTTACTCCATCTTCTACCATAGTCATCGCTCATATATTACTTGATATATGTGTGTTCGTTTGAGAAGTCAGTGCCATTTACAACATTCTGTTTTAAAGTTGTCTGATACATTTACTTATTGAGTTTCATATTCATTCTCTGTAGTTTCCGTCTTGGTTGTGATTACATTTAGAGTCTCTATCCCATTTTTACCAAAGAAATTTATTCGTTGATAGTAGCATGAGAGCCCAACCTTGTTAACTGTAATCAGTTGAGACATATGCTCCTTGCATTTAAGATGTCCTAGGCACTAGTATTTATACAACTCAAGGCTGTCTCTAGGAGTGACAACATCTTTCTGGTGCCATTGCCGGGGAAATAATTTGAAGAGCTAAATCCCTGGGCCTCGAAAAATATTCATCCACCCTTCAAAATAGGTGAGCAGGAAGGGTTGGTAGTTGTAGATCCCTCACCTTGGTGACTCCAATGTCCTTCAAAGGATAAATATATTTGTAGTCCTGGCTTCCTGAAAGCCACACCTGAGGTCAGATACATCACAGTCAAGAACACCTTCAGTGTCTGATCCAGAGAAGATTTTGCACAAGAGAAGTTGGAGAGAAAGACAATCAGCTTATACAGATATTCCCATATTATCCCTGGAAGACTCTCCACCCTCCTCTCAATTAGCTCAAGATCAAGGTCCTAATTCTATTGCAAGAACCCTCGATTATACTTCTGATAGCTCCTCCCTTGAAAATGTTGAAGTAAAAGATGAGGCTAAATCTGTAGATACCACGAGCTTCTTTCTGCATCCCACTCTCGAAGCTGAAGAAGTTAAAGAAGTCACAGAGGTTTCCGCTGCTCATATTTCCACAATTCAATCAGCCCCTCAAGCCTTTGTTCAATATATCCTCATTGTCATACACACTTCTCTTCCACCACCTCCTATTACACATCACACTCTCCCGCCACCTCCACAGCCTCTGATGGCTGTTCCTGGCTTCCTACTGAACAAATATGCCCCCCTGGCATTGCCTCAGATCTTGAATGACATGCCTCAGGATTACTTAAAGATCCTACCTCGTTTCAATGGAGAAAATGATACTGAAGCTTAGAAACACCTGGAAGTTTTCTGCGCTTTCGCAGAAAATTTCAATGTTGAACATCTAGATGTGGTGTTGAGATTGTTTGTCCAATCCTTAGATGGAGAGGCCAGAAAATGGTTTAAGACCTTAGGTGACCTCTCCATTAATAGCTGGGAAGAGATGGAAAATTCCTTCATCAAGAAGTGGGGAGAGAAGAAGGGCCACGGATACCGTCTTACAAAATTCAACGCACTTAGAAAGAGACATAATGAAGATGTGTCTGAATTCAACAAGAGGTTTAATAAGTTATATACCAGTCTCCCAGCCGAAATGAAGCCTCACTAGACTGGTGCTAAAGTGGTGTTTGTAGCAGCCTTTGAGTCAGAATTCGGATTCTCTTTAAGAGAAATAAAGTCTGCTACTCTGGATGAAGCCCAGACTGATGCACTAGAAGTTGAAGCCAACTTCGCTTCTACAGGAAAATCTAGAGGGAGGTTGGACCATGATGTTAGGCATAGAGGGAAAGAGGAAGCATATACCTCCGATCAAGATAGAGAGGTAGTAGATTACAAAATAGAGGAGATGAAAAAAATGATCAAGAACCTTTCGAGCAAGCTGGTGAAGCTTGAGCTCGAAGCAAAAAATTCCTCCTCTAGGCCACCTTAAGTTGCTCCGAACAGGGGTTATAACCCCAATACAGAAAGCCTCCTTTACAAATATTACAAAGAGATCAGAAGGAGAAGCAAGATCACATACAACCCCTGCTGTATCTGGAAGGGCAGATGGATGGCCCTGCCGAAGACATACCCGATGGGCAAGATGATCAATATCTTGCTTACTCAAATGGTGATGAAGTTGAGTCTTCTTTGCAAGAAAGTGAAGGAGTGGAGCTTTCCTTGCAAGAATAAGAAGAAAAAACCAGTGCTGCTGAAGATCCAGAGATCGGTGATTACTGTAAAAAATTTGTAGACTTCATGCAAGCACAGTTTCATAGAAAATATGATCTCAGGTCCTCTAGAAAGAGAACCCGCACACAAGAAAAAGAAGAAGAGATGCCTCAGTAGGAGACAGTTGTTCAGAAAGTCAGAGATAAAGGTAAGAAACCTGTGACAAAACCTTTGCATCCTAATATCTCTATTCCATCTTCTTTTAATATAGTCCCCAACTCAATTGGAAAAGTCAAGCCTATCCCAAAGGAAGAAAAACCTCCAACCGAGAGTAAAGAGCTAAAGGAAATTCCTATAGAGAAGCCTCCTCCTGCGTTTAGCCTTTAGAAAGAGCTGGAAAAAGTAAAAATTCCCGTCCCTTTGATTGAACTACTGAAACAACCATCCTACCAGTCTCGGGTGTCTTCTTTCATGCTTCCTCAAGGAGCAGCCCCAATCCCAGACAATTTAAACCTCCAAGAAGAAATGCCCATGGTTTTGTTCGGTCCCCATGTTGAGGAAATAGATTCTTCAACTCCTCCTTTCTATGTCTCTTTAGTAATTCATGACCTGTTATTGCATAATTGTATGTTGGGTTCTGGAGCATCTCATAACCTCCTGCCCCTGTCAGTGATGGAACAGTTGGGGTTGTAGATCACTCGCCCATATAAATATCTATATTCTTTTGACTCTACGAGAGTCAAATGCCTGGGGATGATCAAGGATTTGGTGGTAAATCTAGCCCAAATTCCAGCTAAGAGCATGGTAATGGACATAGTAGTGGCTGACATCCCAGCTCGGTTTGGGATGCTGTTATCAAGATCACGGGGTACAAAAATCAGAGGATCTATAAAGCTGGACCTAACCTATGCGACCATACCTGTGTTTGGAGGTCAAGAAAGGAGATTATACTGGGAAACAAGGTTTGTGAAGATGGTCACTAAAGCTAATAATTCAGTAAATTCACCAGTGTACAAAAGAGGGTGAGTTCTCTTGTCTAATGCTTGAAGAATATCAATATTATTTGCAGGAGTCATCTTTTTGTAAAGTAAAGACTGAGCAGTCTTCAAGTAATGAAGAAGGTGGACTTTGGACCTTGCACTTTGATGGAGCCAACTCAAAGGAAGGGAATGGAGCTGGGGTTCTCCTAATTTCCCCTACTGGGCAACTGGTCCCATTATATTTCAAATTGGAGTATGAAGCCATGAACAATGTAGCTGAATATGAAGCATTGCTCTGGGGTATACTAACAACAAAGAATATGAATATTTAGAGCTTGAAGTTTCTGGGAGATTCAGAACTGGTGGTGAGACAGGTAAGAAATCAATGTCAAGCTAAGAACACAAGACTAAGGGCTTACAGGAATGAGGTATGGGACTTGGTAGAGAATTTATTCTTAGCATTCAATATACAATTTATGCCAAGAGACCAGAACAGAATGGCAGACTCTCTCGCAGTAGCTGCAAGCACTTTTTGACCACCTTAGAACCCCCTCCTGAGGTATGAAATAGAGGTTCGCTACCATCCTTCCATCCCTAACAATGTCAAACACTGGCAAGTGTTTGAAGACGAAGAGCAAGTGAAAAGATTCATGGAGACTATTGGAGAATTCTCAAATATGGACATAGATGTTGGTGAAGAGGAGACTGAGGACCTTCCTCAGAATAAATGATAGGATACCATATCCGGGCACAAGGTGTTGTAGCTCAGAGGGAATGTGATACCCAAAATATTGGTCCCTCTAGAGAGCCTATTTGATAAGAATGATGTCCCAATACAACCAAGTAAGGTTGTTGAAGAAAATCAGGTAGATGACATGAACCTTGGCATGGAGGTCGATCCCAAGATTGTGAAATTGTCTAATAAGGTACCTGAAGAATACAAGAAGCAATATAGGAAGCTATTTCAGACATATAAAGATGTATTTTCCTGGTCCTATGAAGATTTGAAGACCTTTGATATTAGAATTATCCAGCACAAAATTCCATTAAAGGGAGATGCTAAGCCACACAAACAAAAATTAAGGCAGATCAATCCTTTACACCTTCCCTCCATAGAAAAGGAAATTAAGAAACTGTTGAAGGCTAAAATTATTGTGCCATTAAGATATTCTTAATGGGTGGCCAACTTGGTCCCAGTTGGAAAGAGGAACAGAGAAATAAGATTGTGTGTTGACTTTCGGAATCTGAACAGAGCATCCCTGAAAGACAATTATCTGATGCCCAAGATGGACCATATATTGTAGAATATGGTAGGATCTTCAAGGATGTCTATGATGGATGGATTTTCTGGGTATAATCAAGTAGCAGTGCTTTCGAAGGACCAAAAGAAAACTGCATTCACTACTCCTTGGGGAACATTTATGTATGCTCGAATGCCATTTGGATTGATCAATGCGGGGACTACATTTCAAAGGGCCATGGACATTTCTTTCATGGGGGAACAAGAAACATTCGTGGTGGTCTACCTGGACGAAATCACATTCTTCTCAAAGGATGATAATGAACATATAGAGCACTTGCGCAGAACCTTTGACAAGTGCCACAGGTATGGATTGTCCTTAAACCCTGAAAAATATATGTTTGCTTTAGAAGAGGGTAAAATTTTGGGGCATATTGTAACAAAGGCAGGGGTGAAAATTGACTTGAAGAGGGTAGAAGTCATTAATGGTATATCCTTGCCCAGAAACAAGAAATAGGCCCAAGTCTTTCTTGGACGCATCAACTTCTGGAGAAGATTCATACCGAACTATGCAGAGATAGTTCGACACATAACTGAGATGCTGAAGAAGGATAATGAAGTAAAATGGAATCTTGAGTCACGGGAAGCTTTTAACAGAATAAAAAATTCTTTCACAGAAGCCCCAGTATTGGCAGGACCTGATTATGCAAAACCTTTCATGATATTTTTGTTTGCATCTCCCCACACCGTTGCAGCTGTATTATTGCAGAAAAATGAGGAAGGTTATGAGAAGCCTATTGCCTTCTTTAGCCAAGTGCTTCGCAATGCTGAGCTAAAATATAACATCCTGGAGAAACATGCTTATGCCTTGGTCAAATCCCTCAAGGCTTTTCGGATGTATGTATTGTAGTCAGCCATAATTGCATTTGTACCCACATCGGCTGTAAAAGACATCTTGATTCAAGGATATAGCGGAGGAAGGAGAGGAAAATGGATAGCCAAGATACAGGAGTATGAGTTGGAGATATGGCCCACTAAGCTAATAAAGGGACAGGGATTAGCCAAGATCCTTTCTGAATCAAACTATCAGGCTTTGGGGATAAAATTTTCTATGGTGGCCAATGAAGATCCTGAAAGAGAAGACGAGTAGCGCGGAATAGAAACCGCTACACAAAAGACCCATATGAAGTACCTTCTCAATCCATGGTATAAGGAAATTGTAGAGTACCTCTTGAATCTTAGATTTCCTCCTAGTTGCGGCAAGAAAAAGTATAGAACGTTGAGGCTAAAATCTCAGAAGTTCATCGTAGCAAATGGCCGTTTATACTGGAGAGACCCATCGGGCATACTACTTTTATGTCTCAAAGAAAATGAAGTAGAAGAAGTGATGGCAGAATTCCAGGAGGGTATATGTGGTGGCCACTACAGCTGGAGGGCCACGACACACAAGATTCTGAAAGCAGGGTTTTTCTGGCCCAAACTTTTCGAAGATGTTTATGCTCGGGTAAGGGCCTATGAAAAATGTCAGAAATTTGCTGAAAGGCAGAAGTTCGTACCTTTGCCTATGATCCCAGTGCACATAGAAAAACCTTTTTAGCAATGGGGAATTGATTTCATCGGCGAAATTCATCCTGCCTCAAGCGGGCAACAAAAGTGGATATTAACAGCCACCAATTACTTCACTAAATGGGTAGAGTTCGTGCCAGCAAGGAATGCGACAGACACAGTGGTGATCAAGTTTCTAGAAGATAACATTATCTCAAGGTTTGGTTGTCCTGCTAAGATTGTCACAGATAATGCTCGGGCATTTAAGTCTGCCAAATTTATCAGTTTTTTCCAACAGTATAATATTGTATTAGGGAACTCTACTGCATATTATCCACAGGGGAATGGATTGACAACAACCTAAAATAAAACCTTGGTGAGGGCGTTGAAAAAGGCCATAAATGAAAATCAGAAGAACTGGGATTCACAACTTAAGTTCGCACTATGGGAAAATAGAATCACTAGTAAGAGGTCAATAGGATAATCCCCATATGAATTGGTCTATGGTAGAGCAGCAGTTTTCCCGATACAATTGGCCTTACCTGTGGCTAGGTTCATGCAGGATTGTCAAGAGGAACTGAACGATCTTACCAGAAGGATGAATTAGTTAGTAGAGCTGGAGGAGACTCAAAGTCAAGTAAATCGGAGGTTGACTGAGTACCAAGAGAAAATGAAAGACCTGTTCGATCATCACGCTAAAGGTAAAGAGATGCAGGTCATAGATTTGGTGCTAAGATGGGATATAGGAAGGGCTGAAAAAGGAAAGCACGGAAAGTTCGATCCTCTATGGTTCGGACCTTTCAAAATTGCTGAAGAAGGAAGAAACAACACCTTCAGGCTGGAAAATTTGTAGGGTGATCTACTCTAAGCCCCTGTGAATGGGTAATTCTTAAAACCCTTTTTTCAGTATTGATTCAGGCCAAAATTTTTGTTGTATGATATTGTACATTACTTAGTTGCTCTTATTATGATGTTTGTTGTTTTGAGTTGTCATGAAGAAATAAGAGAAGGAATCAAGGAGCTGTGTTCACAGAGAGAGGCTAACAGATGGTCTGCGGAGTTATTGACATGTTCGAGGACAAGCGTTTCGTCCCCAAATGGAGTCCATGTTGTTATATCATTCACCACCTTAGCCCTAAGAAACTTATAAAGGGGGATCACCCGAAATCATAAAAGGGAGAAATACTTAAAAGAGAAAATGGGTTAATATGAATGAAAATCCATATAAAAAAGGGGACAAGGCATCATATATGTATTATAGCCTTGCGGTAAGCTTGACATGAAACAAAGGAGGATAAAGGTGCAAGACATCTGGATAGGGCAGGACCCACCCATGCTCTGAGCAAACAAACGAAGAAAGGCGCGTGAAGAGTTTTGGGGGGATCAAGGATGGTAGGGGGAAGGTGGAAGCTCACCCCCCCGGAACGGTGATGACGTAGCATATAGTGGGACCCAAGATAGCCTTTCTGTGGGGTGATGGCCGTGGGCTTAGAGCCACTACAAGACCCCGCTGGAATGCTTAGCGGGCCCGACCACGGAAACACTTGGCGAGGTGAATGTAATGGTAAGGTAAGTCCTAAAGTCATTGCTGGTCCCACCCGACCGCGCAAGTACGTTCATCATGTGCATTTGCAGCCGTTGATCTAGATTTCCTAGATCAGATGACTCCCATTCATTTTCGTATTCATTTCATAGCATTGCCCCAACTCACAACTCCGACGCGAAATGAGTATTTTTTGTGAGGACACGCATCGCCCACCTAACCGTATCGCATGCCTCGAGCCCAATAGCGCTTACCGCCTTCTGCCTGTGCGAAAACCACTCTGGTCTTCCACAAAACCACCTTTTGCAAAAGCTTTGCGCCAAATCATATTTAAACCCTGTTTTCGCCATGAAAACGCTCCCACTGCATTCTTTACCTCTGCACTGCTCCTCCGCCTTTACCCAAGCCATCTGAAGCAATCAAACCCCTCATCGCAGGATTTATTTAATTTTTCTGCTATCTGTGCAGATTTTCATGGCCTTTTAATGTACACATGGCCGTCTCATAGCCAATCACAGCGGCTCGAGGCCGAGGATGATGATCCTCCACACCCGGGAAGCAAATAAAAAGATGCAGAGAGGCAATTCCACATCCAAGGTAATGGATCATGACCATTAGCCACTCTATGGGACCCTCCATCACAGAAGGCCAGTTTTTCCACTACTGGCAGTACCGCATGCTCTAGCGCAAAAGACCAGTCCTTCCCACGACTAACGGTAGCTCTTTCGCCAGTAGCAGTAGTGGTTCCACTTCATCAAACAGCAATGATAAGTCATGACGGGGCCTATGTGGTCTTTTTACCGTATATTCTCTTCACTTTTTCATTTCGGGTGAAATCTTCATATTTACTCCCGCAGTTTTTACTTTTAGTTCAGTCAATTGTTACATTTCAGTTAGAAATAGCTTTAGGCCTGCATTGTAAGATGATGAGAGGAAGTTTTTCCTCATCATCATTTTTGTTTTGATTTATACCTGCAATAGCATACCAACACGCGGAGAAGATATTTTCCCAAAATATCTTCTCATACATAGGAATCAATGATTATAAAAATAGGAAGCAAACACTAATAAAAGGTTCAAGATTTTCCAAAGGACTCGCTAGTTCGAGTGTTCTATATGTATTTAATATAAATTTTGATAGTTAATGTTGAAGATCCCGTAGGGACTCAGTAATAAGAAGCTTTGTTGGAATTGGGGATTCCGCTCTGGATGATTCACAGTTTGTAACTCTTCTCCATGTTTTTAAATACAAATGTTCATTTCGTATATTTCCACATTTCTTGTATCTAATGCTCTGGAATGCAAGTGCTCCCATGTTTAAATGTGAATTTATCATTACAGATACTCATGTTTACTCATACATAGCGCTTTAAATAGTCTAAGACATGATAATCTGTTTCATTTTCTATATCTTCCACCTTTCGTCTGATATTAACTACAATGGATTCTTGTCTTTGAACGAGCCCAGATATATGGATTCTTGTCTTTGAACGAGCCCAGTATATATGGATTCTTATCCTTGAATAAGCCTGGTTATAGTTGGTATCTTACTCCATATTGTACCATAGTCATTGCTCATATATTACTTGATATCTGTGTGTTCGTTTGAGAAGTCAGCCCCCTTTACAGCTTTTTTTTTTAAAGTTGTCTGATACATTTACTTATTGAGTTTCATATTCAGTCTCTGCAGTTTCCGTCTTGGTTGTGATTACATTTAGAGTCTCAGTCCCATTTTTACCAAAGAAATTTATTCGTTGATGGTAGCATGAGAGCCCAACCTTTTTAACTGTAATCAGTTGAGACATATGATACACTCGCATTCCAGAGCATTAGATACAAGAAATGTGGAGAGATGTGAAATGAAAATTTGTATTAAAAACATAGAGAAGGGTTACAAACTGTGAATCACCTAGAGCAGAATCCCCAATTCCAACAAAGCTTCTTATTACTGAGTCCCTACGGGATCTTCAACATCAACTATCAAAATTCATACCAAATACATACTGAACACTCGAACTAGTGAGTCTTTTGGAAAATATGGAACCTTTTCTTAGTGTTTGATTCCTGTTTTTATAACCACTGATTCCTATGCGTGAGAAGATATTTTGGGAAAATATATTCTCTGCGTGCTGATATGCTGTTGCAGGTCTAAATCAAAACATAAATGATGATGAGGAAAAACTGCCTCTCATCATCTTACAATGTAGACCTAGAGATAGCCTTGTAGCTCCTAGAGACAACCTTGTATCTCCTAGAGATAGCCTTGAGTTGTATAAAGACCAGTGCCTAGGAAATCTTAAATGCAAGGAGCATATGTCTCAACTGATTACAGTTAACAAGGTTGGGCTCTCATGCTACTATCAACGAATAAATTTCTTTGGTAAAAATGGGACCGAGACTCTAAATGTAATCACAGCCAAGATGGAAACTGCAGAGACTGAATATGAAACTCAATAAGTAAATGTATCAGACAGCTTTAAAACAGAATGTTGTAAAGGGGGTCGACGTCTCAAACGAACACAAAGATATCAAGTAATATATGAGCGATGACTATGGTAGAAGATGGAGTAATATATCAACTATAACCAAGCTTATTCAATTATACGAATCCATATAGACTAGTCTCGTTCAAAGACAAGAATCCATATATTTGGGCTCGTTCAAAGACAAGAATCCATTGTAGTTAATATCGAACGAAAGGTGGAAGATATATAAAATGAAACAAAGTATCCTGTCTGAGCCTATTTAAAGAGCTATGTATGAGTAAACATGAGTATATGTAATGATAAATTCACATTTAAACATGGGAGCACTCGCATTCCAGAGCATTAGATACAAGAAATGTGGAAAGATACAAAATGAACATTTGTATTTAAAAACATGGAGAAGAGTTACAAACTGTGAATCATCCAGAGCGGAATCCCTAATTCCAACAAAGCTTCTTATTACTGAGTCCCTATGGAATCTTCAACATCAAATATAAAAATTTATACCAAATACATACATAACACTCGAACTAGTGAGTCCTTCGGAAAATCTCGAACCTCTTCTTAGTGTTTGCTTCCTATTTTTATAACCACTGATTCCTATGCGTGAGAAGATATTTTGGGAAAATATCTTCTCCGCGTGCTGGTATGCTGTTGCAGGTCTAAATCAAAACATAAATTATGATGAGGAAAAAATGCCTCATCATCTTACAATGCAGGCCTAAAGCCATTTCTAACTGAAATGTAACAATTGACTGAACGGAAAGTAAAAACTGCGGGAGTAAATCTGAATATTTCACCCGAAATGACAAAGTGAAGAGAATATACGGTAAAAAGACCACACATGCCCCATCATGACTTATCATTGTTGTTTTATGAAGTGGAACCACTGCTGCTACTGGCGAAAGAGATATCGTTAGTCGTGGGAAGGACTGGTCTTCTGCGCTGGAGCATGCGGTACTGCCAGTGGTGGAAAAATTGGCCTTCTGTGCTGGAGGGTCCCATAGAGTGGATAATGGTCATGATCCATTACCTTGGACATGGAATTGCCTCTCTGCATCTTTTTCTCTACTTCCTAGGCGTGGAGGATCGTCATCCTCGACCTCGAGCCGCTGTGATTGGCTATGAGACGACCATGTGTACATTAAAATGCCATGAAAATCTGCACAGACAGCAAACAAATTAAATAAATCCTGCGATGAGGGGTTTGACTGCTTCAAATGGCTTGGGTAAAGGTGGAGGAGCAGTGCAGAGGTAAATAATGCAGCGGGATCATTTTCATGGCGAAAACAGGGTTTAAATATGATTTGGCGCAAATCTCATGCAAAAGGCGGTTTTGCGGAAGATCAGAGTGGTTTTCACGCAGGCGGAAGGCAGTAAGCAGTATCGGGCTAGAGGCACATGATATGGTTAGGTGGGAAACGCGTGTCCTCACAAAAACCACCCATTTTGCATCGGAGTTGCGAGTTGTGGCAATGTTGTGAAATGAATGCGAAAATGAATGGGAGCCATCCGATCTGGGCAATCCAGATCAACTGCTGCAAATGCACGTGATGGACATACTTGCACGGTCGGGTGGGACCGGAAATGACGTTAAGAATTACCTTACTGTTACATTCACAGCGCCAGGTGTCTCCGTGGTCGGGTCTGCCAAGAATTCTGGCAGGGTCTTGTAGTGGCTCTATGCCCATGGCCATCACCCCATGGAAAGGATATCTTGGGTCCCACCCTATGCTATGTCATCACCATTCCGGGGGGGTGAGCTTCCACCTTCCCCTTGCCATCCTTGATACCCCCAGAACTCTTCACGCGCCTTTCTTTGTTTTTCTACTCGGAGCATGGGCGGGTCCCTCCATGTCTAGCTGTCTTGCACCTTTATCCTCCTTTGTTTCATGTCAAGCTTACTACAAGGCTATAATACATATATGATGCCTTGTCCCCTTTTTTATATTGATTTTCATTCATATTAACCTATTCGCTCTTTTAAGTATTTCTCCCTTTTATGCTTTCGAGTGATCCCCCTTTATAAGTTTCTTAGGGCTAAGGTGGTGAATGATATAACAACAAATATCATGTACAATAACAAGAAACCCATTTTCAGTTACTATATAGTTCAATTTAGTTGGGGTTAAATTATTGTTGATGTAAATCAATCCATATAAAGAAAAAATGGGGATGAAATCTTATATTTTTTTTTCTATAAAGCACCCATAATAACCTACATTCCCTAGAAATTTTCATACCTATTTTTTGTGTCTTAGAAGTAGGAATTCTCAAGAGTACCCTAATTTTCATCAGATCAACTTGTATCCCTGCAACAAGAAGATAGTGTCCCAACACAATTCCTTCATTCATCATCATATGAATTTTTTTAGTGCTAAAATAAAGGTAAGTTTTCTTACATCACTCCAATAATTTCTCTCAATATTAGCTAATTCTACATCAAACTCATCACCATGCAACGTAAAATCATCCATAAAAATATCTAGATAGTTGTTAACCAGGTAAGAAAATATTCCTATTTTTTTTCTAAAAGGTAAATGGTAAATTATTACTAAGTCCAAAATAAATGACTGTATTTAAATGTAGCCTAGGGACAAGTGACAGTGGTTTTATCCTTGTCTTCAGGGGAAATATAGATTTTATTGAAACCTCAAACCTATCAAGAAATGAAAACAAAAAATTATTATGAGATAGGGTATCAAGGACCTTATCGATAAAAGAAATGGAAAGTGGTCCTTTTGATTGGCCTTATTGAGCTCCCTATAGTCAACAAATAATCTTAATTTCCATTCTTCTTTGATACAACAATGAGTGGAGACACCCATTAGCTGTCAAGGATTATATAGATTCGATTTTCATTCAATACTTTTTTATTCCTTAATAATATCCTTCAGAGCTAGGTTCATTCATTTCTGCGATTGCCAAATAGGATGCTAGGCATCCTTTAGGTAAATATGGTGGGTACATAAACCAGGGTGAATGCCCTTCATGTATATATAATACCATGCAAAATATTCTTTGTGATTTAAAAATAACTGAATCAAATTCTCTGTTTTCTCAGGAGATAAATTTGGGTTGATGTTTAAAGTATTTTTGGTCTCAATTTCAATTAGGACACTTAGTAAGGTTTGGTGAAGTTGGTATACTTTCTATAATAAGATAATTAATGATCTCCTCCAAACTCGGTTCATTTATTATGGAATTTAAAAGGTGGAATATTGGTTGAGTAACAATAGAGGTGTTGCTAATAAAAATACCAATAGTTTCATCCTCCATTTCATTTTTAAAATAAAAAGCCTTACCAATAGTGAGGATTTGACATGCATGCTCCCCTTCTATTTCAAATTCAACCCATAAAGAGTTTTCATAATCAACACTTGGTTTGGTTGGAGGGTAGAGGATGAGGTTATTTGTAGTATTTCCATCAAGTTTGGTCATAAAACATAATCTGCAACTAATGAATGCATTCATAGTGGCTATCCACCCTCTACCCAAGATCAAGGGGTGTCCCATTAGACGTGTCTTATGCGGTAACACTAGGAAATTAGTTGGATATTCTGAGGAGTCCACTAAAATCACCAAATATTTTAGAATTCCCTTAGGGAAAATTTATCTCTATCAGCCAATTCTATTATAATAGGAGTTGGTATCAAATTGGTAAATTCGAGAAACTAAAGGGTTTCTATGGTCATCACATTTGTTGAAGCACCCAAATCAACCAATGTGTTTGGAATAACCATTTATTTAATGTGGAAAATTACTGCTAGATTTTCTGGATCATCATATTTGGTAGGTGAAGTTTCACTCAGCATTAGTTTTGACAATTTTCCCACTACATGGACAATGGGGGGATCTTGGGGCTTCTTACCAGGATTCTTAAGACAAATTTCCCCTACTGTTTTTGCATAAATTAGCCTACATATCAAATTTCTTGGAGTAATGGAATTTTGATGTACATTTTTTTCAACTCCTGTAAGGAATTGTAATGAAGTTTTGGAGTAGCCCTGGTTACAATTAATCTCTCTGGGTAAGGTGGATTCAAAGGAGTCTCAATCGTGACAACATTATCACCTATTACAGAGGGTATAACATTAACAACAAAATCATTTTCTACAATATTCTCAATTGTAACAACAACATCGACTGTTACAATGGTATAAATAGTAACAATGCCATTAGTTGTTATAAAACTCTCAATATGTTGTCTGCTTAATGATTATGGTATTGGAGTTTCTTCCTTAGGTGAGTTTTCCTCTTCCTGTTGTATAATAAGAGGGGAAACCCTTGGATTTAATATCCTCCCAAACCACAAGTGTACTTCATTACATCCAATGGGGGAGATATAGTTAGTAGGAAAAATGGGCGCTTCAACTTGTTGCACTGCATTATTATTTGGATTTGGGTTAGTTTGTATAGATAGTTGGGGTCGTAGAGTAGGGTTACTTGTTGGTGTATTGGAAGGAAAGTTGTAGCTTTTGCTGCTACACGAGTAAATATACAAGAAATTTTCCTATAAAGGAGGTTCCACACCATCCTTGAAGCCATGGAAATGTTTGATTCATAGGAGAGGGCCACTAGGGCCAATGCATCGTATACCATACTATAGGAGGGTTAGGTAACTACTCAAGGGATTGTAGAATACTAAATTTTTTGAGGAACCTATTGAGGATTATACATGTTAATCCAGGTATTGAAATAAGATGATGGATATCGAGCAGTACTTGATGGTTGAGCTTGCCATGGTTTCTTAGAGCCAATGAAATAAGTTGACTCAGTGTCCTCGCTTGATTCCTTGAATACTACTTTTAACCTTGGAAGTCATGGGAATTGTCTTGTAGATTGATATTGCTCATAGATGTTATATATTTCCACATTATTAAGTGGGAAATATATAAGAGGGTGCTTCTTCATACAATTAGGGCATAATCTAGACACAACTTTCTCGGCTTCAACCTGCTTTGCTTAACCTGTAACATATCTAATTTAGAATATAGATAATTGATAATATCGATTTCAAAATTTTCAAATATATTACCAATTTCTGCCTTTGTATTGTAGATGCTACGACCCCCTCCAAAATTTTGGCCTATACCAAATTTCATATCCTTCCTTGTTCTTGTTCATTATTGCCGCAAACCTAGAAGTTCATTTTATCAATTTTCTTTCAATGTTGTGATCCCTTTCGCAAGATAGGTAAAGTGTCATCTTTTGGCATGTTAGTTATCTCATTGCATGTATGAACCTGTTCTAGTGGTTCCAAGAGGTCACCTTTGTGCAAATGAGCTTTTATAACCTTGTAAGTATCTCTCACACTCATTTCCAAAGTTTTGGGCACTGCCGCAGAAGTGTCATCACGGTCTTCGTAAATTGTATCTTTGGTGTCACACTTGTCATAATCGGTCGTAAAGTTGTCACATGGAGGGATATGATTTTTCTATATTTCATGGACGATCTATGTTGTTTGAGTCATAAAAATATTCTAAGTGTGTGATCACAGTCAAAGTTCATCATTGTTCACACCGATCTCACTGGTCCCACACTTAGCCATTTTTAGGAAAACTTCCCGACCAAGAAATTTAGCTTCAATAGACATCCCTTGAGATGTGCACTATGCAATATCATTCCTCTAGCTATAACCTTGCTACTTGGCACTGTAAAGTGTGTATTTTTTGTCCCCTAGGACTACTGCACTGTGTTAGCACTTCGTAAATTTCCCTAGGCTGAGGAGGGAAATTCCAGAGGTAACCACAAGACCGCTTTGGACTAGAAATTGGTCTTTTCAAGCTGGAGGGGGGTCCCTTAATGAAAAAAAAATATATTAGAGACCCTAAAGCACATAATTTGACAAAGACCATATCTTAGGAAAAATTCTTAATTTTTTTTGGAAATTGGCACATGATCAAGAAATACTAATGCATGTGATCACATAGGTTACTAGCTCATCATAACCAACCAATATCATACACAGAGGTATGTCTAGCACATATTTCAAATAAGAAACAATTTTAGTACAGTGGGAAATAAAAATAGAACATCACTCATCCACATGTGACATAACATATCAAAATTCCGTTACTTCATCTCAAATGATTGAGTATTAATAAGAAATACATAAGATAAATGAGTAACACATTTTATTTGCATTTGAAACATTAATTCATAGCTAAACTAAAGCACGCATTATTAATTATATCAAATCTCTTTCAATTATACCCTTAAGAAGAACTGAGGAAAAATATGTAAGATAAAAAATACACTAGAGAGAAAAATATTTGAAGAGATATACCGCAATAATCTCTGAATAATCACTGGAAGAAATTTGCATGAAGCATTTTATTACTGAAAAGATAAATCACATTGCACACAAGTATATTCAAAATCAACTCACCACAAAATCAACCATTTCTAGCTTGTATCTTCTGGCATTAAATTTCCTTACATCCTCAAATATACCATAACCAGATACAACAAATGTGTTATCCATGAGATGGGTTGAACTGATCACAAAGTAGAAAGTTCGTAAAAATATCTTCAGCTTTTTTCAATGGAAAAAGACAAAAACTAACTTAACTCTATCATGATATCCTATTTAGACAACATCCTAATATTATCCTTGTTGAGCCCCAAAGATGTCCTTCTCTTTCACCAAATTTCACTTCATTTCTTTTGTCCTTTATCAGTTGCAGGATTAAAAGATCAATAGGATTAATTAACGTCACTTTAGGAATGCATATAATGACTGAATTGCTATATTTTCGTGGTTTTGTTGTTGCAGTAATTTTTGACTAAACTCAGCTACAGAATGCAGCCATTCTGTAGCCAGTCGCCTATTCCGCAGCTATCTTCATGTTCACACAGGTTACAGGTGTCACTTGAAGGAAAAATGCATATGGTTGAATTCCAGACCTCATCTACATCATTCCTTGCCCTCTACAAAGTCTGAGCAAAAATCTCCAAGTGGTTATGCACGTGGAAGAAATCAAAACTAAGAGGTAGACTTCTACCGGGACAAGAACTCTACAGATGTCTTCAGCAAAAGTACGAGGCTTCCATAAGAGTTCTAATTTAATTTTAATTGGGAAAGACACTTATCCCTATTTCTTCTCAAGGGTAGTTATGTATTTCTCTTATAAGAATGACTCGGGAGACCAAGAGACAGTTAGCTAGATTGATGTTTTGTTGTTAGATCTCAAAAGACCGTAATACTCTGTTTTTGAAGCGTTTTCCTTTAATGAAATAAGAACCACTTTAATACATGATCTGAGGCAATATTGAGGAGATTTGTGTGCTAATCCGGTGGTAGAGGGCCCCTACTGCCCGAGAAGCTCTGTGCATATTGTTTAGATAAGTAACTTTAGCTCTGTTTCATTCCTAATTTAAGCAGTTTTCTGAACTTTATGTTTTATGCTCACTTACATTGGATGTTACAGCCAGTCTTGTTCTTATGAATTGTTCCAAAATATCACTAACACTGAATGAGATATAGCTGTAGTATTTTAGATATTAGTTTCATTTTAGTTTAGCTGTAATACTCTGGAGGTTAATTGCACTCTAGTTCAGTTATGTTCACTGTATTTCAAGTTTGATTGATTGCATTCTAGTTCAGTTATGTTTAATGTATTTTAAGTTTTATTAGTTAGTTGTACTCTAGTTCTGTTCCATTAGACTTCAAGGCCTTCATTATTTACAAAATTCTCTTGTTCTTAATTTCTGTTAATACATCATTATCATAGGAACACGAATTGGTAATGTCATTTTGAAGTCTTGACTGTTCCGCAATTTCTCATAATTTTACAAACTGCCTCTTTCCAAAACTATTCCAAAAGATTTATAACCTTTGAATGAGGTTTAATAGTGACATTTTGAGTTGCAGAATGGATTAATTTTAGTGTCATAAGTTAATTTAGAGTAGGTTTCCTTAATATGTTACAGATAATCTTTTCCAAATGTGTTCCAACAAATTTCTAACCATGGATGAGATTTTCTCTGTGATATTGTAGGTTGTTGTTTACTTAGAAAAACTTCATTTCATTAAACTCATCATTTTCTCAAGTTGTTCCAATATACTTCTAATGAATGAATTGGACTGAGTTCATGTTATGAGTTATTTTTCTTGTCAAGTTTTGCATTTTATGTTCTTAGGTGCCATACATAGTTTAGAATAGCTTTTGCTCTGTTTTAGTGTGACCAATAACTTCTCTTTGTTAAAAACTTAGTTCTTTTCCTCTTAGCACAAAAACACAAAACCAAAAACATAAAAAAAACACTAAACACAACGAAGTAGGAAGCAGATACCTAGGCACATATAGTGCACTTCACTTCAACAGTTTACTAGCCCTGGTTGACAATTTATGACATCAATTTAGGAACACTAAATTGAGAAGACATTTTGGCACCGTTGTCGGGGAAGTGTAACTAGGTAGCCTTGTTTCTTACCTCCCAAAAACAATGATATGCGTAGAGAAAGAGACTCAAGGGGTAGATTCATAAGAAGAAGAAGCTTGATTTCTAGAACACCACTTGTTTCACCAAGACCAAGAGGTAGCACACCTCCAACTCAAACCCAAATCTCATCCTATACTAATCGCCGACTTCTAGAAGGCTTGAGATCAGATATTCCATCAGAGATACCTTCCACCTCATCCACTGAACCTGTCTTAGAAGAAGATTCAAGAACCTTTGCTAGAAATATAAACTTTTCCACTTCCATAGAAGAGTCAACTATGGCAGAAGAAGGGGGAGGAGGAGTCTTTAATGGAGAAGGTAGAGATAGAGGTAGAGGAGAAGGAGGTAGAGGTGCAGAAGGAGAAGGAGGTAGAGGTGAAGAAGGAGGCAGAGGAAGAGGTAGAAGGGAAATGGGAAGCTCTTTTGGGTTTCCTATAGTAGATGAAGAAACCAATGCAACTATGAAAAACATTTCACCCTCTGTCCTTCAAAACTTTTATGGACTCAAAAGTGAAGATCCTGAAACCTTCCTATTTGAATTTGAAGTCCTATGTAGAACCTATGATTACTTACAAGATGCCCAAAAACTTAAACTATTCCCTTCAACATTGAAAGGAGCAGCATTAAAATGGTTTATGAGTTTGAACAACAGTTCTATTAGGACATGGGAAGACATGGAACATGCATTTCTAGAGAGGTATTTGGATTACTATATGCCAATCAACCATAAGGAGGAAGTGTTTAAAATGCTACAAAAAGAGGATGAAAATATGGAAGATTTGTTGGAGAGGTTTAACTATAACATCAAGAGGGCAAAAATGGAAAACTTAGACCAAGATACTTTGAAAGCTCTCTTGTTGAAGAAAATTAGGGATGAATGGTTAGATATCCTTAATATGATGGGAAAATGGGATATATCTCAGCTCACATTACCTGAAATAGTTGAATTATGTATCAACCTTTCAAGAGGGAAATCTAAAATTATAAAAGGACCAAGAGACCCTGCTCTTGCAAGGGCAAGGAAGTCTGCTTCTGGGACACTAAGTAGGGCAGAAATAGGACATATGCTTGATGAATTAAAATTTGGAATTTTAGGGAGTCTTAGTGAGCAAATAGACACCCTTAAATTACAAAACAAGCAAAATGTTGAATCTGATGCCCTAGCAATCTTTTGTCCCAAATGTAGAAAGAAGCATGCCTTGAGAGAGTGTCCTTTGGATGCAAAAGTAGTAGAGACTTGTGTAATTTGTTCAGAAAAACATGAGACCAAGAGTTGTCCTTCACTTCTTGGTCTTAAAGCTGTCTTTCAAGAAGAAACCCCTACAAATTCCACAGAATCTCTCAATTTTGTCTCTAGAAGGCCTTGGCAAGGACCTCAAACACAAGGATTCCATGATCAGCTATATAATCAACCCCCACCAAATTGGAATTCTTGGCAGCAACCTTGGCCCCAATTCCAGAATCAATCTCAAACTTGGGCACAAGGAGCACAAAATCCCTATGGAAGATACTCTCAGTACTATCAATATCCACCATCCTATCCACCATATCCACATTTCCCTCCTCAACAAAATTTTCAACAAAATCCTCAACAGAATCCTCAAAATCCACAACATCAAAATTCACCACTTCCATTACCATTTCCTCATAAAACAAATTAGTTGCCTGCCCAACCCATACCAAACCCCAACAATAAACATCCTTAGAACACATACATGATAGAAGGAAAACAGTTTCCAACCTATTTGATCACTCCTTTAGACCTTAATGATGTTCAACTTAGGTCTGGAAGAATACTTGAAAAGAGGAAACCTTCTGTAATCATATAAGAGCAAAACAATTCTGAGGAAGATTCTCTACGGTTGAATAAAAGTCTTGAAGAGAACACATCTTTTCAAGACCCAAATATTGAAAAATCAAAACAAAAAGAACCAATAATTTCAACTCCTATATTAGAGAAGCCATTAACATCTACTTCTACACCTCCCTTTCCAGAAAGATTACAAATTGATAGGGGTGTAGAAAAAAAAATTATGGTGCCTAATTATGATTTCCTAGATGAGCTGAGAAATGTTTGTATCAAGGAAATTCCAATCTTAGAAAAGACAATAAAGGAGTTGAGCATGAAGAAAACAGGAAAAAGAATAAGAGAGACAAAGAAAATTCAACTGGTAGGAAAAATAGCAGATATCATGATGGGTAAGATTGCCATTCCAAAGTATCTAGACCCAGGAAATCCAGTTGTTAAAATACACATCAATGGAACTGAGATCCAAAACACACTTATTGATTTAGAAGCAGAAATCAATATCATGAGTAGACAAATCATGGATAAACTGAAACTTCCTAATATTCTTTTTACACCCACATTATTACAATTAGCAGACAGATCTGTGATCAAACCTGATGGGGTAATAGAAGACATTCCAGTGTCCCTAGATTCTTGGGAGTATCTTGTGGATTTTATGATCCTAACTCCTAAGAATAATCTAGGAGGGCATCCTGTTATATTAGGAAGACCTTGGTTAGCTACAGCTGATGCTTTCATTAGTTGTAGATCCGATGATATGTACATCTCTGATGGTAGTTCAACCAAGAAGTTTACCTTGTATCCTCCAGCAAAGACAATTACAGAATTAGATGACACTCAATGGATTGAGGATGAAGAAGACTTACAACCTCTCTTCACAATTTCAGAAATTAGTGAAGATAGCCAGATTCTAAATACCTTAGAAAATTTTGAATCCTCTTCGGAATACAAACATGAAAAATTTCAAGAAGAATCCAACATTGAGTTTTTATCATCAAGACAGATGTTTCTTTATTCCATGGATAAATTTGGCAGTTCTACAATTGAGATATTTCCAGGCAAAACTTTAAACATAAACAAGAACCTAGAGAAATCTCAACAAGAAGAGCTAGTCAAGATATTACAGAGACATTCTTCTGCATATGCATGGGAGTACACTGATATGAAAGGGATAATCCCTAAGACTTGCACTCATCACATCTACATAGAGGAAAATTGTAAACCAATCAGACAACCTCAGAGACGGATGAATCCAAATCTTAGGGAGATTGTTAAAGAATAATTGCAGAAATTGTTAAATGTCAACTTTATCTATCCCATTTCAGATAGTCAGTGGGTTTCTCCTTTGGTAATTGTGCCAAAGAAAAATGGTAAATGGAGGGTATGTATTGACTACCGGGAATTAAATAAAGCTACTCTTAAAGATCATTTTCCCCTACCTTTCATAGATCAGGTGTTAGATACATTAGCTGGCAAAAAGTACTTCTCATTTTTAGATGAGTTTAGTGGTTATAACCAAATTCAAGTAGCACTTGAAGATCAAGACAAAACCACATTTACCTGTCCTTGGGGTACCTATGCTTACCGAGTATTGCCATTTGGACTATGCAATGCACCCGCAACATTTCAAAGGGCAGTACTAGGAATATTTTTAGATCTAATACATGATTGTGTAGAGGTATATATGGATGATTTCACAGTTTATGGAAACACATTTGAAGAAGCCTTAGCAAACTTGGAAAAAGTTTTAAAGAGATGTAAAGAAGCAAATCTTTCACTAAGTCATGAGAAGTGTTTTATGATGTTTACTAAAGGAATTTTTTTGGGGCATCACATTACAAGGGATGGGATTAGAGTTGATGAGTCAAAAGTTGAAGTCATCTCTAACTTATCTATTCCAAGTTGTCAAAAATATGTTAGGAGTTTTCTCGGATTTATAGGATATTATCGAAGGTTTCCAGAAAACTTCACCAAGATAGCATCTCCACTTTTCAAATTACTTACCAAGGACTGTGAATTCAAGTGGAATCCTAATTGCCAGTTAGCCTTTGAGACCCTGAAAACAAAAATATCTGAAGCACCTATTTTAAGGGGACCTAACTAGAAGTTACCTTTTCATATTTCAACAGATGCCTCAGATACAGCTTTAGGAGCAGTATTGGGACAAAAAGACCTGATTCCTTATGCCATCTACTATACAAGTAAAAATTTGACTTCTTCAGAGTTAAATTATACTGTAACTGAAAAAGAGTTCTTCGCTATTGTTCATGCCATAAATAAATTCAGACACTATATAACAGGCTATGAAACTTTTGTTCACACAGTTCACTCTGCAATTAGATATCTAATGAACAAATCAATTACTAATGGCAGAGTTATAAGATGGTTATTGCTTTTACAAGAATTCAACATTACCATTCTAGATAGGCCTGGAAAAAAAAACACAGTAGCTGATTTCCTATCTAGACTCCAAAAAATCAAAGACAATACTCCAGTTGAAGATTAATTCCCTGATGAATATCTTTTTGCAATTTCTACTCAAACTCCTTGGTTTGTTGACATTGCTAATTATTTAGTTTCAGGAAAATTTCCTTCAATAATGAATGTAAGAGACAAAAGAAATATCATTTATGACAGTGCAAAATATTCATGGGTTGCTAATGAGTTATACAAAACAGGTCCAGATTTTATCATTAGGATATGTGTTGGGGAAGATGAGATGCCTGAGATCCTCAAGGCATGTCATGATGAACCTTGTGGCAGACACTTTGCTAATAAAAGGATAGCTTATAAGGTCCTTCATTTAGGATACTATTGGCCATCCCTTTTTAAAGATGCTAAAGAGTATGTCAAAAGTTGTGACAGTTGCCAAAGGGTAGGGAAACCTTCTCCTTCAGGTGAGATGCCATTGTAGCCTCAGGTACATATTGAACCTTTTGAGAAATGGGCTTTATATTTTGTAGGACCTATTAGTCCTCCATAAAGGAAAAAGAAATATATATTATTTTGCACTAATTATGTTACCAAATGGGTAGAGGCCAAGCCATTACTTTCTGCTACTGAAGCATCTGTAGTTAATTTTCTTTTTGAGGATATTTTTACTCGTTTTGGTGTCCCAAGGGAAATCGTTACAGATCAAGGAGCTCAATTCACATCAAGGCTAGTGGAACAAATGGTGGAGAGGTACAAAATCAGACACAGAAAATCTACTCCCTATCATCCACAAGTAAATTGTCAAGTGGAATCTACTAATAAGGTTATTGAAGGGATCCTAACAAAGACTGTTCATTTACATAGAAGACACTGGGCAGACAAGCTTCCTAAAGCCTTGTGGGCCTATAGAACTACATGGAGAAACATAACAGGTCATACTCCTTATGAACTTGTTTATGAAAAACAAGTCTTGTTTCCCATAGAGTTTCAGATTCAAACTTTTAAAATGGAAGTTCAGCTAGGAATTGATCTAACAGAGGTAGAAAAGCACAGATTGGAGCAGATTAATGAATTGGATGAGATCATACAAGATGCAGTCCAGAAAAAAAATATAGTCCAACAGCAAAGGACTAGATGGCATGATAATTACATCCAGGAAAAGAAATTTAAAGAAGGTGACTGGGCCCTCTTGTTTGATTCAAAGTTTAAAGATTTTCAAGGTAAATTCCAAACACATTGGCTTGGGCCATATGAAATTATGAAATTTTTTGACAATGGAGCAATAAAAATCAGGACAATAGATGAAGAGAAGGTCACTTTTCTTGTAAATGGTCATAGATTGAAGCTGTATCATAAACTACTTTCAAGAGAAGAATTTGTCAAGAGATTCCAGGAAAACAGTGATGTGAAGTTAATGAAGAAGAATTCTTCTTCTTCATCAACTTAATTGAATTTTCTGAATTCGAATGCATGAAAAAAAAAGAAAGTATAAACATGAAAACTAATCACTGATTAGCATTTTTATACAGAAAAGATAAAGTGAAAATCAGAATCCTTCTGACACTTTAGCTTTTCAAATTTGTTCTTTTCCTGCAAGAAGCTATCATAAAATCATAAGTGCAGATCCATTTTATATATCATGTTCCACTTATGATCCATTTCATTCCATCATGTCTCACTTCATTCACTCCATTCATTCATATTTCATTCACTTCATTCATCCATACTTAATTCACTCCATTTCATGGTCCATCTCATTTCCATCTCAGATTTCTAAATTTGATCTCTTTCTGCAAATTGAGTATTACAAATCATAAGCTGCAGACCACTTTTTATGTTTCATTCCACTTCACATTTGTGATTCATTTCATTCCATTACATTTCACCTCACTCCTGATCCATTCCACCATATTTCCTGATCCATTTCATACTACACTCCATCCATGTTTCCAATCATTTCATTTCATGTTTCAAAGCTCCTACAGGTATATTCTGCAGCCAGATATTCTGCAGTTAGACATTCTGTAGCCAGCCAGACATTCTGCAGCCAGATACCCTGCAGTCAACTATCCAGCAACCACTTGTTCAGCAGCAAATTGACCCTGCACACCTATGTCAACAAGCAAAATCAAAGGGATTATGAAGACTGAATAATCAATGATTTTCAAAGGAGGACAAAGCATATTAAAACCACAAAAATTAAAGGAAAGGCTAAGGTAAAGTTGTGAAATTATTATGATGACAGATTATGAAGTTATAGCATAGTTAATTCATGTATGATTCAAAAAGTTATTTTGATTATTCGTGTTGATCAAGCCTATTAAACCTATCATAAAAAACCTTGGACAAAATCCCTTTCATTCTTCCATACCAAACCATCATTTATTAAAAAATTAACGGTTAGTACTGAAGTGACCTATTCGGTCACGTAACTAACCCGAAGTATTCAGTGATGATTTTGAATTTCTCACGAGATTTTTCTGCGGTCTTTTCTTTCATGATAGCTCTCAAACTCATTAATTTGTGTGAATCACCTTCACCATATTTAACTCATCCCATAACCACTTCATATCATCTTTTCGTATCTAATTCCTGCTACATAAACAGAGAAGGCATCTTTGGGGTGAAAACAACTCTCTGCAGCCATTTTTACCGTGAATAGAAGAGCAGTAACGGAGCAATAAATTGAAGGTTGAAAAAAAAGCCATGGGTCTCATTGTAAGGTACGAACCAGTCGGAACCAAATACTTAGAGGGTTACCCACAGATTAGAGAAATGCTACAGTAGGTTGGGTGGTTACAGTGTTTGGAAAATTTCAATCGTTTTCATAAGGAGGTAACCAAGACATTTGCACGGTCCTTCAATGGATCAGAGTTTGAAATAGGAGATGTCAAGTTCACTATTACAGAATCCTTCATTGCAGAAGCAGTGAAATTACCAAGGCAAGGTGAACGATGGTTCAAAAACAAGGAATTTCACAATGAGGCATGGAGGTAGATGCTCAAAACACCAGGTATGGATATTTCAGTTTTTAAGAAGGGCGTTCCTAGCTCAGCACTGAAGAATAAATGGCGAAATATGTTGCTTATTTTGCAAAAGTTTATATCTTGCGAGGGAAGGTTTGGTACCCTATATGTTTATCATATTCGGCTTATGATGCATTTCTTAGATGAAGAAATCAATTTACCCTTTTTCTTACTTCATAGCCTAAAGAGAATGGCCTCTAATGTCCAAAAGAGGGTTCAATTCTTGGAAACCACTTTGTATCACCATGGCCTAGTTAAAATCCTAATTGAACATCATTTGAGAAAGGTGGGAGAAAATTGGGATGAGTTCCTAGTGAGGAATCACTTTGAAGAACCCAGGGAATCTCCATCTGAAGGCAAACTTGCAAGAAGAAGCAGGAGAGGAAAAATTTCCAAATCTGTTGAAATTAAAACTGGTAAGTCCATACAAGAGGACAGTGAGGAGATTATTTCTGAGAAATTGGCTAAAATTAAGAAACAGCTTAAAAAGGAGAAGATAATAAGAAAGTATTCCAAGGAGAGAGGTGAGGGACCATCTAAATTAAGACGAAGCCATAGGCTTAGAGGCATATTGAAGAAGACAACATTTAAGAAAACAGGCATCATAGACATTGAAGATGAAGAGACACCAACTGATAGATCTCCTGAATACCAGTAAGAAGAGGATCTTGATGAAGAAACTCTGGAGATAGACCCAGCACAACAAAAAATCTATAATTATGTTGAGACATTAGAAAGGAGAGCCTCAGAAAGCAGAAGAAGAACTCCTAGCCCACTAGGATCTATAATTGAAGTACTAAGAAGAGACAAACATGAATTAGAAGTATTCAATAGGCATATAAAGAATGAAAATGAAATTTTGAGGGAGCAGGTTAAGCTGAAAAGTGATATGAATACAACTCTCTCTCTGCAAATGGAAAAATTGTACAAGGCTAGTGAGAAGCTGAAGAAGAAAAACAAAAAGTTGAGCATGACACTTATAAATTTGAGATTCAAGTTGGTCATAAGGAAGCCTAGGAGGCCATTGAACACCAGCCAAAGCAGAAAAAGGAGGCTAGATGCCCTAGCAGAAGTTTCAGAATACATGGATTGATTGCATGAGGACATGCAAAAGCTTGGTAGTGGGGGTATGTTGAGTCCCAAAGATGTCCTTCTCTTTCACCAAATTTCACTTCATTTCCTTTGTCCTTTATCAGTTGCAGGCTTAAAAGATCAATAGGATTAATTAAAGTCACTTTAGGAATGCATATAATTACTAACTTGCTATATTTTCATGGTTTTGTTGTTGTAGTAATTTTTTACTAGACTCAGCGACAGAATGCAGCCATTCTGTAGCCAGTCGCCTATTCCGCAACTATCTTCATGTTCACACAGGTTATAGGTGTCACTTAAAGGAAAAACTCATATGGTTGAATTCCAAACCTCATCTACATCATTCCTTTCCCTCTACGAAGTCTGAGAAAAAATCTCCAAGTGGTTATGCACGTGGAAGAAATCAAAACTAGGAGGTAGACTTCTACTCGGACAAGAACTCTACAGATGTCTTCAACAAAAGTAAGAGGCTTCCACAAGAGTTCTAATTTGATTTTAATTGGGAAAGACACTTATCCCTATTTCTTCTCAAAGGTAGTTATGTATTTCTCTTATAAGAATGACTTGGGAGACCGAGAGACAATTAGCTAGATTGATGCTTTGTTGTTAGATCTCAAAAGACCGTAATACTCTGTTTTTTAAGCGTTTTCCTTTAATGAAAGAAGAACCATTTTAATACATGATCTGAGGCAATCTTGAGGATATTTGTGTGCTAATCCAGTGGTAGAGGGCCCCTACTGCCCGATAAGCTCTGTGCATATTTCTTAGATAAGTAACTTTAGCTCTGTTTCATTCCTAATTTAAGCAGTTTTCTGAACTTTATGTTTTATGCTCACTTACATCGGATGTTACAGCTAGTCTTGTTCTTATGAATTGTTCCAAAATATCACTAACACTGAATGAGATATAGTTTTAGTATTTTAGAGATTAGTTGCATTTTAGTTCAGCTGTAATACTCCGGAGGTTAATTGCACTCTATTTCAGTTCTGTTCATTGTATTTCAAGTTTGATTGATTGCATTCTAGTTCAGTTCTGTTTAATGTATTTTAAGTTTTATTAGTTAGTTGTACTCTAGTTCTGTTCCATTAGACTTCAAGGCCTTCATTATTTACAAACTTCTCTTGTTCTTAATTTCTGTTAATACATCATTATCATAGGAACAAGAATTGGTAATGTCATTTTGAAGTCTTGACTGTTCCGCAATTTCTCATAATTTTACAAACTGCCTCTTTCCAAAACTATTCCAAAAGATTTATAACCTTTGAATGAGGTTTAATAGTGACATTTTGAGTTGCAGAATGGATTAATTTTAGTGTCATAAGTTAATTTAGAGTATGGTTCCTTAATATGTTACAGATAAACTTTTCCAAATGTGTTCCAACAAATTTCTAACCATGGATGAGATTTTCTCTGTGATATTGTAGGTTGTTGTTTACTTAGAAAAACTTCATTGCATTAAACTCATCCTTTTCTCAAGTTGTTCCAATACACTTCTAATGAATGAATTGGAATGAGTTCATGTTATGAGTTATTTTTCTTGTCAAGTTTTTCATTTTTTGTTCTTAGGTGCCATACATAGTTTAGAATAGCTTTTGCTCTGTTTTAGTGTGACCAATAACTTCTCTTTGTTAAACACTTAGTTCTTTTCCTCTTAGCATAAAAACACAAAACCAAAAACATAAAAAAAAAACACTAAACACAACGAAGTAGGAAGCAGATACCTAGGCACATATAGTGCACTTCACTTCAACAATTTACTAGCCTTGGTTGACAATTTATGACATCAATTTAGGAACACTAAATTGAGAAGACAATCCTAACATTGTAACCATGCTTTTAGAAATAAGAAAAACAGGAAACAACACTCAGCTACCAAATCTGTGTTACGCAACAACTGTGTAGTAGCCCATTTTGGCATGATTTTCCACATACTAGCAGACATTTGGCTGGTGACTAGGCGATGAATCAACTTATGGTACAACAAAAAATTCCACCCTTATCCCCCTTACATGTGGCATCCTCAATACTTCATAAAAACCATGTGCAACATGTGAGAAATAGTTGCGCAACGAATTTCAAATTCATTCTTATACCTCCTTTCCCGCCTCAAAATTAACAAAAATGGCCCAACTATACAATCAACACTTCAAACTACAAAGCCACATTCAAAATGACAAAAAATGACACATACAACCTTCACAAAAATTTAGTGGGTTCTACTGCACAATACTTATAGTTTCCAACAAATCATCAAAATTTAAACATTAAGCAAATAAACCACTATCTCCTCTTTCTTTTATTGGTTGAGGGTTTGTTGGGAGATGTCTTGGTCTTAGTGCTTCTGGATGGAGTATCATATTATTTGACCAATGTTGACTGAGATTAATTTAACTCGAGCTCTTGAAAAAATTTGTTTCTTGTACCTCATCTTTCTCTTCAACACTAAGTTCTTGAAATAAAAATTATTTTCTTGTCTCCTTGTAGGGAGAGTCCACTTGTCAAACCTCTTGCATTTTTCAAGTGTCTTAGAGGCATCCATCACTTCTTTGTTACAATCCACAAGAAAATGGTTAACTGCTTTCTTGAAATTTTCATTGTCTTGAGCTATTTCCATTACCTGCATTTGAAAATCCTCAATCTCTTCCAGATACCTGTGATACTCTCTCCATTGATCAAAATCAGGTCTGTTTTGTGACTAGGCTATTTGTTTCATCTACTGCACCCACCCTTGCTGAACTTCTAATGCTCTATTTGTAGGTCTGCTAGACTCCACCTTGGGCTTCTCCAACTATTCAACATATACAACCTGTTTACCTTTCTCTTGCACAATGAGCTTAGGGGGTTCCTTTGATTTATCCTTTGGCTGAGAGGCTTGTAAGGATGTCTCTTTAAGATCTCGGTTCTTTTTCTTTAAAAAGGATATTTTGAGTTGAGATTTTGCAAGTGCATCCTTCATCTTAACAATCTTTTGGTCTTCTTCCTCTATCTGGGAATTTTGAGCTTCTTCTGCATTTTTCCCTTTTGCATTTTCTTGCTTATATTCTGGAGAAACACAATTTGGTAGAGAAGTTGGCTCCTCAACAACCTTTTTAGCCTTGGACTTAGTTATAGGTCTCGATAGGAACTATGCCTCTTGAACTGTCTCCTCTGATTTCAACTATGTTATCTGAAACTTTGCTGTTAGAACTTCTATCACATGAACTTCTGGTGCTTGAACCTTTTCTTTTCCTTTCAGTTTGGATTCTTGCTTGGATCCACTACTATATTAGCTACTAGTTCATATTTTGGCTTTTCTTTATCCTCAAAAATATCCATGGGTGAAATATACATTGGGGAAGTAAACCTAGAATTGAAAGAAAAATTTGCCATGATATTTTATTCCTTTCAAGTTCATACATGACCAAAATATTTATCAAAGAGAAATGAAATAAACTAGACATTTGATTGTCTTTCATATCTTGCAATTTCTCTGCCATCCTCCCTAGGCTCTTAAAAAAATAGTAGGGTAGGCTCATATTTTTTTAGCTATGGAACGTACCAAGAGTCTAAGATGATACTGATAAAATCTGTTGAACTTACCCTCACAAGTGAAATAACTTTGAATAACCTTGAGTAGCTAGCTATAATGATTTTGAAGGTATGTGTTAGGGAAATTTGTATCAATTTTATTCTTAAACTGTGGTTTAAAAAACTCTTTGAAGAATGAAACATTTAAATAATCTCCCGTGAACCATTTCTCTCCATATATAGGAATACCTATGGCATCAACAATAAATCTCTCTGAAATAATCATCTTCAGGTATCATAACTTGACTTTTCCCTCCTTGAGATTCAAGGCAAACAAAATAGCCAACTGCACATGGTGACCTACTGCTTGGATTTTCTCATAGAAGGGGATACATCCTAAGTTTTCAAATGCTACCCTAACCGTTGGATTAGAGTTGATTAGGGAATGCATTTTTGTTCAATTTGTACAATTTCCCCTCCCTTTTTGCTTGTAGTGGGAGGCATCTACTTATGTGCACAGGGAAAACTCTCTTGGTCTTTCGTGGCAGGTTACGTGGAAAACAACAAAAATGTAAATATCTGCTTTTTGGACAACAATGACAACAAGATGATGTGCTTTGCAGACACGTTGTGCAATGAGGAAACAGGGTGTACTGACACCTTCAAAGACTGCTAGAAAAATACATAACCCTAAAACCTTTGATCGAGTACAACTAATCGCATGACAACAATCACCATTCATTTATAACACCATCAATTCCAATTTTTAAATAAATATCTAGAAAGTGAAAACCAAGCCATGTCAAGGTTGTGTGGCTTTGGAAGAATGTTGCGCAACGACTGCGTAGTGATGTGTGCAACAATGACTGCATAGCACCAGTGTGCAACATATGACTTTGTAATAGTTGTGACTCTTCCTCTATCATTGGCTTGGCTACGAATCGATCCTTGTTCTTCAACCTTGGTAATTAACTAGCTTGAACTCAACATGCAGACATTGTGGGAGAGTTATGGAGGTTAACATGTTTGATTTGAATTAACACCTATTTTTTCATGTAGCATGATGTTATAAGGTGCTCCATTTGGGATGATATGATTATTTGTGGATGGGAATCATCAGAATGCTTGGGTAGATACATTGCTTAGATAGTGGGGGGAATATATGGGCTATGTCATCGACTCATGTATAATATTTAATCATGGTATTTTGATGGAATATGTTTAGGATGGGATGGGGAAAAATAAAATACATATTACTAATGAATAGGGGATAGGGAAAGGGATTTATGAATGAACAATTGGAGATTGGGAGATGTAGGTTATGGAATAGGGAAACAAGGGTAGATTAGAAAGATGAAAAGAAATAGGATATGATGAAAACACCATTTTGTTTGAGCAACAAAACTTAGACTGTAATGAACTCAAGATAAATTTATGTCAGATTCCATAACTAACACATCATGACTTGACTATTCAAAAATTTGTACCCATGACTCAATATTGTTTCATGCTTTGAATGTAACACTTGATGAGTAAACTAATGGCGATGTTGGACAATGATTTTCAAACTTATGACAAAGATAGTGATTATAAGTTCAACTTATTCAAATTAAAAATTAGAGAATTAGAAAGACATTCGATAAATAAAAAATATTGACCCTAACACACTGCGTAGTTTCTGCGACCAAGCCTTGATCCTGACCTCCATAATTCCGTAGTCACGACCTCAAGCCTGAATTGAACTACAGGCTTCGCAACCAAAATCCTCAAGATCATGCCTTGAGCCCTTTAAATGTGCAGCTATGTAGTAGCCCAACATTCCTTGCCCCCTGAACTACACAGTAAGCTCTCGAAGTGCCCATCCCTTCAGCCTATCCCATTGGCTCCAGAAACTGCACAACATTGTTCCTCAACCTAGCCTGAACTACGCACTGTATAGTATCAAGGCTCAAGGATTCCACTTGCCTGCATAAAATACAAAACGACGCAGTAACTAAGCCTCCCTGTCCATCCTGTCACTTGTTTTGGGCTCAATTCATGGATCATAATGCATCATATTAGGATAGGGGTTTTCGGATTGATATCGTCTCGTCATGAGTGAATTTTAGGAACATGTACCCTATCATGTCATAAAAATATGATGGATAAGTAGAAGGAGGAGGGAAACATGGTCAAATACACTCTTGCAGCTGAACTCACAAGTTGATCAATCAGGAGAAAGAAAAAGGACACTAGTTTGTGACCAATATCCAAGGCTTGAGATCATTGAAAACTATTTATCACCAAGGCATGTGAAGGTGAAAAGGAAATATCTTCACGAAGAAATTCAACTCTAAGTAGCAGTAGTGGCTTGAAATTTCCATGTCATCAAGCAGTCCTTGTCAGTAGTGTCATGTCATGTCATGTCATGAGTGGTCATATGCCACATCACTATTGTGCACCATGTATATCATATTCAATATGTATTGTAAGGTGGAAGTCCAAAGGACACACATGGGATGTAAAGAGTCATGTAAATTGAAAAGTCATGGGAAGTCAAATAGTCATGAGGGTAGTCAAAGAGTCACCCTTGTTTATATATACTCCCTCATTGTATGTAAAAATAAATTTTCACCTTGGCTCCACGAGAAAAGCATTAGAGAGATAAGCTAGTTCTTTTGTTGAGAAAGGAGTGGCTCCAATGCTCCACTATTGGAGCCAATGGTGTTCATTGTATATATGTGTCTTGGAACTTTTAATTAATAACATAAGCCTTTCAAGGCCAACACATTCTTCATGCATTGACTATGAATGTTCGTAAGACTATTCTGTGAATGCTTGTATTTCATGTTTGCTTTCACATGTGCTGAGACAATTGAACTATTTTGGTTATTTTAGTACTTATATTATTGAGAATGTGTTGTAATGTTTGTTATTGTTGTCCCATCCTTGTGGAATATTCTGTAGGATATTAGGAATATATTTCTCAATTTTTGGTTGTAATGACCATCACATCCCTTGTGGCATTTTCCGCTGGATGTTAGATAGATCCTTCGGTTCATGTGTGTATGTTCTTGGGTGGTAATATTACCTACCTCCAAGAGGCTCACTTTTATTTTCCTCCCCGCAGTAGAAGAACCTTGAAAAACTTGCAATTGGACATTCACCAAGCACACCCCCTTGCTTTTCGAAAGAATATTTGCATCCCTCTCTCTTGCTGGTAGTCAAAGCCGAGGAAAATATTTAAGAATATGACAACCAAAACTTTATTCCAGATGTGACTCCTACACTAAATGGTGTGAGGTATAATTGGGACTTCGTCTCAGGGAGATCCCCTGAATGTTGGCGAATCCAACACTGTAAACATTTCTGGCACTAGAAGGAAGGAATCCAATTTTTTATGGCTGATAAACCCACTGACCCAAACATCTCATATTCTGATCAAGGAAACAATGTTCATTGCACCTCCACTACTCGTGTTTTTGAAGTCAGTGACTCTTCCCAACCACATCCCTATCGAACTTGTGAAATCCAATATAATAAACTTTGGGAAATCTATCCTATAACTCATGAGTTCACAAAAGAGGTTAGATTTATCCTAAGAGTACTCAGTCTTCCATATTCTTCACAGAATAACAAAACCACCCCTACTATGATAATGGTTTCCTCCCTTGAAGACGTGGTTCTTTCCACCATTGAAGAGTTAGAATATTTTATGGAAAATATAGAAAAACCTCTAGTTTTCACTCGTGGAAATGAAGATAATCCCGTAATCTTATTCATAACTTTATGTGGGTTACATGGTGAGGAAGAAGAAGAAGACCCATAAGAATTTGACAAATAAGCGCAAGAGACTGAAGAAGAAGACATGGTAGACCAAGATATGGATTGGATTACTTAGGGCCCACTTTCACTTCCGAGTGTGTTGCACAAGATGCCGAAGCATTCAGAGAATATCTTAACGAAGTATGACCCTGATAAAACAATGAATGTTGAAGACCATCTGGAAAAATTTTACTACATCTGCAAACACTTGAGGTATGTCACGATGATGTTTCATGTATACTTTTCCCATGTACCTTAGATGGTAGAGAATCTATGGCATCACAAACTTTCTTCAAACTCCATGCAGAATTGAAGGGGGTTTAAGAATTTGTTTTTTGAAAATTTTGTTGATGATAAGACCCCCACCATGTTATTGAAAGAGTTGGGTAATCTAAATATGGAGCAGAAAGAGAAAGTGAACGACTTCAATCAAAGGTTAAACCACGTCTTAAATAGATTTCCAGAAGATATGAAACCTCATGACTTCATCACCATATATTATTACACCTCTAACTTTCCTTACAAGCATTTTGAAATTCGTGAAACAAACTGCGAAACCAACATTAATGGAAAATTAGGAAGAGGTTATCATAGTTGAGAAGGAATTGCACGCAATTGGAGTAATATCTGATGATGAACCAACAAAGGAATCCAAAGATAGATAAAAGGTCTGAGGCCTCTATAAGAAAGTACAAAGAGAAAGAACTGTCCGATCTTGAGAACTTAACCCACATGGTTAATAATATGTCAAATTAGATGGAAAAACTCAAATAAAGGTCAAGTAAGACCACCGTGAGAAGAAAGTCTACATGATTTAACTTGCTCAGAAGGATTGCGAATTTAGGTACCAGCAATAACCGAATGAAAAAGTCTGCACAGAGCTCAAACATCATGTTGAATATTTACAAGTTGGCCATGGACACATACTGTTCATATCATGAAGATTAAAATTCCGAGAAAACATGCCCACAATGGAATCACGTCATGAAATTTCTTTCTACACATCTCTGCGATGCGGTGCTTGCTGATGAGCAAATAAAGCTTGAAGAAGAAAAGGAGGAAACTACTGCCACCAATGAGACTCCAAGTGGGGCATACAATAAATATTTTAAAATGCATACTTACAACCCAAAAGAGTACAACCAAGAAATAACCTCTGAGTGACCCTAGGACCTAGAAGCAAACCAACTAATATAAGTTAAGAAGCCAAGGGCCGACCACTACAATAGAGTTGATGAAGTAGAAACTCAAAGAATATTTGCTAAGGAAATCATTCTGCTGGTCAACTTATCACATATCACTCAGAGAAAGTCTAGGAAAGCAGCCTCAACGAAAAAACATTCTGCAAAAAAAAAAAGATAAGGCCATTCCTTGAGGAATCAAATTCAGGCTACTTCCCTAGAAAATTCAACCATCCTTCTTGTTGTGGACTATAACATAGTTAAATATTTGAAGAAGGTTTGTGCAAACATTTCAATGTTTGACTTAACAAATATCACGAGACAACGTGAGATTCTCTTACGAGCACTTGGGAATTCCTCTGCAGGTAATGAGGCCCCTTTAGACAAGGGATTAGGTACGTCTTCTGGTTCCTTCAAATCAATACTTATAGCTTTAACATTGGAAGCGAATACACTTTGCCCTCCGTTTTTGTTAACGTTTTAAATTTTCAATTTAATGTACACAATTTCTTGGTTGATTGTTGTGCATCAATAAATGTAATTCCATTGTCTATAAAAAATAAAATAATTTTAAAATGAAATCAAATAGATTCAAATATTATTCAGTTGGACAAGACTCTTTTCCACACAGTTGGTGAACTCAAATACATGATTATTCATTTATCATCTGACGAATGAGTTCACCAATGTATAAACATAGTGATTGTGGACATACCAGAGGCATACAGACTATTGTTAAGAAGATACTGGTCAAGTAAGTTACAAGGATACTTTTCTATGGACTGGTTACACCTATGGATTCCGTATGAAGGAAGAAACAACCAGATTCGAGTGAACTCGGAAATATAGATGGAAGATAATGTTACTCCCTTGAACAAACACAATGAACCAGTGGCTTTCACATAACTCATTTTCAGAAATTTCTTCCTGGAGAATCAACTGGGGTTTTATCTTACACAACCATCCCTAGTCCCACCAGAAAAATAGTTGGAGCTCCTTCCTAGTCCAACTGGTGGAAATGACCTTTGTACAATTAGTAGTAGTAGTAGTAGTACTACTACTACTAGTGTAGTTCATGATTCTTGTACATATGACATGTGGACTCTGTACTTTGATGGTTCTAAAACACAGGAGGGCTCTAGAGCTGATTGCATTTTAATAGACCCAATGTGGAGAAAACACGAGATCTCGAGCCTCTTGGAATTCGAGTGCACAAACAACAATGCAGAATATGAGGCACTCATCTTGGGCTTACAAAGAGCCATAAAATACAATGTTGCGTCCTTAAAAGAAATAAGTGATTCAAAAAATTTGGTACGATAGGCATGTGATACCATACATTGTGTTTCACCTCATCTAACGAATTATAAACAAGAGGTATGACGTCTAATTTCACATTTCCAATATTTTAATATTATTTCCGTTCCAATAATGCGTAATGTAGTTTTTGATGCATTAACAAATACTGTTGCTAGGTTATCACCATTGAGGGAAAATTTTTCTATAGAAATTATTTACAAACCATCCATCCCCGATAATATCACCAATCTACACTTTTTTAAAGATGACCCATAGATAATGTGCTTCATATTGAACGCTGATGTGTTCAAAGACGCAACGATCGATGATGACAAGCACGAAAATGCACTACAGGATGAAGCCAACACGATTAAAGTAAATTGTTGATTAGTGTGTAGAAATTTGAATAATTTGCTGAATTATTCTCCGAGATTATCCTGGTCACATACTATTTGAGCTTCATACATAACACATAATCTCTTCTATGCATTAATCATAACATGCGGAAATAAAAACAACAAGCGGTATTGAAAACATTCACATGCGCACATAGAAATTCAACACATATAACACAGTATGTATACCGGGGAAAGCTTACAGCTGAAAACCCCCTACTGTCTGTATATTATAATGAAGAACAATCATGTAACGATCTCAGTACAATACTCCTCACAAGTACTCAATACTATCTCCAAAAGTTACACACAAACTAGCTTAGTTTTGAACAAGTCACGGGTTCAAAACTCCTCCACTGTTTGCCTGCCTCTACTGCGCAATCCAAGATGAGAGAATGGATGGAATGAATTCGAATTCCCTTGGCTTTAACTGCGCAATCCTCATTGGCAATCTCCTCCAATGATTTTGCAAATCTCATGCACACTATAGTCACAACTGATAGTAGACTCCACCCTTTCACCCACCTCTAACACTGGTCTCCACTGAACTGTCCATGCACTGCTGTTAATTGATGTGTTCTTTAGTTGAATAATGAGTTAATAATTAGTGAATTAATTAATAATTAATTCACACCACTCATCACTAGTGTATTTATCAGTTAGACTAAATACAACTAGTTCAACTAAGTTAAACCGAACACAACTCCACCAACTGTCTCATCAACTCCACCAAACTCTCCCACATGAGTTCTAACTGAAGTCAACCATGCAATAGCTCAACTAACCCTTAGGAAAAGCGTATTTCCTTCTGTCAGCTACATGTGCCACATCCAAGCATCAAACTGAAGTGCTCCAAGAGGATAAGATAATTTTTATAGTCTAAATATTATTAAGGGTTAATAATATTTGACTGTTCTATTTTTAGCCCGGCAGTCTAAAAATAGAAACCGCCCAATGTATAAAAATAGAGGTCCATCTATTTTTACCAACTCAACCAATCATCCATAAATAGCATCCTGCAACTCATAGACCATGCTCCATATGTCTAAAAATAGACATAGTCTAAAAATAGACTTTGCGACAAAAATCACCTGTGTGGGCCCCACCTAGTTTTGGTGATCACTTTCCAACTAGGATCAGGAAAGATGTTTCAGGATGCCTCCTTCACTGTTTCTTGTTGCAATCTTCAACACTCCCTCTCAACAAGAAAGGACTGTCTTTGCATGCAACATGCAACTCCATGCATTCGCCCTGCAACCTTCACAAGCGCCATGCAACTCCATGCATGCGACATGCAACTCCATGCATTCGCCATGCACCCTTTGTATGCGCCATGCAAACTCATGCATGCACCATGAAAATCCATGCATGCTCCATGCACCCTTTTCATGCAACATCTTTGAAACTAAATAGGCTCCAAACAACTCAATCAGTCTGATGCATCTATCATCAAAGTCTTCGACTTCTGCTGGTACCAACTGCACATGTCATCAGGAACCACTGCGCTGTTGAACTCTTGCACCCATGCACTCTGCACTTGCTGTCAACTCTGATCCGCGCTCCAGTATCCGACACTGTCACTTTGATCTGCCTTCATCAATCCAAGTGATCTGCTACTGCTGCGCTGTGGGCACCTCGTAGCCAGGTTCAATTCATGAGATCCACACCATCTCATGAATCCTGCCCAGAAATCTCCTCTTGAGATTAATCATGCATGTCGCCCCACCTCTCACCTGGTGGTATAGCTGCATGCACTCCCTCTGCCCATTTGGCACAAAATTTCTCTGCATGAGTGGTTTCTTCCACTCCATGATCCTCATCTTGTGGCTACTCCACATCCCGAGGTTCACTATTACCTGCATGCAAAACTTGCTCCCTCTCAAGCATCAGTTGCATGTCTTTCTCCTGCTTCCCAACAGTAGGAAGCTCCGTAGACATCCCATCTACTTCAAGTCTTTAGAGATTCTTTGCTCAAATCCCAACCTTCTTGACTTGTCCCGTTGCCTTGTGCCGAAGGAAAACTTTTCCTTCTCTGAAGACAACTTCATACCCTTTATCCTCTAACATTGCGACTGAGATTAAATTCTTTGTTAGACCTAGTACATGCAATACATCTTGTAAAATAATGATTTTACCTGAGTCCCTCTGAAAGGTTATGGTACCAATGCCGGTCGCATTGTATCGTCCATTGTTGCCCAACTCAACATGCAACTGGAGATCTTTCTCCACCAAGTCGCTGAAAAGATTCACATCTCCCGTCATGTGAAAGGAAGCGCCAATATCAAAGTACCACCCTGATCCCAATGCACTAGACACCATGCATGCGATCAATGAGAAGTCTAGCTCAAATTTCGAGGCAAGAGCCTCACCAGCTGCAACTCCAACAGCCTGCTTGTTCTTCTTCTTCTGTGGACAATTTGTGGTGTAATGTCCATGATCGTGATAGTGACAACACTTCACTTTGGACATGTCACGCTCTTTACCATCCGCACCGGATTGAGAAGCCTTCTCCTTGCCATTCCCTTTCCTTGCTTTGGTAGCCAAAGCGCAGTATTCTTCATCAGATGCCTTTGATGAAGATCCATCTCTGGTACTCCACCAGATCTCCTCTTGCACAAGATTAGACCACAGTCTTTCCCATCCTGGCAAATTTTCCCGACCATTGACACTGTCCTGATATGCATGCCAAATTTTCGGAAGCCTAAGGATATCCAAGCTCACCAGCTCCTCATCATCCACACTACCTCCTACACTCCCAAGCTCATCCCTGCAGTGGACAAACTTTGTCAAGTATACCGGAATAGTGTCATTATTCTCCATCTTTATTTTCCCGAGTTTATCCTTGAGCGCCAACTTCCTTTGGTCACTCTTGCTCTGGAACAATTATGTCAAAGCTTTCCACATCAAGAATGGAGAAGCTTTACCATGCAGGCTGGATACTATGTGATCCTTCACGCCCTCCAACAGAATCCTTCGACACCTTGCTGTCTTCTTTTGCCAAGATTCAATCACAACATCATCCGTAGAAGTAGGATTTGGAATTTCTTTCTCTATGAATTCCAACAGCCCATTGTCATCTAACACTGCCTCCATCCTGTCTTTCCATGCAATATAATTCGAGCTGCCTTCCAAGGAATACTCCAATCGAAATCAAACGAAAGACATCTTTGCTTTTGACACCAAGAAAAACAATTCTGCAATTCGAATTCCAATAGCTCCAAACTCCACCGCTTCCGATCTAAAATTCGTGAGAACAAATTATTTCCAAATCATAGATTGACTGCATGGGCATTTACCAGACCTTTCACCTTCAAAGAAGGATGAATCCGGAGGCTACCTGGCCCGATTGTAGACTCTACCTGAAGAAATAAAATGCAATCACTTTCTGAATAATAGATCTGATGATCAATATCGCTCCGATACCATGTAGAAATTTGAATAATTTGCTGAATTATTCACCGAGATTATCCTGGTCACATACTATTTGAGCTTCATACATAACACATAATCTCTTCTACGCATTAATCATCACATGCGAAAATAAAAACAACAAGCGGTATTGAAAACATTCACATGCGCACATAGAAATTCAACACATATAACACAGTATGTATACCGGGGAAAGCTTACAGCTGAAAACCCCCTACTGTCTGTATATTATAATGAAGAAGAATCATGTAACAATCTCAGTACAATACTCCTCACAGGTACTCAGTACTGTCTCCAAAAGTTACACACAAACTAGCTCAGTTTTGAACAAGTCACGGGTTCAAAACTCCTCCACTGTTTGCCTGCCTCTACTGCGCAATCCAAGATGAGAGAATAGATGGAATGAATTCAGATTCCCTTGGCTTTAATTGCGCAATCCTCATTGGAAATATCCTCCAATTATTGTGCAAATCTCATGCACACTATAGTCACAACTGATAGTAGACTCCACCCTTTCACCCACCTCTAACACTGGTCTCCACTGAACTGTCCATGCATTGCAGTTAACTGATGTGTTCTTTAGTTGATTTATGAGTTAATAATTAGTTAATTAATTAATAATTAATTCACACCACTCATCACTAGTGTATTTATCAGTTAGACTAAATACAACTAGTTCAACTAAGTTAAACCGAACACAACTCCATCAACTGTCTCATCAACTCCACCAAACTCTGCCACATGAGTTCTAACTGAATTCAACCATGCAATAGCTCAACTAACCCATAGGAAATTTGAATTTCCTTCTGCCAGCTGCATGTGCCACATCTGTAGCTCGAACTGAAGTGCTCCAAGAGGAAAAGATAATGTTTATAGTCTAAATATTATTAAGGGTTAATAATATTTGATTGTTCTATTTTTAGACAGGCAGTCTAAAAATAGACTTCGACCTGTATGTCTAAAAATAGATGTCCATCTATTTTTACCAACTTGACCAATCATCCAAGAATAGCATCCCGCAACTCTTAGACCATGCTCCATATGTCTAAAAATAGACATAGTCTAAAAATAGACTTTGCGACAAAAATCACCTGTGTGGGCCCCACCTAGTTTTGGTGATCACTTTCCAACTAGGATCTGGAAAGATGTTTCAGGAGGCCTCCTTCACTGTTTCTTGTTGCCATTTTCAACATAGTGGTTTTCATTGATGTCAAACCAAGCAGCACCAAGGGATACCCCAATATTTCATGGGAATTTTGACCTACCAAATTAATATAGTCTGGGTCAAGAATGCTTTTGATGGTTTCTACTTGTCGATATGTTTCCGTTGATATATGGCACGCCATGTAATTCTTCACGGTTTGAGAGATATTCATGTTTGAAGTTTGTAACCCCAGTTAGTGGGCTAAAACCCCATGGGGTTGTGGCATGGGTCATTGAAAAGTCATAATTAATATTTTTTAAGCTCCTAAAATCCCTCCCACGTTCACTTGTTGAAGCCCCTCTCAAGCTAAGAATTTATATAAATTGTGATCCTCATATCCTCCTTATGCAAGGGATTTCACCATCTAAAACAGGTCATCGTGGAATTTTCGCTCAAAATTTTTTCTACGAAGGTTCAGAAGCTGAAATTTGTATGAGGCAAAGCCGAAATCCTGAGGAAGCTCCTGTGAAAATTTCAGATCAAGGTGTGAAATATTTTCGGAGATATGATCTCTGGAATTCAGTGTTTTTGCAGGCTCCTTAAATTCATATCAAAGAAGTGACCTTGGGAAAATCGTCATAACTCTCTCTCTGACTACCGGATTGGAATTCTGTAAAATATGGAAGATAGTGCATGGACTATAGTTTTCTCTCTATCAAGTTCAGAGCTGAATGAAGAAACAATGACATGTGGCATGCCGTACAAGTTCTCTCTACTGAAACAGTCAATAATTAGGGAATTGTGAGAAATGGGGCATAACTCTCCCTTGAAGAATCCAAATTGGGTCAGACCTATGGCATTGAAAAGATGACACAGAGGACTACTACATGCGCAAAAATTAGATATTGGGGATCTGAAATAACAGAGATACACCAGATTCAATATCGAGCTCATAGAAGGCAAGAAAAAGCTAGATCATGTGTTGTTAAGGGCTGCAAAGGACCAAACTTTCTAGGGCAGCAAATAAAAGCAAGGTGCAACAGAGGGTAGCATGACAAGAGCAGAAACCAAGGTGCAGAATAGCAGCAAGAAGTTCATCACATGAAGCCTTCAAGTGGGAAACACTGCATACAGTCACTGTAAAGGAAAACTGATTCAACCCCCCTCTCAGTATTTCCAACAATTGGTATCGGAGCTTGGTTCCTTCAATAGCTGTTTAACAGCTGGAAGGAGGTCATGGAGCATACCAAGAATGGTGCACCTCTATTCAATGAAAATAATTATGCACTCTGTAAAGGAGGAATGGAGGTTTATCTCTTGGCGCAAGGTTACGAAGTATGGGACACTGTTCACAATGGATTTACATCAACCATGGATGAACAAGGTAAGAAGAATTCGGTAAATGATGAAAAAGAAGATAATATTATTATCAGTGACTTATTGAATCTGCTTATCATGAGGTGTTGGGTTGTAAAACCGCCAAAAATGTATGGGACAAGCTTGAGAATATATATTCAGGTGACTCAAATGTCAAAGAAGCAAAGCTTCAAATCTATAGAGAAAAATTTGAGTAACTCAAAATGAAAGAAGATTGCAACATTGCTGCATACTTTCAATATGTTGATGAAATAACCAATAATCTGGAAGGATTGGTAGAGCCAGTTGACGAGAAGACTATTATATGAAAGATTCTTAGAATGTTACTTGGGAGATTCAACCCAAAGGTATCGGTCTTAGAATATAGTGCAAATCTGGACAAACTCAGCAAAGAGGAATTACATGGAGTTCTCATAGCATATGAAATGAGACTTGATGAAGAAGAGGGTACTTCACATCTAGAAACTACATTCTTTGCATCTAATAAAACCCATAAGGACAAACAACCTTCAATTGAAAAGACATGCACCTGCAAGTGTGAAGAAAAGGGAGATGATGAAGAGGATCTTTCAGATGAAGAATATGCTTACTTTACAAGAAAACTAAAAATTGGTAAGGGAAAATTCAAAGGTAAACTTCCATTGATATGTTTTGGTTGTGGTGAGGTTGGGAATTTCGCATCAAAATGTCTGAACATAAGTGATGGCAACTCAAAAGGAAAGAAAGGCTTTTATAAATTCAACAAGCAAGGATCCAAAAGGAACTTTCTCTCTAAAGAAGATAGCTCATCATCCGATGAAGAAAATGACAGTGAAGAAGAAGCCAATGAGAGAGTATTGATTATGGCCAAGCACAATAAACAAGAGGTATCAAACAACGAAGAAGAAGGATTGACCATAGAAGAATTTTCTAAGGAAGCAATCAAACTTATAAAAGAGCTCAAGGCAGAGAAGATCCATTCCAATACGCTTGAAGAACAAGTTGAAGGTCTCAAAATTGAAGTTGAAGAACACAAATGCATTGAAGAGTCACTTCAAAAGAAGTTGGAAGAAAGAAACCAGGAAAAGGAAGAATTAGAAGCCGAAGTAGTCTCGTTGCGTAAGGAAGTGAAGAAAGGAAAAACTATCCAAAACTATGCCAACAGCTCAAGGGCATTGGAAGAACTCATCAACAATCAACGATCTTACAATGACAGAACTGGCATTGGTTACAAAGATGAAGAAGTGGGACCTTCTACAAAAAAATACAATGAACCTATGAGATTTGAAATGCATGTAGGCTTCATTGGACAAGATTTGCAAGAACAGCCTTGGAAGACAATTCCTCGATGAATATTTCCATCTAGGTACCAACATATTTTTTATGGCTATTGTTATTCATGTGCAAAATTTGGTCATAAAGCTGTAGAATGTTGCACATAGCCCAGGAACGAATACAATTCCAGGAGATCTGTCAATTATGAACCTCCCAGGGCTTAGTGAAACATTAATATATTTGAAAATTTAAGAAATAATATTGAATGTTACAAATGTCGAAACTTTGGACACATAGCCAAAGACTACAGACTTGAAAATCCTCCAAAAGAATCTTCAAAGCCAGAGAACGAACGAACATGGAAGAAGAAGAAGACTCATAATTGTGCTCTCGCTCTCAAGGCTCAAAACAACAAAGATGTGTGGTATGTTGATAGCAGTTGCTCAACGCATATGACTGGAGATAGAAATAAAGTTGTATCTCTGAAAGATAAGAAGGATGGAACCGTGTCCTTTGGAAATGATGGATCTTCAAATGTTATAGGATCAGGTACTGTCACTCTCGGAAGCAAAGATGCTCTAGCCAAGAATGTTCTATTGGTTGAAAACATGAATCATAATCTGCTCAGTGTTGGACAAATGTGTGATCAAGGACACATAATACTATTCAACTCCACAAAATGTGAAATCAGGAAAGGCAGGTATGGTAAAATTGTGGCTACAGCAAGTCGAGCTCCAAACGACATATATGTTCTGGATGAAGCAACTAAAGCATGTCTAATAGCTAAAGAGGATGATATAATATTTGGTAGCAATGATGATCGACTAAGTAAGAATTTTTCTACAAAGATGCAAAGTGATTTCGAGATGTCTTTACTTAGTGACTTCTTAGGGCTTCAAATATCTCGGCACGAGAAAGGAATATTTATATGTCAAGCCAAGTACATCAAGGAAATTCTCAAGAAATTTAAAATAGAATATTTCAAACCCATCCTTACTCCGATAGTAACAGGTTGCAAATTGAGCATAGATGACTCATATAAGGATGTGGATCAAAGTTTTTATAGATCTATGATTGGTAGTCTTCTATATGTAGCAGCCTCTCGGCCAGATGTTATGCCAGTAGTTGGACAAGTAGCAAGATTCCAAGCAGCACCAAAATAATCACATATTATTGCCATCAAAAGAATTCTTCGATATCTAAAGGGAACAACAGAATATGGCTTGTGGTATCCTAAGGGTAACAATCTCATTATTCATTCCTTTACAGGTGTAGATTGGGTAGGAAGTGTTGATGATCGTGAGAGTACTCATGAAGCATTGGAATATCTTCGCTAGAAGCTTGGGATTCTCCCAAGTTATCATTAGATTTTCCTTATTCAGAATATAAAGGGGGAGTGGAAGTGTGTAAAAGTCCGCAAGATGGTTGTGTGTTAGGGGGAGTGACCCTTTTCCATTGATGTCAAAGGGGGAGAGAATTTTGTAGGAAGAGGTGTCATGATCGCAGGGGGAGTACTTGTGTTGCCATCAATGCCAAAGGGGGAGATTTTTTATCAACAGTTGTCATTGATGTCAACCCAAGCAGCACCAGGGGTTACCCAAATATTTCATGGAAATTTTGACCTACCAAATTAATATATTCTGGGTCAAGAATTCTTTTTATGGTTTCTACTTGTCGAGATGTTTCCGTTGATATATGGCACGCCACGTAATTCTTCATAGTTTGAGAGATATTCATGTTTGAAGTTTGTAGCCCCAGTTAGTGGGCTAAAACCCCATGGGGTTGTGGCATGGGTCGTTGAAAATTCATAATTAATATTTTTTAAGCTCCTAAAATCCCTCCCACATTCACTTGTTGAAGCCCCTCTCAACCTAAGAATTTATATAAATTGTGATCCTCATATCCTCCTTATGCAAGGGATTTAACCATCTAAAATAGGTCATCGCGGAATTTTTGCTCTAAATTTTTTTCTACTAAGGTTCAGAAGATGAAATTCTTATGAGGTGAAGCTGAAATTTGGCGGAAGCTCCCGTGAAAATTTCAGATCAAGGTGCGCAACATTTTCGGAGATATGATCTGTGGAAGTCGGTGTTTTTGCAGGCTCCTGAAATTCAACTCAAAGAAGTAACCTTGGGAAAATTGTCATAACGCTCTCTCTGAGTATCGGATTAGAATTTTGTAAAAAGTGGCAGATAGTGCATAGACTGTGGTTTTATCTCTATCAATTTCAAAGCAAAATGAGGAAACAATGACACGTGGCATGCCGTACAATTTCGCTCTACCGAAACAGTCCATAATTAGGGCATTGTGAGAAATTGGGCACAACTCTCTCTTGAAGAATTGAAATTGGGTCAGACCTATGGGATTGTAAATATGACACAAATGAATACTACAAGACTAAAAATTAGATATTGGGGATTTGAAATAATAGAGATACACTAGATTTAATATCGAGCTCCTAGAGGACAAGAAAAAGCTAGATCATGTGTTGTCAAGGGCTGCAAAGGACTAGACTTTCTAGGGCAGAAAAGCAAAGCAAGGTGCAGGAGAGGGTAGCATGAAAAGAGAAGCAACCAAGGTGCATAACAACAGCAAGAATTTAATCACATGAAGTCTTCAAGTGGGTAGCACTGCATACAGCCACTGTAAAGGAATATTAATTCACCCCCCCTCTCAGTATTTCCAATAGTAAATATCATCGCAAAGGGTGTGGCATCTTTGGATAGGTTGTATGGCCTGAAAAATCACTTCCAGAGACCTTTTAATTCCAAAACCCATAGTTCCACGTTTTCACATGAGCAAAGTAACTTGGGAATAAAAAGGGATCCGAAGTATGTCAATCTTGGTAGTTTTTGTACACCACAAGAGAGACGAGCCTTTATCCTATTGTTCAAGAAGTACTGATATGTGTTCTCATGGACATATGATGAGCTTAAAACTTATCACACGAATCATCCAACATGTGATACCAATAAAATAAGGGGCCAAGCCATTTCAACAGAAGCTGGGAAAGTACATATGACGTTGGAGCCTCTTATTAAAAAATAGTTAAGGAAGCTGTTGGATGCTTGGATCATATAAAAAGTGTGGCACTCCACTTAGGTGTCAACTTTGGTCCCAGTAAGAAAGAAGTCCGGGGAAATATTTCTATTTGTTGATTTTTGAAATCTCAACCATGCCTAGGAAAAGGATAACTACCCTGTATTGTCCATTGAATAAATATTGAAAATAGTTTCTGGGTATGAAATGTTTTCTTTACTTGATGGTTACTCAGGATACAATGAATTTTTGATCTCAGAGCCTAACAGACTTAAAACCAACTTTCGAACAAAGTGGGGTATGCTCGCATTTAAGCGAACTCCATTTGGGTTGATTAACACTGGTGCAAAATTAAACACGTTATGGAAATCACATTCCATGGATTGATTGGGAAGTGTGTAGTCATCTATCTCAATGATGTAAAAATGTTTTCAAAGCAATAGTCACATCACATACACCACTTAAGGAAAATTTTTGAGCGATGTCATAAGTACGGGATATAACTCAATCCTAAGAAGAGTATCTTTGCAGTGTCTGAGGGTAATCTCTTGGGCCACATCATTTCTAAAAGTGGGATTAAGGTAGACCCGAATATGGTCAAATAAATGACTTAGATTACCTTCCCAATGAAAAATAACGCTATGCAGTCCTTCCTGGGGAAATGAACTTCCTCCGTAAGTTCATCTATGATTATGCTGAGATTGTAAAACCTATACATGATATGGTGAAGACAAATTCTATCTACAAATGGGATAAAAGGGAAAAGGGTGCATTTTCCCCTATTAAGTAAGCTATTGCAGAAGAACCTATGTTGTACAACCCATATTTCAATAAGGATTTTTTTCTCTACCCCTTTGATTCTGACACATTTGTTGTCGATGTACTCACACATAAGGATGATATGAATAATGGGCGACCTATTTATTTCATGAGCGCAAGTCTACAAGGACCCGAGCTTAACTACCTCGCCATGGATAAACATGCATATGTGGTATACAAGGTGGTGAAGCACTTTCAACCCTATATATTGAAGAATCGTTGTATCATCTTTTTCCCACACCCAATAGTCAGATCGCTGCTTGTTCAAAAAGAGTTGGATGAAAGGAGAGTGAACTGGATGACTGGTTTGCAAGAATATGATTTAGAAATCATTCTGGTTCACATAATCAAGGGCCATGGTCTTTGTTGAGTAGTAGCAGAAGTAGTGGATGCAAAGGAAGAAGAATCTCCTTCAGGGTGGGAGCAAGAAATTGAAATGTACGATATCGAGCGAACTACCCCCACTACTAGCATAAACTCTTGGTACACAGATGTGTGCCAAAACCTTGGGCACGACACTTTTCCTTCCCATTTTTCCGCACAACATAAGAGGGAAATAAGGCTTTCAAAATAATTATATTACTATTTGTTGCATGGGTTTCTTTTCAGAAAGCACCACAACAGAGTATTGATCAAGTGTTTGGACGGACGTGTTACAGAGAATGTATTTCATGATCTCCACGACGAACCAGCCGAGGGACACTTCTTGGGCAACAAAATGATGCATAAAATCATGCGGGCTAGTTTTTATTGGCTTGCACTATTTAAATATGCTCATGCTTACATCCGAAAATGTTTGGTATGTTAAAGGTGTGCCAACAGAAACAAGAAGTCAGTCGCCCCACGACAACCTATCGCAGTGGAAGAAACATTTCAAAAATGCGGCGTGGATATTATTGGAAAATTATTTCCACATTCATCATAACATCACCACTACATTGTCATTGCCACAAATTACTTCACACGGTAGATAGAATCAGTTCCACTTAAACAGGTGAATGATCATGAAGTCATCAACTTTCTGCAATAGAACATCATCTCCAGGTTTGACATTCCTACTTCACTTGTTTTTTAAAATGCAACATATTTTTCATCGTTAAAACTCTATGACTTTGCATTGGAAAATTGAATTGTATTGAATTATTATGTTAATTAATACTCTCATGGGAATGGTCTTGCTGAATCCACAAATAAGAAACTGATCTGTATCATTAATAAGACCATATTCTATTAGTAGAGAAATTGGCACTTTGCTTTTGTAAATTCTCTATGGGTTGATCGAGTCATGCCTAAGCCTTCCCTGAACACCTCCCCTTACTTCCTAGTATATGGAAAATAATCCATCCTCCCACCCAACATCTACTTGTGAGCTCTCCAAATCTCACAAGAATCCAAAGGAAAGACATGTATGTTAGTGTAACGTAGGATTGGATCCCTTAATAAGCTCTAGAAAGAGAGGTTGAAAGCCAAATAATTTTTTTTACTACATCATATTTGTATGAAGAGGTAGTTCAAAAAGAAGTCTGCAGGGAAGAATAGATTTAGTGTGGGCGACTTAGTCTTGAAGTGGGACAAAACCCATGAAGACAAAAGAAAACAAACTAAGTTTCAATCCCTGTGGATTGGACCTTTCACAGTACACGAGAATCTTGGCCAACACACCTGTCATCTTCAATAACTTGATAAAAATACTGACTCTCTCCATGAAAATGTCCAATATTTGAAACACTATTTTCAAAGACCATCAGGGGATGTGCCCTAAACTATGTACATATTTTTCTTTTGTTTTATTTATTTTATTCTTATCGTTTGTTTTGTTTCTTATTTTTTTATGTGAATAAGTGTTGTCCTTGTCCATGTGTTGGTTTTTGAGATTGTGTGGGGTTGAAGTCTAAGTAGTATTGTGATACTTCAAAGTTTGGTTAGCCTTTGTTCCATCTTCCTGGTATTGGTTATGTCTTTTGGCCGATGAAGTGCTGACGGAAAATATGATCCGTCCGTAAGGAGAGTTTTGGGAAAACCATGAAATTATGTCTTATCAAGAAACCTTGTGCCTATATTCATTTCTTTTATTTCAGTGTTTTCATGCTTGTCCAATTAGTATAAAAGGAGAAGGGGAAAATTTAAATGAGAAAAAATAAATCATAGGTATCTATATACTTCTTTGAAGGAACAACCTCTCCTGCTCTATGTTATCACCAAATTGATCTTGATTAGCTACTCATCAATCAAGTCAATGTAACTCTTTCAAACCACTTCTAACTGAAGATTAGCCTCTTCATTTTGAGAGGGCTCTCTCAAAATGGGTTTATGATTTTCAATAGAAATAATACTAGATGTCTAACTCTATGAATTGTGATTTGGTTTTTGTATGATTGCAGGTTGAAAAATGAAGGCTTGCTACCATTGGGCTATGGAGTCAACATCATCACTCTTAATGACAGTATTTATTCACATGGAAGCTGAGGCAAATATAGAGTCTTTAATCAAGATGGTTCATACACATAACATAAGGAAAACACAGTAATTTCACCCCCAAAGGAAATCAGAGCATAATAGTATGAATTCTGAGTAATTAGAGATAAAATTCACTGCAAGTGATTATACATAAAGACATAGAGAAATAACACATAAAAACCTCATGAGAATCTCAAGTTTGGAAGTAGAATGTCAATGTATATTACTAATAATGGAAAAAAACATACAAGCAGAAATATGGTGCAATATTCTCGAACCCTTTTCTCTTCGATGTCCAATCTATAAATAGACATTCTTTACATTGTAAATGATCTTCCTAGCTGGCTAGATCTTCAAATTATAACTCTAACACATATCATAACTGAAACTACTTACTTGAAACAGAAAAAGGACAACTATCCTTTAAGAAATCAAACTCCTAATAGGACTATGTCTCCTTTTTATTATATTCAGTTTTTATAACAGTGAAACAATTACATAATGGATATCACATGTTCGAGGGACAAATTGCCATAATTTTACATATTTAAAACACCCCTAGATCTGTGGAACACAATCCTACTTTTTAGGGATGGATAACCTTCACTTTAATCACTGTTCTGCCTGATGAGCTGGATGTGTGACACTCCTTTTGAGAAATTAGTCTCTACTAAGATGGCCCACCGACATGTTGGAGGTCTTTGGCTGATTAATGTGTTGTTGGAATGCTCAAAATCTTCAAAAATCTCCTTGCTACGAAACATGGCAGTTTAGGTAGTTTCGTAGCGAGTTTTTGTAGCATATGAAAACCTGCCTTTTCACCTATCTCCTTGCCACCTTTGCTATTCAAAAACCTTTACTATGTCAAGAAACCTTGAAAACAATCAATTTCCCTCCATAATACTTGAAAAAACTGAATTCCAAGGCAAAAATTCACCTATAGAAATTTTTGTAGCATTTTCTGGCCTTAAGCTCGAAGCACGTTACGAACTGTCTAAAAAACCAAAATTTGTTGTTTTTGTAGCTGTCTTGAAAAATTGATCTTCAGATGCAAAATTTAGGTTCTCTGCAAGTTATGAACCTCATCAAACTTGTTTCAGCTCAATTTTTTACTCTTGTGGTGTTTCTTCTTCATTTACAATCAATTGGCTGATGGGTTCTTCTACCACTCTATTGGCTTGAGGGGTCTTGACCCAGGTTCGGTGTGCAAGGTTTTCCAACAAACCCCTATACTACTGGCCCTCTCGGTAGGGACCTACTAGCACAGGTCATAGTCTCACCCGAAGTAGTATGGGTGGGTGCTGAAACTAGGTTTCTGCACCCTACGAAAGATAGGGTAAGGCAAGAAGGGTTGTGTTCTGTTCAGATTACCTTGTCTCTACGCAGGGTTAAATAAGTATTCAATTACATCCATGTGCACTAGATCTACAATTATATGCTTTTCATAACATTAACACAACATTACATAACCCGAACAGAACAAATCTAGATTTACTTCAATACATATACTTTCGCAGCATGATATAATCAGAGCATAATAGATCCAATCATTCTATTTACAAATCTTCACAGTGTAAAGATAGAGAAATGAATAACACAGTAATTATCAGCAATCCATTCAATAGTACTCACAGATTCAGATCCAATAATCTTTCTTATTCATTCATTCATTACCCTTACAATTCCCTTCCAAACCTACGCACACAACAGCAGGGTCCGTACACAACTGGACTAGGATCTCCGCGCACACAGCCAGCAGGAGTTCATTCGCCAAAAACCCCAACAGATTTCTTAGACAACAGATCCCATCAATAGCTCATCAAATCCTTACCTCTTACAATCCGAAATGCCTCTCTATTTATAACAATCTAGCTTTATCATTCCTATGGTCCACAACCCATGGTTTTCGGACCCCTAGTTTTCCCTTTAACCCCATTACAATGCTTTCGGGGCTTTGACCCACCCCAAAACCCCTGCGCTATGATAAATATAACAAAAATAACCAAAATGGACCGGTTTCATCGCTTGTTAGGAGACCCCATTCCAACACACTCTCATCTTCAACCCTTTCTTTTCTAACTCCAGTTGAATCAAATCCGGCTGCTCCCAAAGATCTTCCACTTGATAATTTAATGCTCTGTTTTTGGATTGTAAGTGAAAGTTCATCCTCTTAATGTGTTTGACCTCCCATCTTAATGGCTAAGTCCATTTCAGCAACATTTCTAAATTTTCCAAAGTTTTTGAAACACTTGTAACTTTCTCCTCCCATATTTTCCTCATCTGTTCAAATTGAACCTTCTCAGCTCTATGCTTCTTTTCCTATAGCTTCAAAATTGATATTTCCTTACCTGCTTCCTTCAATTTCTCTTTGAGGGTTTCTATTTCTGATTTTTCAATTATTTTCTCTTTGCCCTTTCTTTGTCTGATAACCACTTTCTCCTTTGCTGATGGAGACAAATCTACGATGCTTGTTGGTTGAGCAGCTTCATTGATTTTCTCAGTCTATTTTCTTTCCATGAACTTCTTTGCATGTCTAGTCATTGGCTTCCTTGGCTGAAATATAAAACCAACATCATCACCTGCAAAATATAGTTTCTTTGAAGTCTTACCTTTCTTCAGTTTTCTTCCACCATCTTCAATGTCTTCAGCTTGAACAATGGGTGACTCTTCAATGTCAATTGCATGAAGGATATCCTTCAACTTTCCTTTAGCCAATGTTTGGCTTCTAGTGACTCTCTTGCTACCTTGTTTGATGACTGAATGATTCTGTTTTGCAAGTGCCGCTTGAGGTGTGTTAGTCTCTTGCAAAGGTTTTGTTCCCATGTTCACTGGTTCTGCAAGAGATGATCTATTTTCTTCTTCAAATTATTCTACCACAACTGGTGATGAAGTAGTTCTGGGTTTTAACACTTTCTTTGGAGTGACCACATAAATTTCATAACCACTCATGAACAAGAAATAAATCCAATCTCTGTCTAACTTCTCAATTCTTCCAACACTAACAAATTAATTAGACCATGATGAAAAAGAGATGTATCATTGCCCTCTATCTTAATTTGAACCTTATCTAACATTTTCCTAGACTTATGTATAAATAGAAAGGCAATTCAAGTGACCTCTTACCTACAAAATGTAGAAGAAGTCTGAGATGGTATGAGTAGACCATGTAAAACCTTCCTTCATAGGTAAAGTATTTTTGAATGACCATCAACAATTTTGCATAATTCTCCTTCATAAAACTCCTAGGGATATCATTTGTCAAAATCAACTTCACTGTGTTCTTGCTTGATAAACTATTTACAATCCTGCATTGTGAATTTGATACCTTTAAACCATAGTTCACCACCTCTAGGGATTCCTGTAGCTGATGAGATGCTCTTTGGTGTCACTGTAACGTTCATAATTCCAACCTTTGATGATGTTCTTGTGAAGCTGGTGGAAAAATCCTTTGAAACCTGTAAATGGAAGCCTTGCAACCTCTAGCAGAATTGCAAGCAACCAATCCTTCTGAAAACCTCCATAGCAGTAGGGTATTCATTGAGTAATTTCATATCCATGGGTTAATTCCTATGACAATGGACACCTTTATTCATTTACTTTCTTGCAGCTATGAATGCTTTATAGTCTTCACTACCTCACTTGCTGATGACACCTGCAGAATTCGAATTTGCCAGCAACCTGCTTGGCTTGATGAAGCGACTCTCCAGGGATCGACTTACATGCAAAGATAAACCACAATATGACAAAAGGCTAATTGAGGTGAGGTTTAATATTTTAACTGATAGCTCGAGCTTCAATCATATCACATGCAAGCAAAAACGGTAATGATGACATCAAACACGATTATGTACATTTGAATTTTACCATAACAACCTTGAAGGACCTTGACCTTTACTGATCTAATCAGAAATGACACCTCATACAACTCTGACAAACTAGGTTAGAAAACGAATTTTTGTGGTGGAAACAGTTAGGCTTCTGATAGATTCACTACGAAACTATTAGGCAGTTTCGTAGCGAAATCTATTGTTTTCCTATGTAAAACACTACGCTGAAAAACTGACTGGTGTGCCCTTTTGGGTTTAAATGTATGGCGAATGACGACTGACATGATATGGGACCGATTTGTTTGAAATGGCATAAATGGGATCATAAAACTTAGGATAGGCTTAAAAATACAAAAATTTTCCTATACCACATTAAAATGGCTTAGGAGACCTTATCCATTTGGTGAGTGACCTGTATGACCCTATCGAGAAATTTTTCACAACTTAATGAGTGATAAAACTCTTAATAAGTCAGGATCCCTCTTCTGCCCAAAATTAATAAGTGCCAATGCACGGTCCTATTTTAGATAAAAAAATAAAGGCGAAAGAAGATAAATGATTCCTACGTAGAGAGGTAAAGCAAGAAAATCCTTCGGGGTAATGTTCAGGATCACTGGCAACAGAGGTCCATTGTTTGTATTCCTGAAGTAACTCCGACAGGGTACTGTCCAGGCCTACTGGTAGCAGAGCAACACCAGAGATGAAAAATTATACCTTGAAAATCTTAAACTCGCGCGCTTCACTACCCTTCCCTACTTGAAACATTATGATAATGCTGAAATTTTGTTGAGTTAAACCAAAATTGCATGAAGGGGACTTCGTCTATTCACTGGGTAAGTAGGGAAACCAAAGTAATATGCATGATGAATCAATACTCCCCGAAGAACTAAGGCCCTACACAAAAAAAGTTAACTGAGACAGAGAAGTTGGAATTATACTAGTGTGTTTCCAAGTGTTTTAGCTGCTAAAAACCCCTCTAAAATTTTGGCCTATACAAAATTTCAGAGCCTTCCTTGGTCTTGTTCATTATTGTCATAAACCTTCAAGTTCATTTTATCGATTTTCTTACAATGTTGTGTTACATTTCACAAGATAGGTAAAGTGTCTTCTTTCTGCATGTTGGATGTCACATTGTATGTATGAGTCTGTTCTAGTGGTTCCAAGAGGTTAAATTTGTGAAAATGAGTTGTTATAATATTGTAAGTATCTGTCACACTAATTTCCAAAAATTTGAGCATTGTCGCTCAAGTGTCATCACAACCGTCATAAAGTGTATCTCTGGTGTCAAACTTGTAATAATCGGTTGTAAAGTTTTCACATGGAGGGAGATGATTTGTTTGTATGTCATGGATGATATATGTTGTTTGAGTCATCAAAATATGCTAAGTGTATGATCACAATCAAAGTTCATCACTGTTCACACCGATCTCACCAGTCCTGCACTTAGTTATTTTTCAGAAAAATTCTCGACCGGGAAACTTAGCTTCATCCAACCTCCACTGAGCTAAGCACTACAGAGTATCATTCCTCTAGCTATGACCTCGCTACTTGGAATTGCATAGTGAAAATTTTCTATCCCCTTGCACCGCTGCACTACACAGTTTTTGTGACCAAGTCTTGACCCTGACCACCAGAATTACATAGTCATGATCTCCATCCCAGCTTGAACTGTTCACATCGCAACCACAAGCCTCAATATCATCCCTTGAGCCCTTTAATTACATATCTCCATAGTATCCTGACCATCCTTGACCCCCTAAACTGCGCAGTAAGCTCTCCTAGTGCCCATCCCTTCAGCCTGTCCCATTGGCTCCTGAAACTTTGCATTATTTTCCCCTAGCCCATCTTGAATTGTGCACTACATAGTATCAAGGCTCATTCCCCTTGCCTTCCTAAACTAAAAAAATTCATAGTCACTGACCCTCTTCATTTGTCACTTGTTCTAGCTTCAGTTCATGGATCAAAATGCATCATCTTAGGCTAGGGGTTTTCAGATTGATGTCGTTTCGTCATGAGTGAATTGCAGGAACATGTACCCTATCATTTCATGGAAATATGATGGATAAGGAGAATGAGGAGGGAAACATTATCAAAGACACTCTTTCAGCTGAACTTACAATCTGATCAATTAGGAGAAAGCGAAAGGAAACTAGTTTGTGACCACTATCCAAGACTTGAGATCACTGAAGACTCCTTATCACCAAGACATGCAAAGGTGACAAAAAAATATCTTCATGAAGACATTCAACTCTCAGCAAGAGAAATGGCTTGACATTTCCATGTCATCAAGAAATCCTTGTCATTAGTGTCATGTCATGAGTGGTCATATGCCACATCACTATTGTGCACCATGTATACTATATTCAAAATGTATTGTAAAGTGGAAGTCCAACGGACACACATGGGAAGTAAAAAGTCATGTAAGTTGAAAAATAATGGGAAGTAAAATAGTCAGGATGGTAGTAAAATAGTCACCCTTGGTTATATATACTCCCTCATTGTATGAGCACATGACTTTTCACCTTGGCTCCACTAGCACAACATTAGAGAGATAAGCTAGTTATTTTGTGGATCAAGGAGTGGCTCCAACGCTCCACTATTGGAGCTAGTGATATTGATTGTATATATGTTTCTTGGAACATTTACATAATAACATAAGCCTTCCGAGGCCAACATGTTCTTCATGCATTGACTATGAATCTTTGTAAGACTATTCTACGGATGCTTGTATTTCATGTTTTCTTTATCATGTGCTAATATAGTTGAACTATTTCGGTTATTTTAGTACTTATAATATTGAGAATGTTCTGTAATGGTTTTTATTGTTGTCCCATCCTTGTGGAATATTCCGCAGGATATTAGGAAGATTTTCTCAATTATTGGTTGTAATGACCGTCACATCCCTTGTGGACTATTCTGCTGGATGTTAGATGGATCCTTCGGTTCATGTGTGTCTCTTCTTGGGTGGCACTATTACCTCTCTCCTAGAGGCCCACTTCTCTCTCCCTCCCTATAGTAGAAGAACCTTGACACACTTGCAATTGGACATTCACTAGGCACACCCCCTTGATTTTTGAAATTAAATTTTCATCCCTCTCTCTTACTGACAGTTAGAGCCGAGGAAAGTATTTAAGAATATGGAAACCAATCCTTTATTCTAAATGGGACTCCTACACCAAAAAATTTGAGGTCTAATTGGGACTTCATATCAGGGAGATCTCCTGAAATTTGGCGAGTCCAGCACCGTTAACATTTTTGGTGCTAGAAGGAGGGAATCTAGTGTTTTATGGCTGATAAATCCACCGACCGCAACATCTTATCTTCTTTCCAACGCAACAACTTTCAATGCACCTCCCCTACTCTTGTTTCTGAAGTAAGTGACTCTCTCCAACCACAACCCACTCAAACTTTTGAAATACCATATAATGAAATTCATGCTATCTATCCTATAACCCGTCAGTTTGCAAAACCAGTTGGATTGATCTCAAGAGTACTCAGTCTTCCATATTCTTCAAAAAAGAACAAAACCACCCCCACTGGGATACTGGTTTCCTCCCTTTAAGACGTGGTTATTTCCACCCTTGAAGAGTTAACAGATTCTATGGAAAACACAAACAAACCTCTAGTTTTGAGTGGTGGCCATGAAGATAACTTCGTACTCTCACACATAAATTTTCGCGGGTTGGGAGGTGAGGAAGAAGAATAAGGGCCATCATAATCTGAAAAAGAAGAGGAGGAAAGTGAAGAAGAAGACATAACAAACCAAGATATGGATTGGATGAGTTAGGGTCCAATTACACTTCCGGGTGTGTTTCACAAAATGTCGAAGCATTCAGAGAAGCTATTAACGAAGTATGACCCTGATAAAACAGTGAAGGATGAAGATCATATGGACAACTTTTACCTACATATGCAAACACTTTAGGTAAGTCACAATGATGTTGCATGTATAATTTTCCCATGTACCTTGGATGGTAGAAAAACTGTGTGGTATCACAACCTTCCTATGAACTCTATCAGAATTGGAGGGGGTTTAAGACAAAATTTCCTTGAAAAAATTGTTGATTGTAAGACCCTTGCCATGTTATTGAAATAACTAGGTAATCTAAAGATGGAGAAGAAAGAGAAAGTGAAATAATTCATTCAAAAGGTTCAACCACGTCTTAAATATATTTCCAGAAGATATGAAACCTCATGACTCCATCACCATATATTACTACACTTCTGCCTTGCTAGCAAGCATTGCATAGTTTGTGTAGTGAAATGTGAAACCAACATTAATGGAAAATTATTAAGAGGCTATCACGGTTGATAGGATATTGCGGTTGAGAAGGACTTGCGGGCTTGGAGTCATCTTAGATGATGAACCAACAAAGGAATCCAAAGACACAGGTAAAAGTTCTCAGGCCTCTGTAAGCAGGGCCAAAGAGAAAGAATCATCTGATATTGAGAACTTGACCCGTATGGTTAAGAATCTGTCAAATGAGATGGGAAAACTCAAACAAAGGTCAAGTTAGATTACCGTGAGCAGTAAGCCTCCACGATTTAAATTTCTCAGAAGGAATTCGAATTTAGGTAACAACAATAACCAACCGATAAAGTCTGTGAAGAGCTCGAACATCGCGTCGGAATATTGACAAGTTGGGCATGAACACAAACTATTCATATCATCAATATTACCATTCCGATAAAACATGCCCATAATGGAATCACGTCATGAATTTTCTTTCTACACATCTATGTGATGCAGTACTTGCTGATGAGTAGACTGAGCTTGAAGAAGAAAAGGAGGAAATTGTTGCAATCGATGAGACTCCAAGTGGTGCATACAATAAATACGTTCAATTGCATACTTACAACCCAAAAGAGTACAACCGAGAAACATCCTCTGAGTGAACCTTCAGACCATAAGCAGACCAATTGATATAATTTCAGAATCCAAGGGCCAACTACTACAATATAGTTGATGAAGAAGAAATTCAAAGAAGGTTTGTTAAGAAAAATTAGTCTGCTAGTCAACTCAACGCAGAACACTTAGAGAAAGTTTGGGAAAGCGGCCTTAACAAAAAACTCTTCCACAAGGAACAAATATAAGACCATTTTTCTAGAAATCATAAGAAAAGCTACTTCCCCAGACACTTCGTCCATCCTTCTTGTTGTGGACTATAACATAATTTTTTGAGATTGCAACAAGATGACGAGCTTAGTGGAAAGAAGTCGCCTTCACTAAGTGGGCCCGCAGGGTATTTTTGGTGCAAAGTCTATTTTTAGACTATGTCTATTTTTAGACATATGGATCATGTTCTATGAGTTGCAGGATGCTATTTGTGGATGGTTGGTCAAGTCGGGAAAAATAGATGGACTTCTACTTTTAGACATACTGGGCGGAATCTATTTTTAGATTGCCAGTCTAAAAATAGATATGTCGAATATTATTAGCTCTTAATAATATTTGGACTCTAAACATTATCTTATTCTCTTGGAGCACTTCAGTTTGATGCCTGGATGTGGCACATGCAGATGACAGAAGGAATTACGCTATTCCTAAGGTTTAGTGGAGCTATTGCATGGTTGACTTCAGTTAGAACTCATGTGACAGAGTTTGGTGGAGTTGATGAGATAGTTAATGGAGTTGTGTTCAATTTAACTTAGTTGAGCTAGTTGTATCTAGTCTAACTGATTGATACAATTAGTGAGAGTGGTGTGAATTAATTATTAATTAATTCACTAATTATAAACTCATAAATCAACTAAAGAATACATCATTTAACTTCATTGCATGGACAGTTTCAGTGGAGACCAGTGAAGAGGTAGGTGAAAGAGCAAGTGTGACTATCAGTTGTGACTATACTGGTGCATGAGATTTGCACACACATTGATGGAGAAGCCAATGAGGATTGCGCAATACATACTGGTGGGATTTGAACCTTGATCTCATGCTTATCCATATTGGATTGTGCAGTAGAGGCAGGCTAACAGGTGGAGCAGATTGGAGCATGTGTTTTGTATGATTTGAGCTTGTGTAGTGTGTAACAATTGGAGATAGTGTTGAGAGCTTGTGAGGAGTTTTTACTATGATTGTTACATGATCTCTATCATTATAATATATAGATATTTGGGGGTTTTAAGCTTTAAGATTTCCCATAAATACTGTGTTTATATGTGTGATTGTTTATGGTTTTAATGTGCGCATGCGATTGTTTTTAATTCCGCAAATTGATGATCAATAGTAGAAGAGGTTATGTATTATGCATGAAGCTCAAATAGTGTGTGATAAGGATAATATCGATGAATAATTTAACATTTATTCAAATTTCTACATGGTATCAGAGGAGTATTGATCATTGGAGCAATTGCAGAACATTGAAGCGGTTGAGTTTTGTGCTGGTGGAATTCGAATTTGCAGCAGTGTTTTCTTGGTGTTGAAGTTGAGATGTCTTTCAACGGATTGCGATTGGAGTATGTCCTTGAGGGTAGCTCGAATTATATTTCATGGAAGGACATGATGGAGGCGGTGTTAGATGACAATGGGTTGAAGGATTTCATAGATGCTGAAGTCCCAAAGCCTACTTCTAGCGATGTTGCCATAATTGAGGCTTGGCAAAAGAAGACAGCAAAGTGTCAAAGGATTCTGTTGGAGGGCGTGAAGGATAAAATAGTGTCTAGCTTGCATGGTAAGGCTTCTCCATTCTTGATGCGGAAAGCCTTGACAGATTTATTCCAAAGCAAGAGCGACCAGAGGAAGTTGGCGCTCAAGGATAAACTCAAAAACATAAAGATGGAGAAAGGCGACAGTATGCCCAAGTACCTCACGAAGTTCACCCAATGCAGGGATGAGCTGGGAAGTGTGGGGGTGACTGTAGATGATGAGGACTTGGTGAGCTTGGCTCTCCTTGGGCTTCTGAAGAGTTGGCATTCCTATCAGGACTCTGTCAATGGTCGGGAGAAATTGCCAGGATGGGAGCGAATTTGGTCGGATCTTGTGCAAGAGGAGATAAGGTGGAGTACCAGGGACGGATCATCATCAAAGAACTCTGATGAAGAGAATTGCGCTTTGGCTTCCAAATCAAAGAAGGGGAAGAGCAAGAAAGCTTCTCATTCCGGTGCTAAAGGCAAGAAGCAGGACATGTCCAAGGTGAAGTGCTTTCACTGTCACCAACACGGACATTATGCCACAAATTGTCCGCAGAAGAAGAAAAATAAGCAGGCTGCTGGGACTGCAGCTGGAGAGGCCTTAGCCTCGCAATTTGAGCTGGATTTTTCACTGATCGCATGCTTGGTCTCAAGTGTGATGGGTTCAGTGTGGTTTCTGGATAGTGGTGCGTCTTTTCACATGACAGGAGATCGAGATTTGTTTACTGATCTGGATGAGAAAGATATTGGAGTGCACATCGAGATGGGCGATGATGGTAGATACAGTGCGTGATGAATGCCATTCCTTTGAGGAGAGTGCAGTAGCCATCCCAGTTGAAGAAAGGAGAGTGATGTATTCCGAGTTAAATAATCTTATCTTTGTGTGATGTTAGAAGACAAGGGATATGATGTTCTCTTCCATGAAGGAACAGTATTCTGTAGGTAAGAACAATGTCAAAGACAGACATAGGGGTTCAGTTTCAGAACCTTTTATCACTCAATTACTTAATGAATGGAAGTACAACAATGAAGGCAAGAAAATGAAGAATTAGTGGGCGATAGTGGCGAGTTGTATGGGAGATTGGGCCACCTTCACCATGGAGCTTTGAAGATATAAATAAATTCTCTTTAGACTTCTCAAAGGCACTCAAATTTGGTCAATGGAGATGACGGAAGATTTTGGAAAATTTTTGAAAGCCACCTTTCAGAGAAGGATAGTCATGCCAAAACAGTCACTGGAAAATTCCTATAAACGATGTGGACCTCAGTAGCTTCAACAGCAAAGCACAGGTATTATGTGATATTTGTTGATGATTTTTTCTCGTAAGTGTTGGATATTCTTCATGCAGAAGAAGAGCGAGACATACTCAAAGTTCTGTGAGTTCAAGGCACTGGTTGAGAAAGAATTGGGGAAGCAGGTGAAGGCTCTTAGGAGCGACAATGGTGGTGAATTCATCTCTGGCAAATTCAAGGACTTTTGCAGCGCAGAAGGAATTCAAAGAGAGCTCATAGCACCTCATAACCCACAACAGAATGGGGTTGCTGAGCATAAGAACAAAACGATCGTGGGTACTGCACGAGCGATGTTACATGATCAGGGCCTTCCCATACATCACGCCCCGCCAGGCGGAGGCATGCCCAATACGGTGCTGTACGGGCGGCCTCTGGGATACTTGACATGAAATTTTCCAGGAGGCGTTTTTCAGTAGAGGCACCGATATTTCCCATTTGAGGATTTTGGTTCACTCGTTTATTCTGTCTTGACGAAGAAGGTCCGGGAAAAATTTGGAGGCGACCGCCGGAGGTAGTACAAACTTGGGTGCTGATACATTACAAAACATGTGTATTTTCCAGACAGTCGCAAGACTGTTGTGCGACGGGATATCAAATTTCATGAGAAGAAAGCCATGAAGTGTTCACTTGAGAGGGAGCCACACTTGCATGCAGATGAGGAGCTATTAGTTCCTAAGGATGAGTCTCAGGATGTGGATCAGCCACAAGATGAGGTTCATGGAGTGGAAGAGACCACTCACGCAGCACCAACCATCAGAGGGCGGAAGCGCACTGCAGAAGCTGAGCGACTGGCTCAAGATACAGAGAAGGTTGTGACTTCCCATCGCAATAAAGAAGCGATCCCGACACGGTATATCAGGATACATTGCTATATGAGAAGAGTGTGTCGATGGCAGAGCCATCCCTCTTTTGAGAGATTGTGGAACCCAAGAATAGATAGATACATGATGAAGAGTATAGTTAATTCATAGAAAACTAGTTACATGGAGATTGTCCCGAGGCCGGAAGGGAAATCAGTGGTGGGTTCGAGATGGATCTAAAAAGTGAAGTAGGCAGCTGACGGGAGTGTGAAGAAGTACAAGGCAAGATTTTTTGCCTGAGGCTTTTCACAGATAGAGGGGATCGATTATGAGGAGACCTTTGCACCTGTCGCAAGGTATTCTTCCATACAGATGATTCTTGCTCTCTCAACGTAGATGGGGTGGCACATTCATCAGATGGATGTGAAGACTGCGTTCCTCAACGGAGTCATTGAGGAGGAGTTGTACATAGAGCAGCCCGAAGGTTTCGAGATCTTCAGGAGCAAGTCGCATGTGTGCAGGCTCAAGAGAGCGTTGTATGGGCTGAAACAAGCACCTCGTGCTTGGTACACACGGATAGACATTTATTTCACCGAACTTGGATTCTCCAAGAGTGAGGCGGATCCGAACCTATACCAGATTGTGGTGGAGGGTAAGTTGCTGATCATTGTACTTTATGTAGATGATTTGATTTTGAGTGATGAAAGTACAATTGATACTCTCATCTTGAGGAGGATCTTGCTAGAGAGTTTGAGATGAAGGACTTGGGCCTCCTTCATTATTTCCTGGGATTGGAAATTTGGCAGCGCAGTGATGGACTGTTTGTTTCTCGGGGTAAGTATGCCTGGGAGATACTGGAGAAGTTCAACATGCATGGCTGCAAGCCTGTTGATACTCCTCTTCCTGGAGGTTGGAGGAAGGAGGATGCTACTTCGGAGGAGGTAGTGGATGCCACTGTTTATCGACAGTTGGTGGGGTCGCTTATGTATCTGGTCAATACACGACCCGATATATGCTACGCTGTTAACCAGCTTTCGCAAGCTATGGTTAAGCCTACCAAGCTCTTCTGGAAGGCAGGCAAGCATGTATTGCGTTATCTCGGAAATACATGGGATACTGGATTGTGGTGTAGGCAGTCGGATGAGGTGGCATTTTGTGTGGCTTCCTGGTCTGAAATTGAGGCCTTGGAAGAAGAGCACATCTGGAGGGATTTTCAGTATCGGGTCGACAACAGTTTCTTGGTACAGCAGGAAGCAGAGATCCGTGGCACTCAGTTCAGCAGAGGCCGAGTATATGGCAGCAAGTTTGGTTGCATGCGAGGCCATATGGATGAGGAAGATCCTGGTCGGGTTGTTCGGTTCACACTTAGAGCCTACTGTGATTTATTTTGATAATCATAGTTGCATCGAAATCTTGGTTAATCCAGTATTTCATGATAGATCTAAACACATTGACATCCGGTATCATCATATCAGAGATTGTGTGCAGCGAAGAATCATGTTACTTTCATACATTCCTACGGAGGATCAGGATGCTGATATCTTGACGAAGGCGCTCACCAGGAGCAAATTCGAATACCACAGGGGTAGGATAGGGGTTGCAGATAATCCTCATCTTGTTGAGAGGGAGTGTTGAGATTGCAACAAGATGAGGAGCTTAGTGGAAAGAAGTCGCCTTCACTAAGTGGGCCCGCAGGGTAGTTTTGGCGCAAAGTCTATTTTTAGACATATGGATCATGTTCTATGAGTTGCAGGATGCTATTTGTGGATGGTTGGTCAAGTCGGAAAAAATATATGGACTTCTATTTTTAGACATACTGGGCGGAATCTATTTTTAGATTGCCAGTCTAAAAATAGATATATCGAATATTATTAGCTCTTAATAATATTTGGACTATAAACATTATCTTATTCTCTTGGAGCACTTCAGTTAAGTGCACAGATGTGGCACAGGAGCTGACAGAAGGAATTACGCTATTCCTGAGGGTTAAGTGGAGCTATTGCATGGAGACTTCAGTTGGAACTCATGTGACAGAGTTTGGTGGAGTTGATTGAGGTAGTTGATGGAGTTGTGTTCAGTTTAACTCAGTTAAACATAGTTGAGCTAGTTGTATCTATTCTAACTGATTGATACACTAGTGGAAGTGGTGTAAATTAATTAATAATTAATTCACTAATTAATCAACTAATGAACACATTAGTTAACTTCAGTGCATGGACAGTTTCAGTGGAGACGAGTGAAGAGGTAGGTGAAAGAGTAGTGTGACTATCAGTTGTGACTATACTGGTGCATGAGATTTGCACACACATTGATGGAGAAGCCAATGAGGATTGCGCAGTACATCTTGGTGGGATTTGAACTTGGATCTCATGATTATCCATATTGGATTGCGCGGTAGAGGCTGGCTAATAGGTGGAGCAGATTGGAGCATGTGTTTTGTATGATCTGAGCTTGTGTAGTGTGTAACAATTGGAGATAGTGCTGAGAGATTGTGAGGAGTTTGTACTATGATTGTTACATGATCTCTATCATTATAATATACAGATAGTTGGGGGTTTTCAGCTTTAAGCTTTCCCATAAATACTGTGTTTATATGTGTGATTGTTTATGGTTTTAATGTGCGCATGCGATTGTTTTTAATTTTGAAAATTGATGATCAATAGTAGAAGAGGTTGTGTATTATGCATGAAGCTCAAATAGTGTGTGATCAGGATAATCTCGATGAATAATTTAACAGCTATTCAAATTTTCTACATAATTGACGATATTAAGAAGGTTTGTGCAAACATTCCAATGTTTGAGTTAACAAAGATCACGAGCCAGTGCTACATTCTCTTACGAGCACTTAGGAATTCATCCAAAGGTAACGAGGCCCCTTGAGACAAGAGATAAAGTACATATTCCGATTCCCTCAAATCAATACTTAACACTTTAACATTAGAATCGAATACACTCTGCCCTCTATTTTTTTTAATGTTTAAAATTTTCAATTTAAATGTACACAATTGCTTGGTTTATGTTGGTGCATCAGTAAGTTTAATTCCATTTTCTATCACAAATAAAATAATTGAAAAATGGAATAAAGAAAATTCATAGATTATTCAGCTAGACATGACTCTTGTCTACGTAGTAGGTGAACTCAAAGATGTGATTATTTGTTTATCATATGACGGATGAGTTCACCAATTTATAAACATAGTGATTGTGGACATACCAGAGGAAAAAAAACTATTTTTAAGCAAAGACAGATCAATTAAGTTACAAGGATACTTTTCTACACACTGGTCACACCTATGGCTTCCATATAAGGGAAGATACAACCAAATTCTAGTGAACTCGAAAAGATACATAAAACATAATGTTACTCCCTTGAATGGACACAATGATATAATGGATTTCATAGAACTCGTTTTAGACAATTCTGGAGACTCAACTGGGGTGTTATCTTCCACAACCATCCCCAGTCCCCCCAGAAACACAGTTGGAGCCCCTTCCTAGTCCAACTGGTGGTGTTGGAACAGGGTCCCCTAAAGCTACGAATTTTGTACAATTTTGTATATTTTTGGTATTAATTAGTCTAGCGCAGGGGTTTTGGGGTGGGTCAAAGCCCCGAATGCATTGTAATGGGTCAAGGGTAGACCTAGAGTCCGCAAACCATGGTTTGCAAACCACAGGAAAGCGTAGGATAAGTTGTTATAAATAGATGAATATTTTGAGTCTTAAAGGAGGCAAGAATTAAGTTTGATGCTAAGTGCTAATTTTTAGATATTTTTTGGTCGTTTGGGTAAGGACTCCTGCTGGCTGTGTGCACGTAGATCCTCAGTCCTACTGTGTGCGGACCCTGCTGGCTGTGTGAGCAGGTGGTGTTAGATTGTAATTGGGTTTTTGGGTGACAATATATGCGAATGTAGTTAGAGTATCTCTGTGTTATCTAATCTGATGTGTTACTGTTGATGTGAACCTTTGGGATCTATTGGAGCTACAAATACAGTTGTGTTATATTCTTATGCTGTGAATCTGTCTATGTTATCGTAGGAAGTGTATCTATAATCTGTTATTGATGCGTTTATGATATTATGTACTAATAACTGATACACACGTGGATGCGAAGGTACTAACTAGATCTGCGCATGGTAATAGTTTTGTTATGATTAGTTGCGGATTATACTATTAACAAACCTGCGAATAGACCTATTTTGTGTGAACCTGATAGGTTGCAAACTCGGATCTACTTGACTTACCTGGTTCCAACACCCTCCCATATTGCTTCGGGTGAGACTTTGGCCTGCGCAAGTAGGTCACTGCCAAAAGGGCCAGTAGTACAGGGGTTTGTTGGCAAACCTTAACCTCCAAACCTGGGTCAGCACCCCTCGACCCAACAAATGGTTCCGTTGCCGGGACCGGGAGAATTTTGAGAGACAGATTGAGTAATGCTAAGGGAATATTGGAGACCTGAGAGGAGAGAAATTGAAGAGTGGTTTGAAAAATAGGTTCAAGAATTTGTGGCAAAAGAGAATCGCATCACGAATTTGACGGTGGAGAAGTGGAAGAATAAGTACATTTTCACCAAAGTCTACGAAATTTCTTTGTAAAATTTGCGAATGAGCTTCAGGAGTGACTGGAAAGGTTTGTAAATTTATAGCCGTGTTAGAAGGATGAGTGGGTCACGCAGTGGACTCCAGAGTTGCTCCAGTAGTTAGAAAGGACTGATAACACCATCACTCGTACGATAGATCACTGGGTGGATAGTGTGTTGGGAGGATTTGTGACGAAGGTTGTAGTCAATCAGTTCGTTTCCTATTCTGAGGTAGAGTGGAGGTTCTTCAAGGGTTTCTGGGGTAAGTTTCTGAAAACATTGCCATTACTAATTAAAATATTATTGTGCGAAAATGGCATTCTGTGCAGCCATACAGAGTGAATGAGCTCTGATGAGAGCGAGGGTAAAACCCGCAACGACAAGTACTACAGAGTCAATCAAGAAGGGGACAGATTTGTTTACAGCCCATTAAGAGAACTGGCTGCGCATGAAGGAAATAGCCCTCCTACGACACCACCTTTGAATCCACTTAAGGGAAAGAACTCAAACTCATCCACACCTCCACCTCTGCCGCCACCCCCAGAAGTAGATATGGTTGCGCACATGAAGTTAGCCACCTTCAAGGGTGTAGGAGACGAAGATATGGACCGATTCTGGTTTTTTTTAGAGTTAGTATGGACTGCGTAGAATGTGGCCAACAATGTTGTAAATAGGGCGTAGCTATCCCTTGCCTTTGAAGGATGAGCCCTGGATTGGTATATGGGATACGCAGCTCAACATGTGAATGCAACCATTCAAGAGGTTAAAAATGCCCTAAAACAACAGTTTCTGAAGCCTAAGTCCTACTCTTAGATAGTGAATGACCTAAAAGATTTCAAGCAAGGACCCTCTGAGTCTGTATGGGAGGCTGACCAATCGCTAAAGAAGGTGATCAGAGAAGGGGAATTTCTGTATGATGACAGGAAACACAAGGAATAGCTCATTGCTATGTTACTGCCTCACCTGTGCATACCTATGGGTCAACAAGCCATTGAATTGTAGGAAAAAGCTTTGGAGATTGCTATGAAGTTAGAAGTCGCGCCAAGAGATGATACCCATTTGGGAGTACAAAAAATCCAAGGGTAGCTGGAGGCAATGCACATGGAAATCCAGAACCTGCAAAAGGACCGAGGGAAAGAAGCTAGCCCAGAAATATGGTGCATATGATGCAGGGTATCTGTCCATACCAAGGATCAGTGCCCACTGCTGAGAGACTACCTATAGGCTGGGGGACCCAGTCCATTGTGCCCTAGGGAGACTATGGGACTGTTATGAAGGTAAATCCTCTCTGCAGACAGAGACAATCCCTCTAGCCCTAGGGTGGGTCTAGTAACAAAAGGACACACTAAAGTGTTTCTTCCTAGTAAATGATTGAACAAAATACGTGGTAGATTGACCTACCTTGAATCCAATGTTGTCGATGTTGCGGAAAGAGTAGTGGTCTCTTGTTCCTGCCTTGGCAAGTCACGATCCATTTGCTGTCATGCTCAGATACCTATACATAGGACAAAGAACAAGAACAACATATGACAGAATAGTTTCACTCACAACTATTATCCAGTCAAAGAGGGCTAAACATATCACATCAAATAAACATCATAACACAATAGTGGAACCAAACAGTAGTCATGTATATTAATGAGTAAAAGGAAGAGTACAACCAATTCTTTGACGTTGCAATCTCCTCCAGTGGGGTTCAGACGAAACGCGTCTCAACTGTCGGTCAGGGAATTCAGACTCAGGCTCTCTTAGAACTCATCGAATCGAGCTCTCTCAACACAATATTTCTTACTCTATCTCCTCTAGCAGCTTAGCTATAGTGTAGATCTCTTAGTTAAGCTATTCAGTTGTTCAAATAGCTTCTACTAAAGGAGATAGTTTCTTATATAGAGGGAAAAGAGGAGGTTGGGATCTCTACAAAGGTGGGAGGGAGTCCTATCCTTTAGGAGAGTTCCAAGGGAGGTGGAAACTACTAACTAAAGGAAGGAGTCTGTGGTTGTTTTAGTTCAACCACTCCTAATGACTCATACCCAAGGTGGTTGGAATGGAACCTCCACCTATATTTTTAAAAAACATTCCATAAACAACTTGGCGCGGGTGTCTAACTGGCATAGAGTGCCAAGTGGCACGGGCTCAGTGCTAAATTTTCTGGTCGGCACGAGGATGTAACGGGCTACCCACGCCAAGGAAAAAATAGGGATTTTCACAGCTCTGTTTAGGGAAATGTCAACAAGAAGAATGTTTTTTTCATCAAAAAGGATGCAAGGATGGTATTTGCAAAGCATGACATTGCGTATTGGTCACAGAAACGACCCTCCAATGTGCGAGTTCGGGATTGCAGGGACAGTGACAAAATGTTGTTTAACAAATGCCCCCTAAAGTATGAAGTCCGAGAGAGAGGGAGGGGTGAAATGCTTTATGAGAACACATTCGAACCAAACACCACTGTTAGAAGACCTGCAATTACAAATACAATTGAAATCTGAGATACATGAATCATGTGGAATGGGCGCAGCCATCCATAGTAGAATATATAAAAAACTGAGATCTAAGGTATGGACATAGCCATCCAGCAGGAAGGATCAATAAATAGACTCAAGTATGGTCGCAGCCATCCAATCAAGAGATTCATGCAATAAGTCATCTTAATCCACAAAAATCCGCAGGCTGGAGTTTATCAGACAAAATCCACGGTCTTGCGCTCCATCTCGACCCAAACAAGTACAATTTCGAGCATGTGAATGTATGAGCTGAAGTTTAACATGCAAGAAAATCATCTGATTACCAGCCAATGATGAAATTTGTTAACAGACGTGAGAGAAACCACCAATGATGACGATGGCCCTCAAGGTACAAAAGGTGCAATCTACGAAATGTGAAAAATGATCTAACGTCGAACATCTGCAGAATCACTCGATCGAAGGCCAATGATGTGAACCTTGCATCAGATGCGAAAAACCTGCCATTGAGGCATGCAAGCTCCAAGGTACAAGAAGGGAGTCTCTAGATCAAATTCCTGGATAATGAGCTGAAGTCGACAGGAAGTGACCTGGTCGAAGGAGGGCCATAATGTTTCCCACATCATTGACACGAGACAGAGGAACATGATGAAACTGGATCAGGACCAACAGGAGATCAGAGGAATGTTGACAACTGCAGAGGCAAACTTCTCTTTAACATATCAACAACACGACACTGGATTTGGCAGTATTTGACATCAAAGGATCTGAGGTCATGATGACGTGGCAAAGAGCAGATGAGAGGCAAAAAGATATTACCCAAACCCATGGAGGCAAAAATGACGAAATGAGATGTCTCCAACCCGACACGAATGCAACAAGTGCCATGTTCAAGAGCGACATACTACCAACATAACTAAAAATTGGTTCCATTTTCCCCCACCATTTCTAGCGAGTACCCAAAATATTTTTAAAACAAGCTTGAAGGGGATAGCATATGCTTGTACTGTAAGTTTGTCCTTTGGAAAAATTCAACCTAGTACATCTTATGAGCCCTAGGAAGGAGGAACTCGAAATAACGTCATGGTGACGAAGTCCGATGTCATCAGGGTTTAACGAGTCTGACAAGGGGAGAACTCGACATCTTTTCATGTTTAAAGAGTTTGAAAATAAGGCAGAAAAGAAAACTCCAGCAGTCCCTTTTCGTAGGTAGTCTCACAGATCCAAAAAGGTAGAAAACGGTGTCTGTAAGAACCTCTTAGTCACGATAGGCTAAGGTATTCCTTTTTCATGAATAATTTATCCTAGACCGAAAAAGGGTTAAATGTATACTAGGTAGATATGATTTCGCAACCATTTAACGAGTTCAAAACAAAAACAAAAAACTCGGAAATATTTTAAATTTTAGAGAGTCAGAAAAGAGCTAAAAGATGACTTCAGTAGTGACTTTTTCGTGTTTTTACCGAGTGCGAAAAAGTATAAAATATAACTCATTACTTCATCATTGTCGCATGAAAAACCTGTTGTTGCACAAGATACATGTGTAAAATGCATTTCTCGAAAATAATATAATAAAATGATCAAAAAACATGCCTTAAAACCTAATTAAGGTTGTGAAAAAGTTATAAAATGCCAAAAATGGTAAAAATAATTACTTTTCACCTTTTACCTCTTGTGGAGCAATAGTTACCCATTTTACTGTGCAATCTTGCGGCGACAATAGCGGCCAATCCAGCAGATCAATCGAAAATCTGTCAACTCCAGGTAAGAGTTAAGATCTCTCTTGTCATTTTAAAGCATTTCTTGCTTCCTGCAATTGTCAATTTCAAATCTTCGGGGAGGAAATATAAAAATTAGGGTTGCACGGTTGGCGCGGGTTTTGGGCACGGATTCGGCCCAACCACCCGATTTTTAACACTAGGGTGCGCCCATTGGCGCGACTGTTTTGGAAACAGTCGCGCCAATGGAAAAAACCATTTTTAGCTAAAAATTCTCATCAAATATCCTAATTTTTTACAGATTTAAGGTTCCAAATCGACTAATACCACTCATGTGTGTGTGTTTGCAGGTAGAAAGAGGCAAAATGGTTATCGAATGGAAATAACGGGAACATAGCGAAGAAGATGAACTAGCCATGGAAAATGATGGATTCATGGAAGCTCTCATAAATTGTGGTCTGAAAAAATTCTTCCTAACACCATGTCTCTGAGCCCAACCAAAATTACTACAGTATCCTATCAGTATATGGGATTAAAATCAAGAAAATTTCATCCTACAGGATCAAGAACTTGATATTGATGTCTCTGAAGTGTACTTCATCACAGGATTATCACGGAGGGGTGCAACACCAATACTAACCGACACCTGGCCCTGCATGGAAAACATGACCATGGTGATAGACAGGGTATGTCCAGCAGCACGGAAGGGATCAAGTAGTGGGAAAGTTGATATACAAACTATCCTAGATTTGACACTACTCGTGGTATTGCATACAATCACCCAGGTTGCAGGATCACAAGCACCACACGAAGAAAAAAAGACACAGTTGCTTCTTGCTATAGATTGCATGGCACTGACCATCTACAACTAGGCAGAGGCCATGACCATAAACATGAAGAGCCAAATAACCAAATGCAAGAAGACCAAACTGAAACAATTTGGTTATGGATATATTCTGGTATCGTTCTTTTTGGAACGACTACCCATTTTTCAGTTACAGGAGGTTATATTTCTGACACCACTAGCGAGATAATCACGAATGGCTCAATGGGCAGCCTTGATGCTAAGGGTAGGGGGCGGTCAACAGATATCCTGAAGACCGGAATTATTTGATTGGCTTCGTCGACAACTGATTGTCGTGGAGGAATGGCCCTACTCTAGCACATATTTCACTGATGATCTAGACCTCCCACTCCCAGAGGGAAAAGATTGGGATGAAGATTTGGGTGAAAATCATTTTTAATTTTTATGAGTATTATGATTTTTTATTAATTTATGCATGTTCTGACATTAAATCCATGTGATGTAGATGTTGGCCCAGAGAGACCTGTCGGTATGTCAACGATAGTGAGGTGAATCCCTCGCGATTTTGACCCCCAAGGCGAGGGCGGCGAGGAAGACGAGATAGTGCACAACCTAGAGGGGATCACACAAGGAGTCCCAGATTATGCACGTTTTGATGATGTTCCTCGTGCCTACTAGAGACATACTGTAGGGGTGTCAACCTGAATTCACCACTTGCTGAGGCGGCTAGTATGGGCCGTGACATGTTAACCCGAGCACCATGCTGATTAGACACCTAGGTTTTATTTTATCTGAATATTTTGCGAGAAATGATGTCTCAGGATGTAACAGAAACACACATATATTTTTTGACATTAATCTGATTGACAAAGGAGGTAGTGAACCAATGAGTCAGAATTTGATCAAGTATCTCAAATTTGATCATGCGACGATGACGCCTCCACTCATGAATATGCTCTGAGATATGATTAGCTCGGTCCTGTTTCAATGAGGTGAGGAGGTGCGTCCCGGTCTCATAGTGGATCAATAACTGAAAATGTGTAAGGAATTCCATGGCCAAAGAATTGAAGTCTTGGAAAACTCCACGAGACAGCTTAATGTACCACTTTGCAGCGGCACTAGTAAGAGTTCGCTGGAAAATATGGAGACGAATAGAATTGTCAACCAAAGAATTAGAAGAACACCACAAATGGTAAGTTATCACATGTGTTTGGGGGTATTCACTAGGTTTACCCTCAAATTTAGGACAATCATCAGGAATCTTGGTCGGAACCGGAGGCCAATATGGATTATGAAGAATAGGATCATTTGTCAACTTTGACACATCGGGTAATTCCAATGTAGCAAGAAACGATAACTGAGTATTGAAAGTCATTGGAGGTCTTTGATAAGGACCTATATGTACATTCCACCCAGTCCGAATGGGATTTTGTCCCCATATATTCTGTCCTGAAGAATTCGGATCATAGGGATTAAAAACAGGATAATTCGGTTGATACTGGGATTGAGGACCAGGATCTTGAGTTGAAGCAGACCACTGAGGTCCTTGCTGAGTAGCATAAATATTTTGCTGCGGAATGTAGGTATGACTTTGAGGTTGCTGATACACAGGTTGATTTTGAGGGTATGAAATCTGAGGTGCACTATATACTTGTTTATTTTGAGGGCACGGAATTTGGGTGCATTATATATCGGTTGATAGGAAACTTGAGGGTAATAAGCACCCTGTAGTTGCACAAGTTGACCTTGTGGAGTAGGTTGAGCAGGCTGCTGAGCAAGATAAATAGGTAAAACTGGCTGCGGAAATGAAGGAATCTATTGGTGGGCAGGTTGCGACGGTTTTTGAGCTGTTTGAACTGGTTGTTGAGGGCCACCAGGTTGACTTTGTGGTAAAGGTTGGCCTGATGTTTGAGATGGTCCAAGATGTCCCTGATGACCAAGTTTACCTATAGAAGGACCATAGGATTGTCCTGGTTGCACAACATTTGGGCCATACTGCACGTGTGGCTGTGATTGAAGTGCAACAGGTTGTCCTTGTCGTGGATAAAATTTCCCCCCAAGACCAAAAGATGATCCAGGTTGAACCAGAGGTTGACCCAAGAGACCAAAGGGTTGTCCATGTTGGACCAAAGGTTTTCCTTGCAAAGGTTGGCCTTGTGGACTGTACGATTGTCCCTGTGGACCAAAAGCAGGGCCCTGCTGAGCTGAAGGTTGTCCCTGAGAGGGTTGTCCTTGTAAGCCATAGGGTTGCATAGGCAAAGTAGGTCCCAAATTAGTAACAAACTGATAAGGATCATAAACGGCCTTATAAGGATCTATAGGAGGCAAATAAACTGGATTCCCACGCTCATCATAATGGTGCGGATATACATATATGGGATTACCAATAGCATCATAGTGATGAAAATGAGGATTTCTAGGAGGCGGGGGCTGTTGAGAACCCTGAGAACTCTGTTGAACAGCTAACAGATATTATTCAAAAGTGACACCACCAGGAATCACAGGAGTAGTGGAAACTGAACTAGAAGCCACACAGACTGTAGGTTGGACTGGAATAGATGTAATAATAACCGATGGATCTGATGCCAAATTTAACGGTATTGACGAAGATTGGACCGAAATCCGAGGAGGATTTACTGTGTTGGATTTTGCAATGGACACAGCACTAGACATAATCAGACTCAGATACCTATAGCCAGCCAGAAGTGACACTGAAGGCGAAGAATATTGGACAGAGGCATGAGAAAGATCTTAAGGAAAGAGTTGATATTCTCCTGTGGATACAGGCATTCATTCACTGCCAATAGAACTGGAGGAATCCATATCTGAGTCTTCCGTAAGATATTCAAAAATACTACGGGGACTAGGAGGTACCGCAGTAGCAACAAAAGGCAATCTAGATGTAAGAGGAGGAAATTCTCCTTCGTCCCCAAAACTAGACCAAGCACTGAAGGAGGCAAATTGAATTCGACTGGCTCGTCAAGCATAGATCGAGTAGTAAGGGGCTGGATAGACGGTAGAATGGGCTATGAGAACTCGGCATACCTAGTGGATTGAGGGGTTTCGAAAGAAACGTCTAGAAACGAACCACCACTAGGAGGCAGTGAAGATGACGAAACTGGAGGTTCCGCCACTTTGACCGTAAATCAGAACAGGAAGGAAAAGAGATAACCAATCGAAAGTACCAAAATAAAAAACCAAGGAAATCAATCAGAAAAAGTAACAAACTTTTAATAGGTGTGTAATCGTAGGTGATTAATTTTATAACATTGAAACAAAAATCTGTTGTTTCATGTTTTAAGGGTCAAGAAACAAAAAAAATATGACTCTAGTCTCTTTCAATTTGAAACGAGCGTGAAAGGACAAGTTCTCGATGATCTCTTCTCTTGTTTAAAGAGTCATGAAAATATCGAAATGAGTTCTCAGGAATTCTATGCAAGAGGGTGTACTAGGTTTCCGTGAACTGCCATATACACCTTAGTGATCAAATGAAACAGAAATGACCAAGGACTTGACGTACGTGCAGGTAGTCTCCCCAAATGCTGTGTTCGGTGTATCGCGGTTACAAGGTGGCAGACTCGACTTCCTATGGATAAAAGTATAGCAACCTAGAGGGGTCTCCCTTTATATAGACGACGGTACAGGGAGCACAAGTCCGTACTAGTGTTATCTGAAGCCAAAAGGCGAGTGGAAACTGCTAGGTTTTAAGACGTCGGAACACGTCTCTAGCCTAGACCATTATACAGGTTTCCTTAGGTTCCAATGTTGCCTTAGGTGCATTGAGTAAATTTTAAGGTTAATCTTGAATTATTTTTCAATTTTCAGGCCCTATCGAATGTGTAGGCTCAAATTCCTATATGCAAACTATATGAAAATGAATACCATTTCAATTCAATGAATACTAGTTATAATAAGGATAGAAATCTTTCAAACAAGCAAACAAATAAAATATGTGAAGAAACTTCTAATTCCTTTAATGAAATCAATCGAAAACGAAATTCCTTCCTAGATTGAGAAATGCTAGTTATGTAAAGGAACGTTTCACTTTTCGATGCAACAAAAGAATGCAAAGATAGTTTTTGATTTTTTTTGTTGAATTTTCAATGAAATGAAGCACACCTTGTACTAATTCAATGGAAAACAAAATAAACACTAGTTTTAGTTTTGCGAATGCACGGTTTTGAAATTGAATGACTCAACCAAAGTGAAACAGACATAAAAACATGCAAGCTAATGAAGAAAAATTTCAATCAAGAAAGAGAGTTCTCAAAATGACCCAAATAAGTAAATTAATCGATGCTCAAAGTATTGAAGAAGAAGGACTAATCAAAAAATGAAAATTCCATTAAATCAGCAAAACAAAAGGATCAAGAAAACTCAGTCTAAAAACCCGAAACGAGACTGATAACAATCAAAGAGATTTTTTCCTGAACAGAAGGCTCGGTGTGCAAGAACACCTAGAAACCCTAAGGTCTTAACTCACACCGACAAGACAATGGACAAACGACTGAGGGAAACAAGTCTAGAGTAGTCAACACAGTTTGCAAAGGCTTAAAGACAGTCAAACATAACCCAGAAACGAGAACAAATGATCAAAAAACGCATTAGGGAGGTCAAACCAAAACCTACAGGGATTGGCGTGACTGTAAGGCTGTAATCTGCGCCATACAAAAGTTGGCGTGAGTGCTAAAAGAGCAACCTGCGCCAAGCGACGCGACTTTCTAGAAAAAAAATGCGCCAAGCTGGAAACCTATGGGAAAAAGAGGAAAAACCCTAACCTAATGAGAAAAATTCAACCTTGACTCTCTAGAGCTGAACAGAGAATGGAAACTCAGCAAACAAACTAGAAAAAGGTAGATAACTAAATCAAGAATTGAAACCGACCCAACAGGCTGACACGACAAACTCGCACTGATCCCCAATGGAGTTGCCAATTTTTTATGACGGTAAATCCTCTCTGTGGACAGAGACAATCCCTCTAGCCCTAGGGTGGGTCTAGTAACAAAAGGACACGCTAAAGTGTTTCTTCCTAGTAAATTAATGAACAAAAGACATGGTAGATTGACCTACCTTGAATCCAATGTTGTCGATGTTGCGGAAAGAGTAGTGGTCTCTCGTTTCTACCTTGGCAAGTCACAATCTGTTCGCTGTCATGCTCAGATACCTGCACATAGGACAAAGAACAAGAACAATATATGACAGAATAGTTTCACTCACAACTATTAGTCAGTCAAAGAAGGCTAAACATATCGCATCAAATAAACATCATAACACAATAGTGGAACCAAATAGTAGTCATGTATATTAATGAGTAGAAGGAAGAGTACAACCAATGCTTTGACGTCACAATCTCCTCCAGCGGGGTTCACATGAAACGCGTCTCACCTGTCAATCATGGAATTTGAACTCAGGCTCTCTTAGAAGTCATTGACTCAAGCTTTCTAAACACAAACTTTCTTATTCTATCTCCTCTAGCAGCTTAGCTATAGTGTAATTCTCTTAGTTCAACTATTCAGCCGTTCAGCTAGCTTCTACTAAAGGAGATAGTTTCTTATATAGAGGGAAAAGAGGAGGTTGGGATATCTACAAAGGTGGGAGGGAGTCCTATCCTTTAGGAGAGTTCCAAGGGAGGTGGAAACTACTAACTAAATGAAGGAATATGTGGTTTTTTTAGTTCAACCACTCCCAATGACTCATCCACAAGGTGGTTGGAATGGAACCTCCACCTCTATTTTTAAAAAAAATTCCATAAACATCTTGGCACAAGTGTCTAACTGGCACAGAGCGCCAAGTGGCACAGGCTCAGTGTTAAATTTCATGTTCGGTGCGAGGATGTAACGGGCTACCCGCGCCAAGGCAAAAATAGGGATTTTCACAGCTCTGTTTAGGGAAATGTCAACAAGAAGAATGTTGTTTTCATCAAAGGGGATGCAATGATGGTATTTGTAAAGCATGACACTACGTATTGGTCACAAAAATGACCCTCCAATGTGCGAGTTGGGGATTGCAGGGACAATGACAAAATGTTGTGTAACAAGGACCAAGTGGACCAATGTTGTGGTGTGATGATTGTCGCATAGCTGGCCTGCATGATACTAACCACTGCCCCCGTCTAGGTGCGTATGTTCTAGAACTGAAGCAACAATGGTGTTGATTTTTCCAATCAGTATGACATGATGAACAGAACTGTCGAACTTACGATTTAATGATAGATTGGGGAAACCTATATAGGGTACAAATGGACCCTTCTTCACCAAGATCCCCCTTGGGCATAGGTGGCTCCCCAGCTAGGGGCAAGGGAGGGGGCAGAGGTGGAGGCGTAGGTCGGGGAAGAGGAAAACTGATTTGTTATAACTGTGGAGAAGTAGGGCACTTTACGAGGGACTTCCCGAACCCTGCAAGGCAATCTTGCAGATATTGTAGACAGCTAGACCATGTGATTGAAGACTATCCAATTCTGATAGAAAAAATGCAAGAAAAGCAGCAAAAACCTACACATAATGTGCAGAGGGTTAAGGAAAAACCTCGAGACGAAGGACCAAGCATTAATGTCATAACACGCAGCGGCATGGCCATTGGGAGTTGTGGCTGAGCCTCCTATCTGAAAAACATCTATCCAACAAGAAGGTTTGGACCTACAGAAGGAAAAATAAACCTTTATCGCATCTTGCAAAGACTTTGCTAAGGATGAGGCATCTACTTCTCAGTCCCCCGCAAACCTCAAAGCAGATGACGAGGTCAAACCATTTTTGTAGGAATGTATGAAGCTAATGCACAACCAAAGGGCCATAGAAAATCTTCAAGCATTAATAGATAGCTGCGCAGAAATAACTAATCCACCCCTGGAAGTTAAGGATGTGCACAAACCATACAAGCATAAGAAACGCACTGGTAGGAAAATGCGGCTAACAACACAGATTGGTGATTATGAAATGGATCAGGTTATTTTGGACCTAGGATTAGATGCAAACATATTTCCTAAACAAACTTGGCAGCATATGGGAGAACCTAAGTTGGAATGGTCCACTATCTAGTTGTGCATGGCCAACCAACAGAATATCATACTGTTAGGGAGACTGTCAAAGATCATAGTAGATATCGTAGGAGTTAAGATTCGGGCTGACTTTGAGGTAATTCAAATTGTAGAAGATGCAGACCCTTATCTTGCGCTCTTAGGATTGGATTAGGCCATAGATATGGGAGGTATCATCAACCTAAAGAAAAGAAGCATGGTGTTTGAAAATGAAGGTACGCGAGTGATAGTACCTTTAGACCCTGCGGAAGGAGAACGGTATACAAAGACGGTGTTCGAAGAAGAGGATGTGGATCAAATCTATAAGTTAACTACGCGAGAAGAAGATTGGATCAATCCTACGGCTGATGGTGTGCTTTGTTGGGAAAAAGACAACAAGTGTTTCTCTGACACCGATGGGGAGATGGATTATTGGCAGAATCAGTAACATGATGTATCTACACTGCGATGTCTTAGACTCACAAATAAATTCTGATGCATCTCCTCAGAGGTAAGAGAACTGCCCTACTTTGATGGTTATGGTAGTATCAAGGAGTTTTTGCGAGCATTTGAGGCTGAGGTTCCAAGAGAGTGAAGGCTATGGGCCTTTAATCTAGCCATACGCGCAACACCTACGAGGTGGTGGGACACACATAAGGGGGTGTTCCAGGATTGGGAAGAGTGTCGGGATATGATGATCCTACGATTTGAACCTCCGGTTCACTTGCGCGTAAAGAAATTCCTTGGCCCAGGGGACCCGCACGAGAATTTGTTCGCTTGGATGGAGAAATGGTGTGACTAGACCAGAAAAGAATGGGTTCACCTATTTATTCATGCCTTGGGACCAATTCCCACCGCATGGTATTTAGAAGCAGAGCTACATCAGTGCACCCACCATTGGGAAACATTAAAAGATGAGTTTGTAGGGACATTTGGGTTAGCAGGTGGAACAGAGGTTCTTGACGAAGCTCTACAGGATATATATACCTCTGTATTTGATGAATCACACCCTTACGCAGCACTTAGGGCACCAACATGGGAAATGCATATGCAAGATATTGTCAACTATCGCAATTTAGCGATAGAAGAATGCGATGAAGATCAGTGCAATGTGTCTATCTCAGAGTCAGAGGGAGAGCGCGTATTTGTTGGACCCCCACTACAAAATTTCGATGTTACTAAGCCTTTGAAGCTGTGAGAAGTCAACATTGGCATGAAAGAGCAACCTAAGTTGGCCAAAATTGGGTATTACTGGGATGACGATACAGTAGGAAAAGTGGCAGAATTGCTCACAGAATACCAGGAATTATTCCCAACGAAGTTCTTGGAACTCAAGGGGATTACAGGGGACCTAGGGGTCATGTGCATCACTTTAAAACTAGATGCATGCCCTATGAAGCAGCATCCTTATCAGCTGAAACCTGAGTATAAGAAAAAGTTTAAGGAAGAAATCGATAAAATTATCACCGCGGGTATCATCGAACTGGTTGAATAGTCAGGCTGGGTAAGTCCAATGGTGGTTCAGGAGAAAAAGACGAAGGGGGATATACGAATATGTGTTGAATTGCTCAAATTGAATGATGCATGCATGCATGATCCCTTTACTACACCATTCTCCGATGAAATCATTAACAGCGTAGGCGGGCAGGAAGCATAATCATTTACAAATGGTTTCTCGGGCTACCATCATATTAGGATCGCACCTGAAGATTGCTGCAAAACTACATTTTCCACTGAATGGGGATCCTTTAAATATATTGTCATGCCATTTGGTCTCAAGAATGCCCCTACCATCTTTTCGTGGGTGGTGGTCGCAGTGTTCAAATATTTCATCCATAAGTTTTTCGAGGTATATTTTGATGATTGGACTGTCTTCGTCTTGGTGAAGAAGCACGTCTTGAACCTACGCATGATGTTGGATGCCTGTAGGAAGCACTAGATTTCCCTGAATATCAAGAAGTGCATATTCTGCGTACCCTTTGGAATCTTGCTTAGGCACATAGTTTGTCGGCAAGGATTGATGGTTGATTGATGCAAGCAGGGCCTGCAAACCCCAGAATCTTTCCCAATTCTTTGTATATACAAATGCATCATCATAACCTCCCAATAAAACTTCAATCTAGGACAATTTTCACCCACTGGCAATCTCAACTAATATGCGGAAGCTTATCGTTCAATTCCTGGCAAATTCACAATTTATCATTTGAATGCGGAAGTTATTCAACATATCATAACTCACAATCTTCATACCAAGATAATTCACAATTTCAATGAGATTCACACTTATTTGAATGAATGCTATTGCTCACAATTAATTTCAAACAGAATTCAATGTGATGAGAATTCAAAGTCCAACAATCTCCTTTTAAGACTTCCAATCCAATTTAACATTCAACACTTTCATAATTCAGACCCAATTCCTTCTTATACAACATTTCCATTTAAATCACAATCATTCACATATGATTTTTTGATATCGGAATTAAAACCAAAAGATGCGCCCATGCTTACCATTTCAAACCTCTTTCACGTTCTTGCCAGAATTCTATTGCTTGAATGTTTGACTATGTTTTGACTATTGACTGTCGCTCAGCATCTAACACAAAAATGCTGCCATTCAACGCTATATACACAAAAAAGCTGCCATTCAACGCTATTTCTCTGCAATTCAAACAACGCAAATCAATTCCTTGGATGCCCTTCACCTTGGTATGCCCATACTACCATACTGCTCTGCGTTCAAACTTGATAACAACCGTGGTAACACATCCGATCTGCGTGTCCTAACCATAGCGCCTTCCTTCTAGCTCGATTCCACGGCATGAATCGACTTCAACTCATTGAATCGTTCAATTTAAGCTAGAGTGTATCCTCTAGAATCCTTCGTGCAGACCTTAATTCCTCCACGTCTTGCCACATGTCAGCCGAACACAAATTGACTTTTGAGACTTCGCCTTGCACCTTCGATATTAAACGATTATTGTTTCATCGATTCAGAATAGACAGAGTCTATTCAAGTTTCTTCAGCGCTAATCGATCTCTCTTCATGAGATTCATCCACAATTCAATCTGGCATTTACAAACAGATTTTATTAAGTAAACTATACGATTTCAAACCTTCCAATCGAAGTCCATTTGATTGCATACTGCCCAATTTCAATTCTTCAGTGCTTACGCTTTTAACAAAAAATTCCAATGTAAATTCACTCAAAAACAGGCTGAAACACAGTTATGTATTAATGCTCTGGATATCGACTTATAAAATCGATGAAACTCCACACCACCGGTGCGGTCAACGATTATGTATTGCAATTTAATACAAAATCGATACAATTTCAAATATATCGAGTTCCTTTCTCCTATAAATAGCTTCAGTAACGTGGTTCATAAGTCATGTCAACCTTTATCCTTGGACAGCAGACCAACGCATTAACAATAGTGATTCACAATTTATTCATACCCAATTCAGCGCAATTGACAGGCAATCAGTTTTGTATTGTGTTTTATTTTAACACAATTGACATCGATTATTCAAATCTGCGCCAAAGCAATGCTACAGCTCTTCAACGTGCTCATGCTTCCGGTTAATAATTAATGAGTTTCAGATTACCATTTAACCTTTGGAAATTACATTCATTTTGGACTGTACACTATCTGCAAACCATTACAACTGAATGCCAATTTTATCAACATCAAACTTTATGTGCAGAGTTTTGTTACAAAGCTTATTCAATGTTTTCCTGCCAAACTCAGACATGGTAATGCCATATATAATTGAAAGTTCACATTCATTCACTCAGATTCATAAAATCGATCTATAATCACATCAATAGTTCACATGCGCACTTTTATTTGGAACCTTAATGTCAGCAATTGATCAATCGATCAACACACATAGCTTTGGAAAAAAAAAAAATTCATATAAACACACCGAAATCACTTACAGACTTTTGTCTTGGCCAGATATTCGAGATTGATGGCCCTTTACAAACTGCCTGAAGGCTTGCAAGTAGAAACCTGCTTTCTACTCACACCCTCACTCTCTCTTCAACCATTCAAGTATCGTTCTCCTCTCAAAAACCACTCATATTTATACATAGATAATTCATTTAATTCACTAAAAATATCTCTCCACCTAATCCTCAACTAATCTATATTTTAGGTGTGGACTCAACAAATTCCCATACATAGAATACCTACTCTAATTTTTCTCCTAATCTATTTCTCTCATATCCTTTTAATTAATAAAATAATATTTACAAAATCCTCACTTCTCCAAATTATCTCCTATTTTATTAAAAATAACAAATTAATTAATAAAATAATAAAAATGTCACACCCCCCTTTTATCACATATTTACAAATGAAAAATGGCCTTGATGCTCCTGCATCAGACTCCCAACGTTAAAATTAATCATGATCGCCTGATCATGTGTTCGGATCTGTGTATGCCCGGATCCCATATCTTGTGTTGCAATTTCCCACTTGTCGCTGCTTCTATCTGTCGTTCTTCTCCAGGTCTCCACACTTTATGTTGCATCGCTCCACTGACTAGGCTTTCGCAATCTTTTGTTGTCTTTCTTTTGCTTCTTCTTCTTTGTTTTACTGCTGCTAGCCTCTTCCGGGATACTTTCATCATCATCCGCCTCATCAGTTCAATTTCTCTGTCTAACAGATTTCCTCCAGCGTCTGCAATAAAACCTGTACTCACAAAACAATTGTTAGAATAAAAAACATAAGGCTTCGGTGCCCCCATAGATGTTGCTTCAACTGTCACCATAGATGTTGCTGCCTCCCAAACTTCCTGTTCATTTGCAACATTCTTTTGCTCATCACCTGCAATTTCATCTGCAACTTCTTTCTCTGGTTCAAATGTCTCCAACAAACATTTCAACCCTTTCTCCTCAAGCATTTCATCAACATGCTGCAAATTAGTTTCAGCATAATCTTCATCTTCCCCTTCGACAATCTTCAGTAATTTTCCATCATCATCTTGATTGATTATGGCAATCAAATCAAGTTCTTCAAACATTGTAGCCTCATCCTCTAACACTGAAGCAGTTCCAAAATTTTGTCTACCAGTATTTTCTTGGCTATACAGACAAGCCAACTCTTTCTTGTCACCCATGGTAACAAGCCTCTGCTTATGAGACATCATTGTCTCATCTTCTTTCTGCAACAGTTCTTCTTCTTTCAAGACAATTCCAAATGATGGACTGTCTTCTACATCACCTGTAAACACAATCAAATTGTCAGTTTCAAAATCACAAGACCCAATGGTCTCACTTGTTGATTCAGTCACCAAGTTTTCTTTCTGCAGCTCCAAGTCTTTTTCATGACTCAGACAATCTTTACTGGCTTTCTCCTCATATTTCTCTGGCAACACTTCAGTATGCTGCTCTAATTTCCTTTCCAACTCCTCTGTTAGCATATCAATATGCTGATTTGCATTCATCATGAGACTGTCAGCTAGTCTCTCTTCCTCTGCTTCATGATTGTCATTCATGGAAACCTTCCTGCCTTGCTTCCTCAGTAAATTATCTTGTACATAAGTCCTCTGCCTCTCCAATTCTCTTCTCTGAAGATCTAGTTTCCTATACAATTCACCAATTTCATTAGGAGTAGAACTCGAAAAATTCACACGATTTTCCATACCTTCACCAGCACTTGACCAGTCATCAGTTGGTCCTTCTCTCTCTGTACCAATATTATGATTAGACTCCTTTGTCTTCATTTCCTCCTGAGATCTTGCTATCTCAGCATTAATCTGAACGGACTTCAGATTCAATTCTCTCTCCTGAAAAAACTCTAAAGCTTGCTCATCTCCCTGTAATGTACCTGCAAACATACACAACTCATTAGTTTTAAAACCACAAGACTTTTCAGTCTTGACTGCTTCCTTCAACACTTCCCTTTGAACAAATCTGTGTGTGGAATCTTCAAATTCCATCTCTGGCTCAAGAACTCTAAGTTCCTTTTTCAATAAGGCAATCACACTTTGCCTCAACTTCATCTACAATGGTTGCCAAATCACTCTCTTTCCCTTCAATGGAAAGACCCATCCTCTTTTCTGAATTTCTTTCTCTTGCAGCCATTCTTCTAGTACCTGCAATTGTACCTTCATTACTGCAATTTCTCTTTCTCGGACTTCATCAGTCATCTCACCTCTATGGCATTCCTCTGAACCTCTTCTTTGATCCTCCATGATTACCTTCTCCATGATTTTCTCACTCACCATGAGTTGCACTAGCCTCAGCAAAAAGCTTTCTTGTCTTGCCGCCACTTACCTCACCAAGCTCTCCTCACTCAGTCTTTTGGTAAGTACTGGTTCACTACCTCTAGAACCTCTTGAGCACTCTCCTCTGCTCTCTCTCTAGGCTATATTTTCAACTCACTTCCTCTTCAGGACACTGCAATTGTCCTCCTTATCCAGCCTTTAGCTGAATGTCAGGTTCACTGCCATCATCTTGTCTGCAACCATAAATTTCAAATCAGAAAATCATCTCACCTTTAAGATCTTGCAGGATCTTGTCCTCCCTTCGTTTCTACCATCTTGTTCACTGCATTTGTGTAGCTTGCATATAAAATTTAAAAATATGATCTTCCTTTCAATCATTCATCACACATTCAAAAATACATTTCAGTTCAACAAAACCTTCTGTCCTCATTCATAAAAACAAATATCTTCTATTTCAATAGAGCCAAGCTCTGATACCAAAAATGATGCAGGAAGGGCCTGCAAACCCTAGAATCTTTCCCAATTCTGTGCATATACAAATGCATCATCATAACCGCCCAATAAAACTTCAATCTAGGACAATTTTCACCCACTGGCAATCTCAACTAATATGTGGAAGCTTATCTTTCAATTCCTGGCAAATTCACAATTTATCATTTGAATGCGGAAGCCTTTCAAAATATCATAACTCACAATCTTCATACCAAGATAACTCACAATTTCAATGAGATTCGCACTTATTTGAATGAATTCTATTTCTCACAATTAATTTCAAACAGAATTCAATGTGATGATAATTCAAAGTCCAAAAATCTCCTTTTAAGACTTCCAATCCAATTTAACATTCAACGCTTTCATAATTCAGACCCAATTCCTTCTTATACAGCATTTCCATTTAAATCACAATCATTCACATATGATTTTTTGATATCGGAATTAAAACCAAAAGATGCGCCCATGCTTACCATTTCAACCCTCTTTCACGTTCTTGCCAGAATTCTATTGCTCGAATGTTTGACTCTGTTTTGACTATTGACTGTCGCTCAGCATTTAACACAAAAACGCTGCCATTCAACGCTATATACACAAAAACACTGCCATTCAACGCTATTTCTCTGCAATTCAAACAACGCAAATCCATTCCTTGGACGCCCTTCACCTTGGTATGCCCATACTACCATACTGCTCTGCGTTCAAACTTGATAACAACCGTGGTAACACATCCGATATGCGTGTCCTAACCATAGTGCCTTCCTTCTAGCTCGATTCCACGGCATGAATCGACTTCAACTCATCGAACCGTTCAGTTTAAGCCAGAGTGTATCCTCTAGAATCCTTCATGCAGACCTTAATTCGTCCACGTCTTGCCACATGTCAGTCGAACACAAATTGACTTTTGAGACTTCGCTTTCCACCTACGATATTAAACGATTACTGTTTCATCGATTCAGAATAGACAGAGTCTATTCAAGTTTCTTCAGCACTAATCGATCTCTCTTCATGAGATTCATCCACAATTCAATCTGGCATTTACAAACAGATTTTATTAATTAAACTATACGATTTCAAACTTGCCAATCGAAGTCCATTCGATTGCATACTGCCCAATTTCAATTCTTCAGTGCTTACACTTTTAACAAACAATTCCAATGTCAATTCACTCAAAAACAGGCCGAAACACAGTTATGTATTAATGCTCGCAACTCCACACCACCGGCGCGGTCAACGATTATGTATTGCAATTTAATACAAAATCGATACAATTTCAAATATATCGAGTTCCTTTCTCCTGTAAACAGCTTCAGTAACGTGGTTCATAAGTCATGTCAACCTTTATCCTTGGACAGCAGACCAACGCATTAACAATAACGATTCACAATTTATTCATATCCAATTCAGCACAATTGACAGGCAATCAGTTTTGTATTGTGTTTTATTTTAACACAATTGACATCGATTATTCAAATCTGTGCCAAAGCAATGCTACAGCTCTTCAACGTGCTCATGCTTCCGATTAATAATTAATGAGTTTCGGATTACCATTTAACCCTTGGAAATTACATTCATTTCGGACTGTACACTATCTGCAAACCATTACAACTGAATGCCAATATTAAAAACATCAAACTTTATGTGTAGAGTTTTGTTACAAAGCTTATTCAACGTTTTCCTTCCAAACTCAGACATGGTAATGCCATATATAATTGAAATTTCGCATTCATTCACTCAGATTCATAAAATTGATCTATAATCACATCAATAGTTCACATGCGCACTTTTATTTGGAACCTTAATGTCAGCAATTGATCAATCGGTCAACACACATAGCTTTGGAAAAAAAAACACTTTCATATAAACACACCGAAATCAGTTACAGACTTTTGTCTTGGCCAGATATTCGAGATCGATGGCCCTTTACAAACTGCCCGAAGGCTTGCAAGTAGAAACCTGCTTTCTACTCACACCCTCACTCTCTCTTCAACCATTCAAGTATCGTTCTCCTCTCAAAAACCACTCATATTTATACATAGATAATTCATTTAATTCACTCAAAATATCTCTCCACCTAATCCTCAACTAATCTATATTTTAGGTGTGGACTCAACAAAGTCCCATACATAGAATACCTACTCTAATTTTGCTCCTAATATATTTCTCTCATATCCTTTTAATTAATAAAAGAATATTTACAAAATCCTCACTTCTCCAAATTATCTCCTATTTTATTAAAAATAACAAATTAATTAATAAAATAATAAAAATGTCACACCCCCCTTTTATCACATATTTACAAATGAAAAATGGCCTTGATGCTCCTACATCATTGAACCTTCCAAATTCGTAGTTATCATAAACCTGGCAGTTTTGACAACTGAGAAACAACTGTGTTTGATCCTCGGACATATAGGCTACTACAGGAATTTCATTCAAGGGTACGCGCTGATCACAACGCCTATGGAAAAATTGCTTAAGAAGGATATTTCATTTTTTTGGGATGACGAGTGTGAGAAAATCTTCGAGCTACTCAAGGAGAAGATGGTCTTTGCACCTATTCTCATCTTTTCTAATTGGGAAAAGGTATTCCATGTTCATGTAGATGCATCAAGGATCACCCTGAGAGTGGTCCTTACACATCCTAGAGATCGAAACATTGATCACCCTGTTGCATTCGCTAGTAGGAAACTATCTGGTGCGAAGCGCAACTACTCCACTACGGAGCGGGAGGGATTGGCCACGGTCTATGCATTATAGAAGTATCGAAACTATCTGTTAGGAGGGCACTTAAAAATGTTTAGAGATCACTCATATTTAAAGTACTTGGTGAATAAGCCTATGTTAGGGGGGGAAATCTACGCTACTACTGTTTCAGGAATATGGTTTTAAGATCATTGTCAAGTTGGGGAAGTTGAATGCTGGGCCAGACCACCTGTCCCTAATCAAAAGTGGCGAAGAACCGACCAACCTAGAAGAGGAATTGCTTGATGTGCAGCTATTCAACATTAAAGCAGTTGATGCACACTTCACTGACATCATTCAGTTCCTGACTACGGGAATGGCACCTGCAGAATATTCAGTACAACAGAAGAAGGAGTTGGTAACCCACGCAACAGATTTTACCATCATCGCAAGTCATCTCCATAAGATGGGAGTTGATGAAGTGCTGCAAAGATACATTTTGGAGCATGAAAGGCACGCTATCTTAGCAGAAGCTCATGAGGGTGTGGTAGGAGGTCACTACGCAGGGAAGGCCACGGCGCAAAAGATCCTGATATCTGGCCTATGGTGGCCTACCTTTCATAGTGACTCTCACGACTATTGCAGAGCCTGCGATACGTGCTAACGAACAGGAAGGCCATCACACATGGATGAAATGCCCCTGCAACCGCAAATGACCCTGCAAGAATTTGACAAGTGGGCCATTGACTTCGTGGGGCCTATCAACCTGTTAGGAAAGAAGACAGGTGCATGCTACATCATAACTGCCACGGATTATGTGACCAGATGGGTTGAAGCACAAGCCGTGAAGGATTGCACTACCGATATCGCTGCACACTTCATTTTCGAGCAGATTATGACCTGGTTTAGATGCCCGAAGATCTTAATGAGCGACAGAGGTACGCACTTTGTTAATGAAACAATACATGCCTTGACGAAAGAATTTTTGATCCATCTTGCGAAAAGCACCTCATATCACCCACAGGAAAATGGACCGGTAGAAGCTTTTAATAAAATCTTGGAGAAAGCAATGACTAAGGTCTGTAACACTGACCGCAGTGGTTGGGACGTGCGCATCCCATCTGTTCTTTGGGCCTATCGAACCACTTGCAAGAAGTTGACTGGGAAGACACCGTTTAGGATGGTCTATGGCAAGGAGGCCATTATGCCCATGGAATATATTACTCCTAGATTGTGCATCGCAGCCTTTATGAACACGGCAAAGCCTAATATCATAGAGGAACGTCTAACGCACATAACGGCTTTGGAGTAAGATAGTTTCATTGCTAATTTCCATCAGTAGGTTCAGAAGGCTCAAGATAAGGCATGGAATGATCGACATACTTGACAAAAGAAATTTGCGTAGGGAAAATTGGTCTTGTTGTATGATATCCAGTTTGCGAAACACCCAGGGAAGTTCCGTCAACACTGGCTAGGTCCTTATACACTTAAAGAAATCACGGATGGTGGAGATGTTCGATTAGCTGCCCTGCGCAGCTATATGTTACCAGGCTATGTCAATGGAATTCGGCTCAAACCATATCGGATCAAATGAATATATGTTCAGAGTAGCTGTATGGGGTGGGGTATGCCTACCAAGGAAGGTAAGTACATAAAGGACCATGGTACGCGCAGGGAGTGACCATAGATTTGGAAGTCTGCAGGGGTGTGCGGGGGGCGCTGGAGTGTGTTCAGAGTGTAGAAGGTGCGCTGGAAGCATAGAGGTGCGCTAGGAGCGCAAGAGGTATGCTGGGAGTGTAGGGGTGTGTTGGGTGCATAAGAGGTGCGAAAACTAGCTATTGGAATAGTAAAATCAAGTAAATGGCAAAAGTTACCGTTAAAAGGAGCGGGCGGCTGTTAGGTCCCTATATTACTAGTATAGTCCCTTATTGTTGTGAGTGTAGCCCCCTTATTGTTATTATTGTACTCCTGCAACCCCCATATTATTATTATTTTTCCCTTAAATTATTATTGTTAGGTCGGCTAGGATTACATTGTGGCCCCACTAGGATTACAATGTGGCCCCATGGAATCCTATATATAGAAAGGAGCTTTTGTAGTCTGTATCATCCAAGAATTGTTCATTCATGTAATGTATTGGAGGTTTCCCCCTCGAAGTGGCTTATTTCTAAGGCGTTGATATATCTTTTGTTCTATTTTTGGAGCTAGTTTCACAACATTTGGTATCAGATCCTTGAGATTCTAGGGTTTCGCTGCTCCAAATAGGTCATCGTGGAATTTTCGCTATAACTTTTTTTCTACAAAGATTCAGAATCTAAAATTTTTAGAGTGAAAAACCACAATCCTGAGGAACATCATCGTAAAATTTAAGAGCTTGGTTCACAACATTTTCCAAGATATGATCTGTGGAAGTTAGGTCATTTTGTAGGCTCTTGAATTTAATCTAAACAGGTCATCGTGGTATTTTCGTAATAACTTGTTTTCTACGAAGGTTCAGAAGCTGAAATTTTTAGAGTGTGAAGCTGAAATATTGAGGAACATCGTTGCAAAATTTCAGATATTGGTTCGTAATATTTTCGGAGATATGATCTGTGGACGTTATGGACTTTCTAGGCTTATGAATTTCATCTCAAAGAGGTGATCGTGGGAAAATCTTCATAGCTCTCTCTCTGAGCATCAGATTGGAATGCTGTAAAAAGTGGCCACAAGTACACGTATTTTAGTGTTCGGTCTATCAATTTCAGAGCCAAAGGAGGAAATAGAGACACGTGGCAAGTGGTACAAGTTCGCTCTACTAAACTAGTCCAAAATTGGGTCATTGTGGGAGATTGGACATAAATTTGTCTTGAAGAATCCAAATCAGATCAGACCTATGGCATTTAAAAGAAGCTTCATAGGGCTACTAAAGGGCTGAATTTCAGATATTGAGGATCCCCAATTTTAGAGATAATTCAATTTCAATATCGAGCTCCTCAAAATCATGTAAAAGGTGTGTATTTTTTTTCCGAATTGCATAAGTCGTGTTTGAAGAATCAAGTTGAATTGATTCCAATCGCATATTGTAGAATAGATATCAGTATTGGATTCTAAAATGGCCCCTAAAAAGAATTCAACACCCATTAAGCCTTTATAAGGCTCTACTATGACTCATGAAGACGAAGAATGGCAACATGACATATCAAAATTACAAGAGCAAGTGCAAACATTTCTCTCGGTGTGAACAAGAAATGAAATGGAAGCTTTAAAGAAAGGCGTGGAAACTAAGATGTATGGTTTGAAGAAAGGCGTGGAAGCTAAGATGGATGGCATGGAAGTGGGCATGGAAGCTAAGATGGATGACATGGAAGCTAAGATCGATGAAAAAATGAAAGACAACATGGAAAACATGAAGAAGGATCTAAAAGTAGACATCGAAGGATTGGAAAAGTTGATACAAGAAATGTTTCCTAATGGTGAAAAGATAGTAGAGGAAACTCACGATGAGAACAAAATAAATGTTAATCGTGATTTCATAAACTCTACTATTGGAGGGAAGAACCACCATATTCCAAAAATGGATATGAGGAAGTTTGATGGAAAGGATCCTGTAACATGGATACTACAGATGGAGCAATATTTTGATCTCCATAATGTGCAAAACACACAAAAGGTACGCATTGCAACTTTACATTTAGAACAAAATACATTTGTATGGTATTGATGGCTTTGATCCCATAAAAAAATTGTCACTTGGTCAATTTTTATGGAGGAAATGATAGCACATTATGAGGATACGAAGAGAAACACCTTCTTTAGCCAATTGATAAATCTCAAACAAAAGGGCTTAGTGGGGGAGCACATTGAGGTCTTCCAAAAATTGAATATAAGGGTAACTGAAATTTCAGAGGAATATAGGATTGATCTCTTCATAGGTACTTTAAACGATAACATCCAACATGAAGTTCGTATTTTGGAACCTGATTCATTGGAGAAGGCATTCAGGTTGGCCAGAAAAATTGAATGTAAAATTATGGCGACAAGGAAGCCTACCACTCACTTCTATAAAGAGGTAAGTGTTGCTAATCCTAGATTTTCACAACCTACAAGGTTGACACCACAACAATTGGAAGAAAAAAGAGCAAAAGGGCTTTGCTACAGTTGTGATAGCAAATACACTAAAGGTCATAAGTGTGTTGAGAAGAAATTATTTTACATAGATTGTGAAGAGGAAGAAGAAAATGAAAAATAATCTTCAAAATAAGAGGATATACACCACCAACCAACCCTAGAAGAGGAAGAAATGAGTCCGACCATATTGTGTAATGCATTGGCAGGAATTACCACTCCTCAAACTCTCAAGATAGAAGGACATATAAAGAAGAAAAAGGTAAATGTGTTGATTTATTCAGGTAGTACCCATAATTTTATTCATTGTAAGGTAGCTAAGGAATTGAATTGTTTCCTATACCCAGCACTAGAATGTCAAGTAATGGCTGCAAATGGAGGAACTATAAATTGCTCTAGAAAATGCCATAATATAAAGCTAACCATGGGGGAATATGTATTGAATAGTCCAATGCTTTCCATTCCTATGGGAGGTGTTGATGTTGTACTAGGAGTACAATGGTTACAATCTTTGGGGACAGTAGCTTTTAATTTTCAAGAAATTTTCTTGAAAATTTTTTCAGAAGGAAAAGAAGTCGAATTACGGGGTATTGCAGGGAAGCCGGGAAAGATAATAAGCTCTAATGTCATGAAAAAGCTTCTAAAGAAAGAACAACGAGGTGTAATTGCACAATTATGCTCACTAGAAGTTCCAACATCAAATTCATCTATTTCTGCAGATATCCAACAAGTCTTGGACAATCATTCCAAGGTGTTTGAAACTCTCAAAGGACTCCCACGTATTCATGATCATGATCATGCTATTCATTTGATTCCAGGAAGTGTTCCTCCAAACATCAGGCCTTATAGATATCCTTACTTCCAAAAGAGCTAAGTTCTTCTCGCTTTCCTGTAGTATTGGTACACAAGAAGGATGGATCATGGCACATGTGCCCATATTATAGGGAGCTCAATAAGCTCACCATTAAAGATAAATTTCTCATTCCTATGATTGATGAATTATTGGATGAATTACATGGAGCAATTTATTTTACCAAGTTAGATCTTCGTTCAGGATATCATCAAATTAGAATGAAGACCGAAGATATTCCAAAAACAGAATTTCAAACTCATGAGGGTCATTATGAATTTTTGGTCATGACTTTTGGCCTTACCAATGCACCTTCTACATTTCAAGGGTTGATGAATTCCATTTTCAAACCCTTCCTTAAAAAATTTGTGCTAGTATTTTTTGATGATATACTAATTTACAACAGGTCTTGAAAGATTATTCTAACATGTTGACAAAGGTGCTCAACTATTGCAGAGAAATAATTATAAAAACATCCAAATGTTTTTGGAGGCAAGAGGTGGAATATCCGGGTCATATTGTATCTCATGAGAGTGGGTTAAGGTAGACCCTAATGTAAATTAAATCCATTAAGGAATGAAAAGTCCCCACAACCATAAAGCAGTTGCGAGGATTTCTCGGGTTAACAGGGTATTATCGCAAGTTTGTTAAGAATTATGGGAGAATAGCAGCACCTTTAACAACATTATTGAAGCATTTTCATGGACTCCTGAAGCAACTAAGGCATTTGAACATCTTAAAGAAGCAATGTGCCTAGCACCGGTCTTAGCTACACCAGATTTCACAAAAACCTTTATTGTGGAATGTGATGCCTAAGGAAATGGAATTGGTGTTGTTTTAATGCAAGAAGGAAGACCCATTTCTTTTGAAAGTCGTCCAATCAAAGGAAAGTATTTAAAGAAAGCTATTTATGAGAAGGAAATGTTAGTAATACTGCATGCACTAAAGAAATGGCGAACTTACCTAATGGGAAGACAATTCAAGGTAAAAAATGATCATGATAGTCTGAAACAATTTTTGGAACAAAGACTATCTTCATAAGAGTAGAAAAATGGGTCACAAAGATGTTGGGTTATGACTTTGAAATAATCTACAAAAAAGGGAATCTAAATGTTGTTGTAGATGCACTCTCAAGAAAGAATGAAGAGGTGGAAGCATTTCTTTGTGTCATATCTATTATCCAACCAGATTGGATAACTGAAGCAAGGGATGAATGGAAGAAGGACGAAGAAGTATGGACACTCATTCAAAAGTTGCAGCAAGATCCTAGTACATCTGATACATTTAGTTGGAAAAATGATTTCTTATGGTACAAAGATCGCTTATATCTTTGTAAGAATTCTCAACTAAAACAAAAGATTCTTCTGGAATTGCACACTTCTCCTTTAGGAGGACACTCAGGATTTTTAAAAACTTACCACAGGGTGAAGAAAGAATTTTTTTGGGATGGCCTTAAATCTGATATTCAAAATTTTGTGGCGGAATGTTTGGTTTGCCAGCAGAATAAAGTTGAGATAATTAAGACCCCGGGTCTTCTACAACCTTTATCCATTCCAAGTCAACGTTGGGAGGAGATTTCAATGGATTTTATCACAGGTTTACCTAAGTCCGAAGGAAAGAGTGTCATCATGGTGGTAGTTGATAGACTTACCAAGTATGCACACTTTGTGCATTATCTCATCCATTTAAAGCAAGTACAGTTGCTACTACATTTATGGACACAATTCAAAAGCTACATGGAAACCCAAGGGTTATTGTGAGCGACAGAGATCCCATTTTTACTGGAAATATTTGGACGGAGTTATTTTCTTGTTTGGGTACTCAATTAGCTCATAGCTCATCTTATCATCCTCAATCTGATGGTCAAACTGAGATAGTAAATAAATGTTTGGAAGGATATCTTCGTTTTTTTTTATCTGATAAACAAACACAATGGGTCAAGTGGTTACCTCTCGCTGAATGGTGGTATAACACTTCCTTCCATACTGCAGCAAAAATGCCCCATTTATGGCACTTTATGGATATCATCCACCATCCATCACATCATCTTTAAGAGAAAATTTGAAGGTTTAAGCAGTGGAAGATCACATTGAGCATCAAAAATAAGTTCTCCAACTCTTAAAGGATAACTTGAATTTGGCACAAAATCGAATGAAACAACAGGTAGATCAACATCGCAGCGAGAGAAGTTTTGATGTAGGAGATTGGGTATTTTTACGGCTACAACCATACAAACAAATGTCCCTCAAGAAAGCTAACAAGGATAATAAATTATCGCCAAAGTACTATGGTCCTTACAAGGTGTTGCAAAAGATTGGTACTATGGCATACAAATTGGAGCTTCCTGCATCTTCACGAGTGCATACAGTTTTCCATGTTTAATGCTTAAAGAAGGTTATAGGTGAAAATCTTCCTGTTCAAACAATATTTCTAGAACTTGATGAGGAAGGAAAAATCATATTGCAACCTGAAGCGGTCACAGAAATAAGAACTCGACAGCTACGAAATCAATTAATTTCAGAGTATCTCATCAAGTGGAAGAACTTACCCACTGAAGATTCTACATGGGAGGATGAGAATTTTATACAGAAGCACCCAGAGCTACTCAAGTGTTGAGGACAACACTTTTTTGAAGGAGAGGGGCATGTTAGGTCCCTGTATTACTAGTATAGTCCCTTATTGTTGTGAGTGTAACCCCCTTATTGTTATTATTGTACTCCTGTAACCCCCATATTGTTATTATTGTGCCCTTAAATTATTATTGTTAGGTTGCTAGGATTACATTGTGGCCCCACTAGGATTACAATGTGGCCCCATGGAATCCTATATATAGAAAGGAGGTTTTGTAATTTGTATCATCCAATAATTTTTCATTCATGTAATGTATTGGAGGTTGCCCCCTCGAAGTGGCTTATTTCTAAGGCGTTGATATCTCTTTTCTTCTATTTTTGGAGCTGGTTTCACAACAGCGGCTGACATTTAATGAGGTGATTTCCGAAGATTTTTTACCGTTTAATTGATGGTAAGTTTCGAATGAGGTTCACCCAATCGTTGATCGATCCCCGTGGCTATAAAAGTAGGAGGATAGATCGGACAAGGGTTCCCTATCTCTTGAATAGTATGTACTTGGTGTGTTTTTCCTTGATGAGCTTGTGCTGTAAGAGTGTCTGTGCCTATTGTGTATCGTTCATGTCTGATAATCCTACACCCTCTGATAGTAGCAACCCTAAGTTCATTTTCCATACCAGAATGATGGCCACTAATCCCGCTGAACCCTCAGAACCTGTGACCTCGACGGAACAAGAAACTGAGGAAGTAGTGGAAGTTGAATCAGAAGCTGAAGAGGTTATATCTACATCAAGTCAAGCCAAGAAGAAGGCGAAAGAAAAAGTGCAAGGATCAGGGAAACCCATGAAATGGGCTGGGATGAAGCCCTGCACCTCACCCCGAAATGTGAAGTCCCCGCGGGCGACGGCCCAGGAAAGCTCGCCTAAGCCTGTAAGGAGACTGCTATTTGCTCAGGAAAAGGCCCAGATAGCTGAACCAATCAATTGGCTAACACCATTTGTTAGGCCTCCCAGGCCCTCAACACGAATGCCAAAGAATCTTGATGGCCTGCACACCTATCTGCAGATGCCGCTGACTTTGGGGGAGGTCCCCATCATCGGACCACGACTTGGCCAGTTTTTAGGTCTTCCCTGAATTGGCACCAGAGCTATACCTTGAAAGGGTCTTGGAAGACAACGGGATAAAGATAGTCCCCATGCATTGGGTACGAGGATTGGCTGGCTCCGAGCTCTTAAGCTTGCTAAGGATGCCGCATTTTGGTCATTACAATATCACATACCAACTGGTGCGACAATTACTTGCCCTGGTCCATAATGTTTGCTTGTGGATCCAGGATCGAATCCCCATTGATGTCGCGCTCATCCATCGAATTAATGGTCTCCCCATGGAGGGGACTGACTATATGCTTCACATCGGCAAGAAGTATGAGTAGAAGATCGCCGAAAAGATGCGTGAGGATTTTCATGTGGAGTGGAACACTCGGGGCTTCATGATCAAAACCATCAGTGACCCTAGTACGCAGATGGGTACCTTGTTGCTGGCATGCAAGATGATGCGCAAATGCCAGCCTACCACCATCCCTGCATATGTGATTTAGTTGGCAGGCTGATGCGAAAAATGGGTTTGTTTCAATTGGTCCCAGTACTTGTGCAACGATTTTATGGCGAATGTCCGCAAATCCCAGGATCAGGGTCGCCCATTTTGTTACTCCTGGATGTTGCTTCTCATCGTGTTGGTCACCTGGGAAGCACCTGAGGACTCGGTCCTCCCTGAGCTCACCCCAGACATGTGTGAGGGTGCCAGATATGAAAACTTGTGGGACTCTAAGGATGCACAGCGCATTGAGGACAATCAAGTCTTCTGGGTCCTATTTTAGAGTGGGCTCGCAGCAACTATCAATTCCAGGTTGCGCTTGTTGCCAACCATTTATGATAAGTATAAAAGCATCGCCACATTCCAGGTAACTATGCATAATGTTCAAATCAGAGGCTGCAAGGATCCAGCGTGGGTTTCTATTTCCTATATGGTTGCACATGAAGAGATTTATCGTTTAGTTGTGCAATGGCCTCCACATTGGAAGCTTGGATTCAAAATAGGTGCAAAGGGAATTGAAGGAATGAGCACCATGAAGGTCACCCCACTTGTCATCACCAAGGAAACTAGAGAACAGGGAAAAATCACGGGGAAGGGCATAGAAGCAGCATCGCAGAAGGATTCATAGTAGGATCTGGGTGCAGACGGTTAGGAGGCGGGAGGTGCTGACTCCCCTAGAGGTATGAAGAGGATTGGTGACCCTGTTAAAGGGCCATAAAAGAAGCAACAATCTCAGCGACCTGAACGCGACAAAGGTGTTACGCTGACCGAAGGGGACCTAGAGCAGATTTTAGATGTGGTCACTCTGGTTGTAGAGGATAAATGGATGGCTCTGGAAGAGCAGCATAAAGCTGCAGTCGACACCCTCCAGGAAGAGCTCCGGGCCTTGCAATTAAAACCTGACACCTTGCAGACAAGTATGATCCAGGTCAGATCAGCCCCAGAAACTAACAGCACAACAATCAATATGCCAGGAAGCTACCTCTGCCCTCTCCCGAGCGCAGCCCTCATACTAAGTCCACACGACTTAGGAGTGCAAGTCCAGTCCTACGCAGAGGTGTAGTTGGATCTCGCTTGCCTGCCGCATGAACCATTGCATCTTCTTCACGCGTCCTTGTTTGAAGAAATTCAGCATAGGGATCGCCAGGTACACAAGTAGCTTAGTACAGTTGAGCAGATAATTGAAGAAAAAACCGTTGAGGCATCCCAGGCTCAGGCTGCTTATATATACCCTCATCGTCGCACAAAATATAGATTTGGAGCACTTAATCAGTAGGCCCTGTGCGAACGTTATTGAACATATCCCGGCTACTGCCACCCCCTAGGCCAAGATTGAGGGGTTGGTTGCAGCATTAAAGGCCTCAAGGACCGAGATACAGGCAGTCAAAATGCAAATGAAACAATAGATTGTAGATTTGTAGGCTAAGTTGTAGCCAGAGACACCTCCAGAGGTATGGGCCCAGCAAGCAGCGTTGGTTACAGAGGCCACATACGTGATCATAGGTCAAATTTCTCAAGGTGCCCAATTATTGGAAACAACGATGCAACTATGTACCAAGGTGCAACGTGACCGTCTCTTGTGCTAAATCAACCAAGTGATGTGCTAGAAGGAAGAAGAATTCGACCAGATGGAAGCTACATTAACCACTCTGGTCCTTGCTCAGCAATTGGCCCAACTTCACACCAGCCATGCAATCAAAGATGACATGGAGGCTCTTCGACAAAGGAAGAAGACATTGAGCGATCACCTCAAGCCATGGGCAGATGAGGCCCTCAAGTTGTCCTAGGACGTTGATGTCACCATAAAGAAGTTGAACCAAAAGCTGGAGAGCGTCTTCAATGCTACGGAAGGCCCTAATTTGTAGTAGTTGGTGGAGATAGCCCAGAATGCCACTGCACAAAGTGACTGAGTGCTGCCCCCACTAGTGGATGCAATCAAGAAACTGCAGGCCAAGATGGAAAACCCGCGACCGCTGCGACTCGAGACAAGTCACAAGATTGTGTTGGGGGACTATTGGAATAAGGTCCCCTAAAGCTGTGAATTTTGTACAATTATGTATATTTTTGGTATTAATTAGTCTATTGGAGGAGTATTGGGGTGGGTCAAAGCCCCGAATGCATTGTAATGGGTCAAGGGTAGACCTAGAGTCCACGAACCATGGTTTGCAGACCACAGGAAATCATAGGCTAAGTCGTTATAAATAGATGAACATTTTGAGTCTTAAAGGAGGCAAGAATTAACTCTGATGATAAGTGTGAATTGTTAGGTCTGAATTGGTCATTTGGGTAAGGACTCCTACTGGCTATGTGCGCGGATATTCTCGGTCCTGCTCATTGTCTACACATGTTGTGTTAGATTGTAACTAGGTTTTTGGGTGCTAATATATGCGGATGTAGTTAAAGTATCTCTATGTTATCTAATATGATGTGTTACTGTTGATGCAAACATTTGGGATATGTTGGAGCTATGAATACATTTGTGTTATCTTCTTATGCTGCGAATATGTCTATGTTATGGTATGAAGTGTATCTGTAATCTACTATTGATGCGTTTATGATATTTTGTACTAATAAATTATACGCACGTGGATGTGAAGGTACTATAGTAGATCTGCACATGGTAATAGATCTGTTATGATCAGTTTCGGATTATACTATTGAAAAACCTACGAATAGACCTATTCTGTTTGAACCTAATAGGTTTTGAAATCAGATCTACTTAACTTACCTACTCTCTCTTAGGGTGCGGAAACCTGGTTCCAACACCCTCCCATACTACTTCGAGTGAGACTTTGGCCTGCGCAAGTAGGTCACTGCTGAAAGGGCCAGTAGTATAGGGGTTTGTTGGCAAACCTTAACCTTCGAACCTGGGTCAGGACTCCTCGAGCCAACAGGTGGAAATGACCTTTGTATAGTTAGTAGTTGTAGTACTAGTGTGTAATGATCCTTGTACATATGATATGTGGAATTTGTACTTTGATGGTTCTAAAACATAGGGAAACCGTTGGAGCCAGTTGCATTTTAATAGACCCACTACGAAGAAAACACTTGATCTCGAGCCACTTGGAATTCGAGTGCACAAACAACACTGTAGAATATGAGGCACTCATCTCGGGCTTACAAAAAACCATAAACCTCAATGTTGTGTCCTTAAAAGTATTAGGTGATTCATAAATTGTGGTTAGACATGTATGTGATACCATACATTGTGTTTCACGTTATCTAAAGAGTTATCAACAAGAGGTTGTTGAGATTGCAACAAGATGATGAGCTTAGTGGAAAGGAGTCGCCTTCACTAAGTGGGCCCGCAGGCTATTTTTGGCGCAAAGTCTATTTTGAGACATATGGATCATGTTCTATGAGTTGCAGGATGTTATTTGTGGATGGTTGGTCAAGTTAGAAAAAATATATGGACGTCTATTTTTAGACATATTGGGCGGAATCTATTTTTAGATTGCCAATATAAAAATAGATATGTCGAATATTATTAGCTCTTAATAATATTTGGACTATAAACATTATCTTATTCTCTTGGAGGACTTTAGTTAAGTGCAGCATAGGAGCTGACAGAAGGAATTACGCTATTCCTGAGGGTTAAGTGGAGCTATTGCATGGATACTTCAGTTAGAACTCATGTGACAGAGTTTGGTGGAGTTGATTGAGGAAGTTAGTGGAGTTGTGTTCAGTTTAACTAATCTAAACATAGTTGAGCTATTTGTATTCAGTTTAACTAATTGATACAATTAGTGAGAGTGGTGTGAATTAATTATTAATTAATTCACTAATTATAAACTCATTAATCAACTAAATAATACATCAGTTAACTTCAGTGCGTGGACAGTTTCAGTGGAGACCAGTGCAGAAATAGGTGAAAGAGCAGGTTAACTATCAATTGTGACTATACTGTTGCTATTTGCAACACATAGATAGGTGGAGTAGCCCATAAGGATTACACAGTTCAAGCCAGGTGGTTTATCTATTTAATGAAGCCATCCCATAGCATTGAAAATGCAATAGAGGCTGGCTATCAAGTGGCAATAGATTGGAGCATGTGTTTTGCTAGATCTAGCTTGATAGTGTGTAACAATTGAGGGTGTGCATGAGATCTTGTGAGGAGATTTTGTACTATGATTGTTACATGATCTCCATGACATATAATATACAGATAGTTGGGGTTTTCAGCTTTAAGCTTTCCCATTAAATATTGTGTTCATATGTGTGATTATTTGTGGTTTTAATGTGTGCATGCAATTGATTTTATTTCCGCAATTAATGATCAATGGTAGAAGAGATTCTGTATTATGCATGAAGCTAAAATAGTGTGTGATCAGGAGAATCTCGGGGAATAATATATCAGCTATTCAAATTTCTACAGAGGTATGGTTTCTAATTTCGCATTTCCAATATTTTAATATTATTTCCGTTCCAAGAATGCGTAAAGTAGCTACGAATGCATTAGGAAATGCTGCTACTAGGTTGTCACCATTGAGGGGTGATTTCTCTATATAAATTATTTCCAAACCATCCATCCCCGATAATATAACCAATCTACGCATTTTTAATGATGACCACCAAATATTGTGCTTCATGGTGAACATTGATGCATTCAAAGATGCAATGATGAATGACGACGAGCACGAGAAGTAACTGTAGTATGAAACCAACACGAGTAAAGGAAATTTCATCATGAAGGGTGTGGTATCTTTGGAGAAGCTGTATGATCTAAAAAATCACTTCAGGGGAATTGTAAATTCCAAAAACCACAGTTCCACGTTGTTGCACGAGGAGATTAACTTGGGAATATAAAAGGATCCAAAGTATGTCAATATTGGTACTCACTGTACATCACAAGAGCTACAAGCCTTTATCCACTTATTCCAATAGTACTGAGATGTGTTCACGTGGACATATGATGGGCTTAAAACTTATGACGCACGAATCATCCAGCATGTGATACCAATAAAATAAGGGGCCAAGCTGTTTCAACAGAATCCGAGAAAATTACATCCGACATTGGATCCTCTTATTTAGAAAGAGTTAAGGAAGGTGCTAGATCTGATGCTTGGAATTTACAATGAAAAATATGCCAATTCATATATCCAACAATTATCATTTAGTAATTTTTCGTAATAAATTTCCATCCCACTAGCCAAGGAACTTGTTGAATTTTTCTTTGCACGTGAAAGTTATGTGACACATGAAGAGCTTCAAAATCATGCCTATGGGTTGAGTGGTGTAAATGATTTTATTCAATTCTTTCTTGAATGTTGTAAGTTCCATGACACACAAGTTGAAGGCTAAAGGAACATAAAATTGTGATTAGATGATGGCTGGGTTTCCTTGCTTTATTCGTACTATGATTAACATCGACTTTATAAGGAGGGTGGAATGAAACTAATATTTTATGAATATTTTTACTAATTTCTTAGATTTAGATTACCACCCCTAAAATTTCCCACAGACAAAAAACCAAAAAATATAAAAAAACGAACAAAAAATAAATGATCTATCCCACACACACACATTGGAATATTATTGCACTTGGGTTAGCTCAACCAGACTCCCGAAGGGGGATCTAGAGCCTCTTCCTTTACACAAGTATCATTCTTCCATCCAAGTGCCTTTAACAACTAGAAAGTGCTACTAAATTAAAGGGGCCAATCTCTTCTTCTCTCATCTACATGGGGCACTCATTTTTCTAACTAAATGGTGTACAACAACTCACTCTTTCTATACTAGGTGGATCATTTCACGAGATAAAAGGTGTGAGCCTGATTGGGAGTGTTAGCCATCCATAATTTTGATTTTATCCAAATATGACTAAGTTGAAAATCTCAGATTTCTAGAAACAAAATTTGCAGATACATTGTGAGTTCTAGAAATCTCACTGCCTTCATCATCCTAAGTCTATAAATTCACCAAAAATCTTCACTCAAATCCTCCAAGCTATCCTGCCATCTTAAAAAGAAGTTATTTTCAGGTTATTCCCATCACTTTACCTATATTTCATTCCCTCATCTTATCATTTCTACCCCTGTTTTCTATTAGTCCTTTTCCCTATGAAAATCCCCTTTTTGCCCTTCTCATTTACCCCTCATTTTCCCTAAAAGCCTCTAAACCTTATAAAAACACATTTTTGTTTGGTTTAAAACACCCTTTTTACCTCACCGAAACTCCAACAATTTTTCCGCCCATTTAAATATTTTGTCTTAAGCTCCTACGGGCTTAAAACCCTCCGCCTCCTTTCTCCATGTGACCCAAGGGCCGTGACCACCCCCCTTCTCATCGACCCTTTTATCTCCCAAGCCCTTGGTCCTATCCACTCCGCACAGGACCGACTCCCCGCCTATCTCCCCAGTCCCCTTCCCTTTTTCTTTACTCTACTTCAACCTTCCCAGCTCATCCCGACCGTCGATCATACGAATATAACGACTATAATGCTCCTGCCCTTCATCCTTCCTCTTGACCATTCCATCGCCTTTTCCTGGGAGCGATCTCTGCTGTGGATCACCTCAGATCCAACGGTCCACGTGAATCCCACCGATAAACGTCCCCACTGGCCCACCTTCCACTTTCCTCCTGCCGACCAATCCTTTCCTGCCACCTTTCCTCCACCTTTTCCTCCCTCCGCGCACCTTCTTCGGTCGGGATCAACCCACACCGTTGATCTGGCTCCCCCAGATCCAATGGCTCCTGATCAATATCACACAGAATTTTATGTCAGGGCTTAATTGCCCATTTCCATGTGAAATAGGTGGTATTGGCCTGGACGCGTGGCATCCATTGTATGGTATCGTGTCCATATGGACCTAGACCGCTTACCACCCATCTCTCGCGTGAAAACTACCTGGTATTTCCCAAAATCGCTTACCTTTATTTTCACACCCAATTCAAAAATCTTACTCCGCCTGTATCATTCTGCCATGAAATCCCTCCTCCATGCATTCTCCCTTCCTCTGTAAATTGCTCCCAAACCCTCCGTAAGCCTCCAAAAAGTAGTTTTAGCCATGAAAGCAGGATTTATTAAATGTTTTTCGTTTTCTTGCTAGTTTTAATGGTGTCCCTAAGTCAAAGGGCCATCCCACAGTCAAGTTTACAGTGATATGACCATTGGATGACAATCCAAAAAGGCCTATAAATGAAGAAGAAATGGATCCAGGGTTTAAAATTCATGATTGATCAGTGCCTCATGAGCATTGATCCCTTTTAAAAACCCTCCAGCACACCAAAAAGTCTCCTGCACATAGAAGCAGTGAAGATCAATAACAGTTTTAAGATCGAAGGAAGAAGACAGTGATTAAAAGCTTAAATGAATATTAAAGGATAAAAACACAGTTAAAGACAAATGAATAAAGGTTTAAAGCAATCAGATAAAGAGTTAAAGACAACCTCGAAAGCATCAAACTGGAGCAGTTACTTACTCATAATATCTAACTGACACCTTGACCTACTCTCTGCATATAAAGACAAACAAACAGTTATTACAATAAAGAAAAGATTTAAAACTATCAGGACAATTATTGTAAAGATAAGGTTAAGCCTTGAAAGTCAATATTTTATCCTATATTTCTATCAGAAGTTAAGACAGAGTTATTAAAACAGAGAAGTGGTTGAATATCTTCCTACCTTATGCCTTGCATGGTTTTCAAGGTTAGGAATGCATTTAATCTATAGTTAATGACTCTCGAAACCCTAGATAGATAAGTTCCACCTCCTCATTTGCAGCATAAATACTGCATTTAAACTCATTGTATCGTTGGAATTTGGTGACTCTTTGAAGTAATACATAGCTCTACTGAAGTTAAAAGGAAATTGATGTTCTGGAACTTGTGGATGTCTTGACCTGTTTGTTAATGGAGAAAGCTCTGTCATGGGATCCTTGAGCTTGGCTGTTGGTGAAGTACTCTAAATCTGTTATTGTTATTTCCTGTTCCATTATGTTTCACCATTATCTGTTGCAGTAGAGTAAAAATTTTAGGCTAAGAAATGTCTTTTGAAAGCACCTTGGTTCTGTTTACTCTTCATTGTCTTCATGTTTTCTTCTGATAAGATATTCTAGAGAATTATTAATTGCTCTCTAGAACCCTTATGCTTGTTTATTTCTTAAATAGTTCAATACAGTTAGTCTCAAGAATGATTTATGGTTTTCCCTGCTTACTTGCTACCACTTAAAAATTGTTTCTGAATTCTCCCTTTAAAGTACCATTGTTTAAAGCTTGCCGAAGAGGTTTTGTTCCGATCATACCCTTTGTTCCTGCTTAAATAATTGTTTTGAAGGTATTTATAGGTGTAATCAAATATGTTTAGAAGTTCCATCTTCTATGAATGCAGTTATTTGTGAATCTTGAATGTTTTCTTATCCTTGAAGGTGAAATCACTAGAAGTTAAATGATTTTCTCGCCTTCTATATTTCATTGGAGAAGTTTGTCTTGGAATTATTATTTGCTGAAGTTTGGTTTCTATAATTTATGGTTAGCCCTATCTATGGAATGCCTCTTCATGTTCAGATAATTTTTTAAGTCCCTTTATTGAGAAGTACATATAATTAAGGATTCTTAATTGGCATTAGTTCTACTTTTCATTCTAGACCATTGATGTCCATTTCATTTCACCTGAAAGACCTTGTAGATCCACTGGCCAAGTTAGATTTTCCCTTTGATACCCCTAATCCCTTTACAAACTTGTTACAAATTCCACTTGAATCCATTGCCCAATAACTTAGAGATTTCCCTTTTCTATATATGCTGCCTATATCATCATGTCCAACTAAACAATCAAACAAACTCATGCTTCATAACTAGCCTAAAATCAACCCTTAAAAGCAAACAAGCTCACATCATTGCAAAAAATTGAGAGATCCCTCTCTGAGACTAGTAAGACTAGGTCCTAAAGCTCTAAACACTAGTTTTGATGTTACCTTGTCACTTGGTATGCCAATCTTCCAAATCACAGGACCGCAACATAATGGTGATCACGGTGGGACCGTTCTGAGTAAAGGTCCCTAAATAAGACACTCAATATTCATCCAAGTGAACTATAGCTTTCTTCAAGCACTACCAGCATAATGGTGATCATGATAGGACCTATCTGAATCAGTGGCAATCTAAGTAACCCTTAGGATTCTAAGAGACCCTTATCAAACCTTGAAGAAATCAGCTAGTAAAGCCATAGAGTAGACTCTGTTTGTTTCACCACCTTAGCTAAGTGTTGAATCAGGTATAGGACACTCTCACAACCATAGAACCACAAAAAAATCAGAAAACCCAAAACATTTCAGATTGGTCTTTAAAATAATCATTGGTGGTGGACCATAAAACATTTTACCTTCAAAAAATCTAAAAATTTCCACCTGGCGACTCCACTAGCCCCAATAGGCCTATAACTTTACTAGGACTCCAAATTTACTTGAGACTGTGTTAACCAGTGTTGAGTCTCAAATCTGCATCTTTCTTATACACCTTTCTAGACCTTTTTCATTCACCTGGACCTTCTAAGTCATCAATATCATTGCATATTAATTGTAAAAGAGCATCTAAAATGGTTTTTAACTATGTTTTGTGTCTGCTGTTTGATTTAGATTTTTTCTCATTAAGTTGCGGAATCTTGTCACTTTCCGCAGCTGCTGCAACTTTCCGCAGCCATTTTGTTAAAGTCTATATTGCAGGTGTCTTCAGGCAAATCGAGCCACATGGGAAAGTTAGAAATGACGTGGACATGGATCGTGTCCTATTGGCTCAGTCGAATTCACCTAAGAAGGCTGTGGTCAAAGGTGGCCAAGTGGTGGTCAACCGAAGAGTCCCACGGTGACAGAACTCTGTTTCTCATCACGTGGAGATTTGCGTGGCCGTTTCTAAATCACGGGAACATATCAAAACCTGTAAACGGCTCCATAAGCCGAATCCAACAACCACTCTCCATAGATTTAATCCTCATGGCGACCATAATGCTAGATCTCTGGACGTGATGGTTCACGTGTCTTCCATCAGCGCAGACTTTAGGGAATTAGTTATATCACTTTCTGTTATAAATAATTCATTCTCATACGCATAATAGTTAGCTCTGTAATTTAATTGCGTTGCCATTGTGCTGGGACATTATTTCTCTGTCATGACCGCATTTTAATATATGAGAAGACTCTGTTCATAAGCGTAATTCATATTTGAAAGCTGCTTCCCGAGGTCTATGCAGAGGGCCCCTGGACAAGATGAGGTTTTGTGTATTAATGTATAGTTTCATGCTTCATTTATTTACACTCATTGTGCCATAGTCATTCACGTGTATATATATTACATCTTTCATGGTATTCACGTTTCATCTTTGTCCATAATCTTTCATGCTTTACATTTTACTTCAGTCCATAATCTTTTATGTTTTATGTTGTTGTTAACTGATCAGTGTTTTGTTCCAGATTATAATAGGCAGCCCGGGCATTTGCACATCATTTTATAATGACTAATGACATGGAATCAATATTGTCCTTCTGCTGATTTCTTTTTCTTAGTTTTTAATTCCAGCACTGTTTTGTTTATTTCAGTCTTGCACATTTGCTTTAGTAGTTAGATTATATATTAAATTTCTCATGTCATTATCAGTTACCTCTGAAAGCCATAGCGAGACTAATGGTGAGGGATTGAAGTATGAGTGTGTAGTTTGATATTAGTTTACTTTTCTGCAAGTTAGATATTAAATTGTTCATGTCATTTTCAGTTACCTCCGAAAGCCATAGCGAGACTAATGGTGAGGGATTGAAGTATGAGTGTGTAATTTGATATTAGTTTATTTTTCTGCAAATTAGATATCAGATTGCTCAAGTTATTTATGATTACCTCCGAAAGCCATAGCGAGACTAATGGTGAGGGGTCAGAATATGAGTTGATGTAATTTGATTTTAGTTTTACTTTACTTGCAATATTTTCTTTGAGTACAGTTTCTTTTGTGTTTAGACAGCAGCAAGGGTAATGGTTTTCATGATCAATAGTTCACTGTTTGTTTAACTAGAATAGTGGCACATTTTCATTTCCTTTTAGGAACTAATTTTCTCATTGTATGTTTCAAAATCCTTTTGAATTTTGAAGTTTGGTAAATCATTATAAAGGACATCATTGCCTTGAACAATCATAACCATACTTGTCTTTTAGAATTTCCATCTCACATTAGGAAACCAACCAAGATAAAAAGAAAAAAACCAAAAATGACAAAAAGTAAGAAATAGGTTATCTTGCACATATAGTGCGCCACACTTCGTCAGCTTACGAATCCCAGATTGACAAATTAATGTAGCAATTTAGGACACACTAAATTGACCAAACATTTTGGCGCCGTTGCCAGGGAAGTGTAACTAGGTAGCCAATTTCTTAAAAAAAAAAACAATAAAAAGAAGGGAAAAATTGATAACTTCTTGAAGTATGCTCTCCTCTTGCACCTAGTGTGATCTGGAGGATCAGAAAAGAGAGTTATTGGTTCAGTAATTTCTTAAGTATGCTCTCTTCTTGCACCTAGTGTGACCTGGAAGATCATAAAGAGAATTATTAGCCCAACTTAAAAAAAAAATAAAAAAAAATGACATGCATAGAGCAAGAGATTCTAGGGGAAGGTTTATAGCTAGAGCCAAGAGTTCGATTTTCACAACTCCATCTTCTTCAAGGCATAGACAAGATTCACCACCATCTACCCCTAGTCTTAAGATTCTTGGAATTCAAGGAGCAGCTGAATTAGAGGATTATCCTATACCACCTACTAAATCTCATTTTAAAAAGGATCCTTTCTTTACTTCTACAGGAGAGTATATTGTAATCAAAGAAGTAGAATCACCTGAAGAAGAAAAGGAAGAGACTCCCTCTCATCCTCCCTTGATAGAAGAACCAGAGGACTTTGAGGACTCTAAAGAAACTATCATGGCAGAGGAAATAATAGATGGATTTGGAGGTAGAGGTAGAGGTATAGGAGGAGGAAACAATGGAGACAACAATGGTGAAGGTAATAATGGAAGAAATAGGGAAGGAGACAACTTGTTTGGATTCCCTATAGTTGATGAGGAAACTCATACAACAATGAAAAATATCTCACCATCGGTCCTCCCCAACTTTTATGGATTGCGAAGTGAGGATCCTGAAACATTTCTGTTTGAGTTTGAAGTCGTGTGCCGAACCTATGACTATATGGAAGACTCTCAAAAACTCAAACTATTTCCTTCAACATTGAAGGGAGCCGCTTTGAAATGGTTCATGGGATTAACCACCCAATCTATTAGGACTTGGAATGATATGAAACAAAAATTTTTGGATAGATACTTGGACTATTGTATGCCCACCAATCACAAGGATGAGTTATTCAAAATGATGCAAAAAGAAGATGAAAATTTGGAAGATTTACTTGAAAGATTTCAATACAACTTAAAAAGAGCAAAGATGAGCAACTTAGATGATGAAAATTTGAAAGCCCTCATATTAAAAGCCATTAGAGATGAATGGATAGATATTTTAAACATGATGGGGAAAGGAGACATTTCTCAACTTCCACTTCGTGACATAACAGAACTATGTGTCCATCTCTCAAGAGGAAAATCTAAAACAGGAAAAGGGCCTAGGGATCCTTCTCTTATGAGGGCTAACAAATCTGCAACTGGATCAGTAAGTAGGGCAGAGATTGGTAATATGCTTGATGAATTCAAAACTGATATCTTAGGGAGCCTTAGTGAACAACTAGACACCCTTAAGATCCAAAACAAGCAGAAAGCAGAAACAGATGCTCTAGCCATCTTTTGTCCGAAATGTAGGAAGAAACATGCTTTAAGGGAATCTCCCTTGGATGCAAAAGTTGTAGAAACATGTATGATTTTCTCAGAGAATCATGAGATCAAGGATTGTCCTTCAATTCCTGGACTCAAAGCTGTTTTTCAAGAAGACCCAAATTCAGTAGAATCTCTCTGTTTTGTTGCAAGAAGACCTTGGCGGGGACAACAAACTCAAGGGTTTAACAACCCTATGAATCTTCAAACCCCACCAAATTGGAATCCTTGGCAACAACCTTGGCCCCAACATCAAAATCCATATCAGCCATGGGTACATGGGATGCAAAATCCTTATGGGAGATTTGCTCAATTTTATCAATATCCTCCATCTTTTGAAAATCAACAAGCTCCACAACTTCCAAACCCAAATCCACAACTTTCATTGCCATTTCCACAACAACAACCTTCTCAACAAAATCCAAATCCTCAACTCATGCTTCCATACCAACAAAAGACAAATCAACTTCCAGCTCAGCCATTGCCAAATACTAACAATAAAAATCCTCAGAATACTTACATGATAGAAGGACAACAATTTCCTACCTATATGATTGTTCCTCTCAATGATGTACAACTCAGATCTGGTAGAGTTTTAGAAAAACCTTCTATAGATGTCCAAGAGCAAGATACCTATGAGGAGGACTCTCTTAAAGCCAATAAGGGTTCTTAGGAAACATCTCTTCAAAACTCGAACATTCAAAAAGAGAAAGAAAAGTTAACCCCCACAACTCCTATAGTTGAGCAACCTGCATCTTCATCTACACCTCCTTTTCCTGAAAGACTACAAATTGATAAGGGGGTGGAAAAAAAAATCTTGTTGCCTAACTATGATTTTCTAGATGAATTAAAGAATGTTTGTATCAATATTTCCTTGCTACAAGCTATTCGAGAGATTCCTATTCTAGCAAAAACAATAAAGGAGTTGATTTTCAAAAGACCAGGAAGGAAACTAAAAGATACAAGAAGAATCCACCTGGTAGGAAAAATTGCAGATATTATGATGGGAAAAATTACCATGCAGAAGTATGTAGATTCAGGAAGTCCAATTGTCAAGACACATATAAATGGGATAGAAATTCCAAACACATTGATTGACTTAGGGGCTGCTATCAACATTATGAGTAGACGGACTATGGACCAGCTAAAACTTCCTAACCTTGTTTGTACACCTACTTTACTGCAACTTGCAGATCGATCAATTATTAAACCATATGGTGTATTAGAAGATATTTCAGTCTCCTTAGATTATTGGGAATATCCAGTAGATTTTATGATTTTGACTCCCAAGAGTAATCTAGGAGGGCACCCACTTATCTTAGGAAGACCTTGGCTAGCCACAGCTGATGCTTTCATTAGTTGTAGATATGGGGATATGTACATTTCTAATGGTAATTCAACAAAGAAATTCAATTTGTATCCTCTAGCAAAAGCAATCACAGAAGTAGGAGACAATGAATGGGTTGATGATGAGGATATTATACAACATTTTCTTACCATTTCTGGAATCAGTGAGGATAGTCAAATTCTGAACACATTAGAAAATTTTGAGACATCTTCAGAATATGACCCCACACAATTTCAGTTGGAATCTGACATAGAATATTTATCATCAAGACAAATGTCTCTTTACTCTATGGAAGAATTTGGTAGTTCTACCATTGAGATTTTTCCAGGAAAAACATTGAATATCAACAAACATTTGGAAAAGTCACAACAAAAAGAACTAATCAAAATCTTGCAAAAACATTCTATTGCATTTGCATGGGAGTATACTGACATGAAAGGTATTGATCCTAAGACTTGCATCCATCATATCTATATTGAGGAAAACAGTAGACCAATCAGACAACCTCAAAGAAGGATGAATCCAAATCTTAGGGAGATAGTGAAAGAAGAGCTCAAAAAATTACTCAATGTAAACTTCATTTATCCAATTTCAGATAGCCGATGGGTTTCTCCTTTGGTTATAGTACCTAAAAAGAATGGTAAATGGAGGGTATGCATTGATTACAGGGAATTGAACAAAGCAACTTTGAAGGATCACTTTCCTTTGCCTTTTATCGATCGGGTATTAGATACATTAGCAGGTAAAAAGTACTTTTCATTTTTGGATGGTTTTAGTGGCTATAATCAAATTCAGGTAGCACCTGAAGATCAAGATAAGACCACATTCACTTGTCCATGGGGAACTTTTGCCTACCGAGTGCTTCCTTTTGGGTTATGTAATGCACCAGCAACATTCCAAAGAGCAGTACTAGGAATTTTTTCTGATCTAATCCATGATTGTGTAGAGGTTTATATGGATGATTTTACAGTTTATGGAAATTCATTTGAAGAGGCATTAGGAAATTTGGAAAAAGTTCTTATAAGATGTAAAGAAACAAACCTTTCATTAAGCCATGAAAAATGCTTTATGATTTTTACTGAAGGGATTGTTTTAGGACATCATATTTCGGGAGATGGGATTAAGGTTGATAGATCAAAAGTTGAAGTCATCTCCAAGTTGCCTATTCCAAATTGTCAAAGAGATGTTAGAAGTTTTCTAGGATTTACTGGATACTAGAGAAGATTTATAGAAAACTTCACTAAAATAGCATCTCCACTCTTCAAACTGCTTACAAAAGACTGTGAATTCAAATGGGATCTTGATTGTCAATCAGCCTTTGAAACTTTGAAAACAAGAATATCTGAAGCACCTATCTTGAGAGGACCAAATTGGAAACTCCCTTTCCATATTTCTACAGATGCTTCAGATGCAGCTCTGGGAGCTGTGTTGGGTCAAAAATATTTATTCCCTTATGCCATTTATTATACCAGTAAAAATTTAACTCCCACTGAGTTGAACTATACTGTGACTGAAAAAGAGTTTTTAGCTGTTGTTCATGCAATCAATAAGTTTAGACATTATATAACAGGCTATGAAACTTTTATTCATACTGACCATTCTGCAATTAGATATCTAATGAACAAACCTGTTACTAATGGCAAAGTGACAAGATGGCTCTTACTTTTGCAGGAATTCAATATTACTGTGTTGGATAGACCAGGAAAACAAAATACAGTAGCTGATTTCTTGTCTAGGATTCAGAATACTAAAGAAGATTCCCCTGTAGAGGATAAGTTTCCTGATGAATACTTGTGTTACACCATTTTTTGGTCATCTCACCTTTTCTTATTAGATGGACCCAAGTACACCATGTAAGACCAGTTTTACCCCAAGTAAAACTGCTTTCACTATGTTAATTAAGGAAACCCCAAAAGGAATAATTAATTAAACCACAATTTAATTATTATTCCCAGTCATGTTTAACCCAAAAACAAAGAAATTAATGAGATACACCCATAGTTATCTTATTATTTTCTAGGAATAATTATTTAAATAATATTCCTTGTTAAATATGACCAAATCAATCACTATTAATTAAATAAATCATTATTTATTTGATTATATCCCAACCACTTCCTTAAAAGGATAAATAAATCATTTATTTATTTATTCTTCACTAATCAAGGGATTTGACCCAAGTCAAACACCCTTTCCCTCCAACAAATAATAATAAAATATTCCATAGAGGTGGATCTAGATTTAGTTAACATTATTTTAATCATGCACCAAGATCTAGAATGACCCAATATTTTGTTATAAATAGGAGGGTTTTCCCCATCATTCTTCACCTTTTGTTGCCTATTAGATCACTCTGGATCTATACACTTGGTCTCATTTTTCCGCCATTTTGCTCCCATTGAGCTCTACCTTCTACATTGGGTTTTCTACATCTACAAGAGAGAGAAAGCTTAGATCTGAAGTGCTGAGGACTACAAAGAACCTATCCCATTGAGGAGATCTGGATACACCTTCTTGTTTCCTCCCAGGTGCCCTGTAATATAAAAATTCATTCAAAAATCGTGTTCTTGTCTTGTCTGTTGGATGCATGGAGCAAACTCTTTACTTTACCGCTTAATGTCTTTCCATTTATAGATCTGTTTGTTGCAGCATTTTAACTACTAATCGCAGATCTGAAGATGTTTGGCAGCCTCTATTGTTGTTAGGGCTATTAGTTATGCGTAGCTAAAGTGGTTCTTTTTCGTACACTTCGAAGAAGAATTCATACTAACAAATGGCGACTCCACACGGGTTTTAAATTACGACCGCTGTCGTTTTTCATATTCCTGCATATCCAGCTACTTCAGGCCCTAGGGCTTCTTTTCAGCTGCTTAGTTTTCCTCTTTTTATGTCATTTTTCTCACATAAACCCTAAAAACCTAAAATTTCTAACTTCCGTGTGGTTGTCCTATTACAGGGTTACACTCAAAATTAACCGAGACTCAAGAACTTTCTTTAAATCCGCCGCCGAACACTTAACGGGGATTACCCTTGGCCCAAAACCCTACCTCCGACGCACTCCTTGGCCCGTTTCCGCGACTCCTCAACCCGTATCAGGCCGAACTCGCGACTCCGCCGTTTCCAAAGATTTTCCTCGTACCTTCGGGTTCCGCCGGGGCACCTCGCCAGGTTTCTCTCCCAAACTTCTCTCGTCTTAGCCCGCCGACCAAGATCTCGCGCGATCTGTTTTACTTCATCTATGGGAACCCAAATTTCTTAGGGCTTTAGTACCCTCCACTCTTTTGTGGAAGAGTTTCACCAAGTCACTCGCGGTTTCCGTAGCTTGAGCTCCCCTTTTTCCTGCATCTCACACTCTTTCGCATCCAGGCTTGAAATCAGCCTCTTTTTCCTTTCAAATCACCTCTTGTCATTTTGTTTGGACCTCCCCTAAAGGCCTCTGCCTTGCCCCCCCCCGGCTTTTTGCTGATTTCCCTTTTTCCAGCCACCTTGCCTCTGTCTCTTGGCTGTGATCTGCACCCCTTATCTGCAGCTTTATCCTCCAGATCTCTGTCCCCTTTGACCCTAGATCTGTTGAGCTTCCCTTGTGTGTGTTTCCATAGTTTTCCCCTTTCTTTTCAGCATAGTTGTGAAAGACCCACCTTCTTGGGTTAGATAGATGCATACGTAGCCGTTATTTTTCTGTTATTTCAGCATTTTATTTCTGTTCTCTGTAGGTTTATTTTCAGCTACGTAGCACACTTTTTTCTTGCTCTCAAACAACGGAAAGGGTTTAAAAATTAAAATCAACGCACACCACACACTGACCCTAAGTGAAGAAGTGCCTGGTTTACACCGCCTGGCAAAGACTCTAAAATCAATTGTCACTGCACCTTTTCTGCCCTTGACCTTCTTGATTTTGTCCCTTTCTGCCCTTGACGGTTTCCTTCTTCCTGTCATCATTGCGCCCCCAAGGCGCCTTTCCCGGAGACTTCTTGGCCTTCACCCTCAGTTTCCGGTTGATCGACCTGCTCCGCACCGCCGTCGTCGAGCCAGACCACCTTCGAGTCCGCACTCCGACTCCTCTCCTGAGTCATCGGGTCCCCCTCCTCCTTCCGGTTCTCCCCCTTTTACCTTCACCATGTCCGGATCAGGGCCTAATGCTAGCGGTTCTCCCGGCCCCAATGCCGGCCCTACTTCTAGCGGAACCGTCACAACCACTACTCCGGCCACCCCTGTGCTTCCGTACATTGCAGGCCTCAGCCTCCCCGATTTCCATCAGTTGATTAATGACCCCATTCACCATAATACTACCTGGCCCGCTATGCCCACCAAGCTACCCTCTGATATCCCTAAGTTCGAGGACCTTAATGGCGAAGACCCAACCAATCACGTCCGGTCCTTCCACATGTGGTGTTCCTCCAACTCCATTACCGATGACTCCATCCGTCTTCGTTTGTTCCAACGCACACTTACCGGCGAAGCTTCTAAATGGTATGTCGAACAGGCCACTTCCTCCCATACCACATTCGAGACTCTTGCCCAAGCCTTCTTGTCGTACTTCCAGCTCCCTCTCCGATACGACACTGGTACGGAGCTCTTGAATTCATTTAAGCAATCCTCTTCCACACGCCTTTCTGCCCATGTTCAGGAATGGCGACGAAGACGGAGCTTATGTCGAGCCCCCCCCTTTGAAGATCGGGTTTACATGGACTGGTTCCTTCGCACCCTCCCATCTCCCATCGGCAAAGATGTCGCCTCTCACTTTCCTCAATCTGAAGAAGCCGCCCTCCAAATAGCTTTAAAATATGACCTGATCTACGCTCAATCTGGTTATGTTTATACCGTTCTTCCCGACATCCCCAGGCCCGGTGGCGCTAACGCCCCGGGGGCATCTCATTCCGCCGACGGTATTGTTGGATCTCTTTCCCACCCCTCTGCTCACCCTCCTATGAGCCATGGCCTTCCTCAGGGGGGGGCCAGCACCTCTAGCACTCTGCCCCCTCCCGGCAACATGTATCCTGGATACGGCATGCCTCCTCCTTTTGCCCAACCTCCCGCTTACCTCAATGTTACCCAACCTACCCATTACTTTTTATCCAGCCCCGGTGCGCCGCCTGCAAAGATATGCTTCCGCCTTCTCGCTTCCTACAACTCGCAACAAAGACATACAACCCTCCAGGGCATGTATTTGCACAGCAGGGTGCGATTAACCCCCCTTTTTCTCAAAGAAGGCGGCGAGGCAACCAGAACCCATCTGCCCCCGGTAACCGAGGACCCAATTCTGGTATGGACCCTAACACTAGCAACCAGCCTCAGGGCATCCCGCCCAGGCCGGACAGGCCGCTTCGCACAAACAAGCCCTGTTTGTGTTGCGGCGTTTACGGTCACTACACTCACGATTGTCCTCTCACCCCGCATGCCACGCATGTGGGAGTCTCAAGCCACATTGCGCGGACAACACGCCTCCCCTCCCGCTCCTCCTACTGTGGCCACTACCCAGCCAGCTGTGTTCACTGATCCTTTCCCTCAACAGGGATTCGTGGCTACCCAACCCCCCGACAGCCATGCAGCCACACCCTCGTCCATTTCTGGTTCCTCTGACTACCAGATCCTCATGATGCGCTCCGATCCGTCCCCTTCCGTCGACCTTCACCTTCAAACTCGGTCTCGCCAGTACCCCAAGCCTCCTGCTCAGTCTGCTCCCGAGCCTCCATCTTCAGGTTCTACAGAGCCTCTTTCGACACCCAGTGGCCCCTTACACATCCCTCAACCCAAAGTTGAGGTTCACCCAAAGATTCCAAAGGGTCCAATACGCCGAAATGCTGCTTCTGGTCGAGCCGCCCAATCGTACAGTATAGTAGATGATTTGGCACAATCCCCTGCTGCCATTTCCACACTGGAACTCCTCCAGTCGTGCCCTTCCCAACGGAAGGCTCTACTATCTGCCGTGGGCGCTGTTGATCCTGCTGATGACCAAATGATTGTTTTCGACACCACTCAATCGGACCACCCTCCTCTTCCTCCTTCTGTTGCTTTCCAAATCCCAGTCAAAATCTGGAACGCCACTGTGTCCCGGTGTATAATTGATGAGGGGGCATCCACCTGTGTGATGTCCGCTTCGGTTTGGAAGAAACTCGGATCCCCTGAGCTGGCCCCTTCCACGATCACCCTTCGAGCGTGGGACGGTCATGCCTCCCAGCCTATTGGCCTGTTTCGTAACTGTCCCATCACCCTCGCCGGTAAGACTGTTTGCGTTGATGTCGAAGTCATTGACGCCCCTCTAGACTACAACATTCTATTGGGGCGAGGCTACACCTATGCCATGTCTGCTGTCCCATCCGCGGTCTTCCGCAAGATGTCTTTTCCACATAACGGGAAGATAGTCACCATTGACCAGCTATCGTATCATGAGCCGTCGTCTCAGTCCTCCTCCGAGACGACCATCTCTTCTGTAGCCAATAAGCAAACCGTCGATTCCTTGACCAGTGTCTCCCCCGGCGTTTATAAAGATTCCACCCTGCTTGGTACTTTTCCTCACCTTCCCCCCCCTCCTATTACGGATCCCAGCCTGTCGAATATTTGCATGATGCAATCGTCTCAGGCTGCCCATAAACGGCCTGCCTCGGCTAGTCCGCACCCTCCCCCCCGCCCTCCGCAACCCGCTCCTAGCCATTCATCTCCGCCAGCCGGACCTCCTCCTTCCGGCCCTCCCCCTACAGCTGGTATCCCCGAACCTCTTTATCCTCCAGGCTCGGTCCCCCCCGGCCTTAACCATCTTGGAGCCGCACCTCCTGGTCACTACCCTGCTGGATAGATCCCCTTCTTGGCTCCCCCTCCCGGAGTATATTCTGTCCCCGTCATGGCCACCCTCTCTCTCCCTAACTTGACCTTGGGTATTCCGGTTTGGTACCTTGACCCCCCAGCCGCCACCCCCCCTGGTCACCCCAAACCTTACATGGCTTTGACACCGGTTCAACCGGTCCCCCCCGCTTCCTCCATAGCCACTGTGCCCCCAGCACCTCCACAGGACCCTTCTCCTGTTGTGACGGCTCCCGGGAAGACAGGCAAAGCCCGAAGGGGGGCAACCCATCACGATCCGGCCCCCCCAACATCCGTTACCCCCCCACGACCACCAAAGCCCGCCATTCGATGTGCTTTGTGTGATGTCGTCGGTCATGCCACTCACATGTGTCCTGAATTGCCCCACCTCAAGCTTCTGGTCAACGAGACATTCCCTTACTCTGATCTCCCAGAAGTACATGTCACTATCCCCGACTCCCTCCCAAAACTCAAACACTTGCGCACAAACCACCCTTGTGCCTTGTGCGATTTTCACGGCCATTACACCCACCTCTGTCCCCGCCTTGACGAGTACCGTTCCTACTTGGACTTGTACCGCCAATTCAAGGCCGCTTCGATCGGACCAGAGGACATTCACATTCCGCCTCCCGCTTTTAAGCCAACGGAGCCCTCAGTCACCATTTTGTACCTGTCATCATCCATGAGACCATTTGGGAACGTTCCATCTGAATCCTCCCCTGTTGTTTCGCTTGACCTTCCTTCAGCGGTCATCTTGGGCTCAACATCGGTAGATCCGTTATCTACTTACTCTTCGGTCACCCATTGTGACGATGCGCATGTGAACCTCTCTTCTCATGATGATGATTCAGGCCACTTCACCACGTCAGGTAGTTCTTCTTCCACTAGTCACCCCATCTTCTATCACGATGACGACATTATGGAAGAAATTCCCACCCCCGACTTCATCTATTCCCCCTTACATCGAACCCATGCGTTCACACCACATCCACCTTGTGGTCATTACATCGAAACCCAATGTTTGGGTAAGGGGGCACCCACATTTGAGAGACCAAGAGAAGCCATTCTCCACCACTCTCCTAGTGTATCTGGTCATGTTGACTCTAGACCCCGTATTCTTCCACAGTTAGAAGAACCTCTAGAGTCCCATATCACTTCCGATCACTCTCGGGATGATACCCCTTATCGTTCCCTCATCTTACATCAGCAACCCAGTCTCTTAGACATTATTATTGACCAACCTATAGCTTTTCTACGAGAGCATCAGTTCATTATCTCCAAATCCTCCTTTTGGGATAGTGACACTAGGTATGCCAATTCGGAAACTTAAAGTCCATTTGATCCCTATATGCAGTACCAAAAGAGATTGGTAACACTCCATTTCCTTTCTCAAACTGCATAACCATACCCAGAACAAATGGCACACTACATCATTAAAATGTGGTTAGATTCCCCTTTTTATAAATACATTTTGGCATGCCCACAGCATGTCACACAAACTCAAAAAATGGGGGCACCACCTGCCCCTACATACATGACTGGGGGCACCATACGCCCCCCCATACATATACTTACGACATGCCCATAGCATGTTCCAAAAACTGGGGGCACCATACGCCCCCCCATACATATACATCCGACACGCCCATAGCATGTTACAAACAAAATCCAAAACCTGGGGGCACCATATGCCCCCCCATACATTCTGGGGGGCACCACTTGCCCCTACACACATCCGAGAGGGCACCATATGCCCCTATATCTGGCCAATACACGACGAACGCCCTGATCCGCCTGGATCTCTGTCCGAAGTGTTCCCAGATCCCTCTCTCTCCAGTTGACCCGCAACTCTGCCATACCTGCACAACCACATTCTTTTTGTCAGGGTCCAGATCGGGAAAACCATAACCACACACCACAACCCAACTCCCAGCCATCAAACAGCACCAAGCCCTCCTCGTCTCCCAGGTCGCAGTTTTCTGCCATTTTCTGGACCAGGTCGCACTTTTTGCCCCCAAACCTGCGTCCTGGGTCGTACTTTTTGCCCCAAAAAGTGCGACCCGGCCAGAGAGATGAAGGAGGGGCTGTTTCTGGGGGTTTTGGGCCCTAAAATGCAAATGTCATCCAACAACATGCAAGAGCAAGGTTAGGCCTCGTACCTCCAACTGACAGATCTCGCTTCCAACGGTCGGTTTGTCCGCTACGTTCACCGCAAGATTTAGGGCCTTCTCTCCACATTCACCACAGCAACAACAGCAAATGAATGATTTTGGAGGGAAAACTGCCTCATTCAAGAGAACCCATGTTTCTCCTTTCGACTGCTGCAACCACACCGTAGCCCCGTTCGACGAACCGTCAGCACCACTGGATAGATCTCACCGAGCTCTCAAATGGGTTTTACTTAGTTTTTGGTGATTTGATACTTCACCCGGACACATTTTTCCACGAAGGGTCACTTCACCGCTCCTTAAAATCGAATTTCCTCACTTACGACACTTGTACTTGGGGCACCATATCGCCCCCTTACTTGTCCATGTTCGTGTTGATTTTCGTCATGAGTGCCCACCTTGTACTCATGCTTCCTTGGTCCCCCATTGGGGCCTTTACTGTGTGGAAGCACTATCATGTCGCCCTTGTTTAGAGCATCCGAGTTGAGTCATCATTGCATTCATGGAGTCTATCCCGCGGCCTTTTACACCCTACTATAGCCCTCCATTCTTTGTGCTTGGTTCCTCTCTTGTGTCGCATATCATGACCTTCAGCCCCACTGTCCCCTATCCTTTCGATATTGTGCCAGTCGCTGCCATGTCATTCATGCCCTTTATGCTCTAACAAGGGAAGTCGTCCATTCGCCACTCCATCCTTCCCATTTCCACCATCATCATTAGTGTTAGTCTGTCCGTCGCTCTATTGTTCTTCTCTCGTGCCTTAGTTGAGGATCTCTCATTGCCTCACCTACGGCGGACCTCCTTCTGTCGACATCAGCACATTTATTCGAGAAGCAAGGTCTAGAGGGCGGTGTACCTTGGTTCCAGCTTCCACTCTTGTTCGGTGCCTCGGATCAGGCAGGGGGATCTCTCACTTCCCTTTGACTTGATTACTTCTCCAGCTCCTTTCAGCATGATCGAGATGAGTGTACTGGACAGTCCAGTGACCCAGCAGCAGCTCTTGATGATTCCCGGGCGTGTGTGAGATGTCTCAGCCCTCATGAGGGGGTGGCCCTGCAGGTAGCCCCCCACATGCCCGGATGACCTCTTCATTGCAGCCTTTGATGCCGCTCCAGATTTTGATGATGTTGGCTTTAGCCACTTGCAGCACCTCTATGATTTGCATGTATCAGTCAGATTTTGTGAGCCCTTCCCCATTTACAGGGGCATTTGGGTTGTATTTATCTCATGTACTCAGATATTATTGTACTAGTCCTGGCTGTTATCCCAGGCACAGCATGTATGTGAGACTCTTCATTGTATTTTAATCTGGCCCTTGATTATGCCAGCTGTACTCTATGGTTCGGTCCCTTGTTTACTGGACACACTATTCTTTTGTACTTTGTCACGGCGGGCATAGGTATGCCTCCCACGCCGCCTTCAGCACAGGTACCCTCTCATAAAAAGAGACTTGTTGCACCTGCGAGTCTCGTCTCCTTAGGGTCTAGTCCTTCAGCACACTATCTACCTCACACTTCTCTCTCTGACATCCCCTTTTGTTGTCCGGTGATTGTATTCTTACAACGTACTTCGGTCATACGATTTGCTCCTGACACTCGCACGCTGGGGGGCAATCTGTTACACCATTTTTTGGTCATCTCACCTTTTATTATTAGATGGACCCAAGTACACCATGTAAGACCAGTTTTACCCCAAGTAAAACTGCTTTCACTATGTTAATTAAGGAAACCCCAAAAGGAACAATTAATTAAACCACAATTTAATTATTATTCCCAGTCATGTTTAACCCAAAAACAAAGAAATTAATGAGATACACCCATAGTTATCTTATTATTTTCTAGGAATAATTATTTAAATAATATTCCTTGTTAAATATGACCAAATCAACCACTATTAATTAAATAAATCATTATTTATTTGATTATGTCTCAACCACTTCCTTAAAAGGATAAATAAATCATTTATTTATTTATTCTTCACTAATCAAGGGATTTTGACCCAAGTCAAAGTCCCTTTCCCTCCAACAAATAATAATAAAATATTCCATAGAGGTGGATCTAGATTTGGTTAACATTATTTTAATCATGCACTAAGATCTAGAATGACCCAATATTTTGTTATAAATAGGAGGGTTTTCCCCTTCATTCTTCACCTTTTGTTGCATACTAGATCACTCTGGATCTATACACTTGGTCTCATTTTTCTGCCATTTTGCTCCCATTGAGCTCTATCTTCTACATTGGGTTTTCTACATCTACAAGAGAGAGAAAGCTTAGATCTGAAGTGCTGAGGACTACAAAGAACCCATCCCATTGAGGAGATCCGGATACACCTTCTTGTTTCCTCCCAGGTGCCCTGTAATATAAAAATTCATTCAAAAATCGTGTTCTTGTCTTGTCTGTTGGATGCATGGAGCAAACTCTTTACTTTTCTGCTCAATGTCTTTCCATTTATAGATCTGTTTGTTGCAGCATTTTAACTACTAATTGCAGTCTGAAGATGTTTTGCAGCCATTATTGTTGTTAGGGCTATTAGTTATGCGTAGCTAAAGTGGTTTTTTTTCGTACGCTTCGACGAAGAATTCATACTAAATACTTGTTTGCGATAACTATTAAGACTCCTTGGTATGCAGATATTGCTAACTATTTGGTTACAGGAAAACTGCCTTCACATTTATTTCCAAGTGAAAAACGAAAAATTATTCAGGAGAGTTCAAAATATTCATGGATTTCTAACGAATTGTTTAAAACAGGGCCAGATCTTGTGATCAGAAGATGTGTCAGGGAAGATGAGATGCCTGATATCCTTAAGGCATGTCATGATGAACCATGCGGTGGACACTTTGCAGACAAAAGGACGACCTATAAAATCCTCTCTTTAGGATATTATTGGCCTTCCCTCTTCAAAGATGCAAAACAATATGTCAAAAGGTGTGACAGCTGCCAAAGAGTAGGGAAACCTACCCTTTCAAATGAAATGCCATTGCAAACACAGGTACTCATTGAACCCTTTGAAAAATGGGCTTTAGATTTCATTGGACCTATTAATCCACCATCTAAGAAAAAGAAGTATATATTGGTTTGTACTGATTATGTTACTAAATGGGTAGAAGCTAAAGCATTAGTGTCTGCTACTGAAAATTCGGTTGTTAATTTTCTTTATGAGGATATTTTTACTCGCTTTGGTGTTCCAAGAGAAATTGTGACAGATCAGGGAAGCCAATTCACATCCAACCTGGTGGAGAAGCTGATGGAAGAATACAAAATCAAGCACAGAAGATCTACTCCTTACCATTCGCAAGCAAATGGTCAAGTGGAGTCTACAAACAAAGTTCTTGAAAGTATCATCACCAAAACTGTTCATCTACATAGAAGAGATTGGGCAGAAAGGCTTCCTGAAGCCTTGTGGGCCTACAGAACTACATGGAGAAATACAACGGGACATTCTCCCTATGAACTTGTTTATGGGAAAGAAGTCTTGCTCCCCATTGAGTTCCAAGTCAAGACCTTCAAGATAGCAGTTCAGTTGGGGATGGACTTATCAGAAGCCCAAAAGCATAGAATGGAACAATTGAATGAGCTAGATGAGATCAGACAAGAGGCAATTCTAAGAACTGATCTAGTTCAATATCAAAGAGCTAAATGGCATGACAAGTACATCAAAGAGAAGAAGTTTCAAGGAGGAGATTGGGCATTGTTATTTGATTCCAAGTTTAAAGATTTTAAAGGAAAATTTCAGACTCATTGGCTTGGGCCATATGAGATTGACAAGATCTTTAGTAATGGAGCAGTAAGAATTAAGACCATTGATGAATTTCAAACTCCTCTTATTGTGAATGGCCATAGATTAAAAGTCTATCATAAGCCACCCTCAAAAGAGGAATTTGTCAAAATGTTTCAAGAAAATTCTGCAATCAGGCTGGTACAGAAGAATTCTTCTTCTCCACCAGCCTAGCCTTTGTTCTTTTCAGTTAAAAAAAAAAAAAAAAAAAAAAATTGTTTAAGCCTGAAAACCAATCATTGATTGGCAGTCTTATACAGAAAATGTAGGGTGAAAATCAGGAACACCTGACACCCTATATTTTCCAAAAAAAAAAATCTCTCTTTCATTTTACAAGTTTTGTGACCACCCACTCCATTCCATTCCACTTCATTCCACTTCATTTCACTCCACTTCATTCCATTTCACTTCATTTCATCTATTTCATTTCATTTCACCAATAAAATTTTCTTTCATGACCATTTTCATTCAGTCTGTTATCATCCATCTATTTCCATTCACCCAAATAATAGCTATGTCAGTTTCCACAGCTGACACCTGTTTCCGCAGCTGACACCAGTTTCCGCAGCCGGAAGCAGATTCTGCAGCTACCACTCTGTTTTTCAAAAAAAATGTACAGCCAGATGTTAGTTCAACAATCATGAAATCAAATGCAGGTATGAATACATATTATGAAGACATGGGGCATTCAAGATATCAATGAGGAGCAACTAATTGAAGACCAATGAAAAATGGCAAGAATTCCAAGGTATGAGTAAAAATTTATTTCAAATAGCATTTAAGCACATTTTTACATAGTTATAAACCATAGCTCCATTATATGCAATGATTGTGTTGACAAACTTTGTAACCATTCCACGATCTCTATATGATCCTCCCACAATCCTTGCATTCATTTTCAAACGGTCCCATAATCAAACCTCGGATCTTCACTCATACTCCGATACTCCACCTGTGATGATGAAACGTGGTTGATTTGACTATGACTTCTCTCAGCCGCATAAAATCCGTAGCCGTTTCATAAACGTGCTTACGTTTACTCTACAGCCACCCAATTTTAAAATAACTGTTGGATGTGTTATACTCCTCCTACTGTTCTATTGATCTCACAGCTGCATTTCCACCGTGCTCACGTAACCCTTCTCTGTTCCACTTCACCCCATTTCGTTCTCTGTTACGCTACATTCCATTATTTTGATATCTGCCTACAGTCACTGGTCTCCTCCATAAATCGTGCTCATTTCCGCTCATTCAGCCGTCTTACCTCTGTTGAACCCTCCTCACGTAGACAAGTTTTAAAGAGCAGAGAGAAGGATGGGTCAGTTGTTGAGAACAGAACCAGAAGGACCTAAATTCATGGAAGGATACCCACAAGTCAGGGATATATTGAAAAAGGCAAAGTGGCTTTGGTTTATCCAAAAGTTTAGAGGCTACCATAAAGAGGTAACAAAAGCTTTGGCAAGGTCTTTCAATGGCCTGGAGGTAGAAATTGGGGACCTCAAATTTATGGTGAACGAGGCATCCATAGCATCTGCTACAGAACTTCCTCAAGAAGGTGAACGCTGGTTCAAGAACAAGAGTATTAGTGATGAAGCCTGGAGAGTAATACTACGTAACCCAAGTATGGATGTAACTATTTTTAAAAGGGGAATTCCTGTTCATGCTTTGAAAGAGGAGTGGGCTAGTTTACTGCTAGTTATTCAAAAAATTATCACCTGTGAGGGCCATTTTGGGTCAATGTATATACCCGATTGCTGATGAATTTTCTACACAACCAGACCCTCAATGTGCCATACTTTTTATTAAATAGTTTGAAGAAGATGTCTGTGACCATCCAGAAGCATCTAGGGGACGTAGAACCACATTTATATCACCAGGGTCTTGTGAAAATTTTGATTGAAAAACAGTTAAAAGAGAAAAAGGACACATGGGAACAATTTTTGATTAGAAATTTCTTTGAAGAACCCCAAGAAATTCCTGAAGGAAGTACATCAAGAAGGAGTAGGAGAAAGAGAAAAAATGATGAAACTCAAAGCACTCCTACTACTACAGTTAAAAGAACTAGTAGAGAAGAGAGACTGTCAAAAAGAAGGAAGGAAGAAACCAAGGGTAAAAAGCCAATAAAATCAAAAGAGAGAAAAAGCATTGAGGCTATGCATCAAACTCCTTCTTCAGAAGAAGATCATCAAGTGTTATCTGAGAGACTAGTTCACCTTCAGGAACAGTCATCTATGGCCAAAAAGAGAGGGCAAGGAAAACAAAAGCAAAAAGACAGTAGTCCACAGCGTGTAAGAAGAAGTTCCAGGGTTAAAGGGAAGTTGAGGAAAACACAAACGAAAGGACCCCATTTTATTGATTTGGGAGAAGAAACATCTGAACAAACTCCATCTAGCCATAGTCCATCTCATTCTCAGTCAGACATTGAACATAGTTCATTTCATTCTCAGTCAGACATTGAACATAGTCCATCTCATTCTCAGCCAGACGTTGGCATGAGCCCTTTTCAGCCAGATTTTGAAGACAATCCTCCTCCACGGAATTTTGGGGACAGCCCAATGAAAATGACACCTTAGATAGACCCAAAGCAGCAAGAAGTGTATGATTATATAGAATCTTTAGAAAAAGCGGCCATGGGTCCCAGTACTTCATCCACTCAGCCTCACACAGCACAAGAAGATCTAGTCCAATCATTGAGACAAGAAGTCTTTGAGTTGGAGGTTTTAAATAGACACATTAAAAATGAAAATGAGGCATTAAAGGAACAAAGAAAATTGGACAATATCTTTCATGACAATACCATGCTACATCTGGGACTATGGCAGAAAAAGAACATAAAATTGAAGAAGAAATGCCAGAAGTTAAGTATAGCACTGGTTAATATCAAATTCAGATGCTTAATGAAGAAGCCCAGGATGTTAGCAGCACCAAGGAAGAGGAGGAGAGGACTGGATGTACTGGCTGAAGTATCAAGGCATATGAATTGAAAAAGGATTATCAAAATTTTGGTTGCATGAGGACATGCAACACCTTCACAGTGGGGGTATGTTGAGTCTCAAATCTGCATCTTTCTTATACACCTTTCTAGAACTTTTTCATTCACTTGGACCTTCTAAGTCATCAATATCATTGCATATTAATTGTAAAAGAGCATCTAAAATGGTTTTTAACTATGTTTTGTGTCTGCTGTTTGATTTCGATTTTTGCTCATTAAGCTGCGGAATCTTGTCACTTTCCACAGCTACTGCAACTTTCCGCAGCCATTTTGTTAAAGTCTATATTGCAGGTGTCTTCAGGCAAATCGAGCCACATGGGCAAGTTAGAAATGACGTGGACATGGATCATGTCCTATTGGCTTAGTCGAATTCACCTAAGAAGGTTGTGGTCAAAGGTGGCCAAGTGGTGGTCAACTGAAGAGTCCCACGGTGACAGAACTCTATTTCTCATCACGTGGAGATTTGCGTGGCCGTTTCTAAATCACGGGAGACATATCAACACCTGTAAACGAATCCATAAGCGGAATCCAACAACCACTCTCCATATATTTAATCCTCATGGCGGCCATAATGCTAGATCTCTGGACGTGATGGTTCACGTGTCTTCCATCAGCGCAGACTTTAGGGAATTAGTTATATCACTTTCTGTTATAAATAATGCGTTCTCATACGCATAATAGTTAGCTCTGTAATGTAATTGCGTTGCCATTGTGTTGTGACATTATTTCTCTGTTATGACCACATTTTAATATATGAGAAGACTCTGTTCATAAGCGTAATTCGTATTTGAAAGCTGCTCCCCGAGGTCTGTGCAGAGGGCCCCTGCACAAGCTGTGGTTTTGTGTATTACTGTATAGTTTCATGCTTCATTTCTTTACATTCATTGTGCCATAGTCATTCACGTGTATATATATTACATCTTTCATGGTATTCACGTTTCATCTTTGTCCATAATCTTTCATGCTTTACATTTTACTTCGGTCCATAATCTTTTATGTTTTATGTTGTTGTTAACTGATCAGTGTTTTGTTCCAGATTACAATAGGCAGCCCGGACATTTGCACATCATTTTATAATGACTAATGACATGGAATCAATATTTTCCTTCTGCTGATTTCTTTTTCTTAGTTTTTAATTCCAGCACTGTTTTGTTTATTTCAGTCTTGCACATTTTATTTAGTAGTTAGATTAGATATTAAATTTCTCATGTCATTATCAGTTACCTCCGAAAGCCATAGCGAGACTAATGGTGAGGGATTGAAGTATGAGTGTGTAGTTTGATATTAGTTTACTTTTCTGCAAGTTAGATATTAAATTGTTCATGTCATTTTCAGTTACCTCCGAAAGCCATAGTGAGACTAATGGTGAGGGATTGAAGTATGAGTGTGTAATTTGATATTAGTTTATTTTTTTGCAAATTAGATATCAGATTGCTCAAGTTGTTTATGATTACCTCCGAAAGCCATAGCGAGACTAATGGTGAGGGGTCAGAATATGAGTTGATGTAATTTGATTTTAGTTTTACTTTACTTGCAATATTTTCTTTGAGTACAGTTTCTTTTGTGTTTAGACAGTAGCAAGGGTAATGGTTTTCATGATCAATAGTTCACTGTTTGTTTAACTAGAATAGTGGCACATTTTCATTTCCTTTTAATTTTGTCATTGTATGTTTCAAAATCCTTTTAAAGTTTGAAGTTTGGTAAATCATTATAAAGGACATCATTGCCTTGAAAAATCATAACCATACTTGTCTTTTAGAATTTCCATCTCACATTAGGAAACCAACCAAGATAAAAAGAAAAAAACCAAAAACGACAAAAAGTAAGAAATAGGTTATCTTGCGCATATAGTGCGCCACACTTCGTCAGATTACGAATCCCAGATTGAAAAATTAATGTAGCAATTTAGGACACACTAAATTGACCAAACAACCAGCCCTTAGGAAGTTTAAAAACCTAGTCCCGTATTATAGATATCACTGTGAGAGGAAATGTTTTGAAAAACAGTCCTAAAAACCTCAACCTCTCTAAATTTTGAAAACTGAAATTTGGCTTCACATAGGGTCAATACTAGATCCCATCCAGATCCTAACCCTCCTACCATAGTTGATAATCTAGAAAGGATTTTGTGGCAAACTTCTAGATCTGGAAAATCAACTGCTAATAGGACCATCCCAAGAACAAGATCTTTCCCTGAAAATCTTACAGTCTTGAAAGATCCTCACTTTAACTTACTTCATACAAAGAACCTATTTAGAAATAAGTCTCAAAGTGATTTGAACCAACTGACTTTGAAACCACAGATTTGCAACAGAGCTTTAGCAGAGAAGCCTCACCTACTACTCCACCTGATTCTCAGCTTCTCCATCACTTCAGCTCCTTCCATAACAAATCTGCTCATCATCAGCTTGTTGACCCAAGTGTTTCTTCCACTCCTGTCCACACATAAAATGTTCAAAGCACTCCAGGTCAGCCCAATTTCCCTCTTGTAAATCCCCCATTATTTCCTATCATGGCAGCATGGTATGCTCCACTAGTGTTACCACAACCTCTGGTTCCTTTATCCAATGATTACCAATCCAAAATTCCCCATTTCACTGGAAATGAACCTACTACTGCTCAACAACATGTAGATAATATGGATGATGCTTTTGATTATATGGAAATAGAAGAAGAGACCATTAAGATGATAATTTTTGCTCAAAGTTTAGGAGGAGAAGCCAAAAAATGGTTCAAAGGCTTAACTCCTCACAGCATAAATGATCTCCCTTCTTTATATCAAACATTCACAAACAAATGGGAAATTAGAAAGAACCCTCTCCAAATACTTTCAGACTATAATAACCTCAAGGGAAATACTGGGGAAAGTGTCCAAGATTATTGCACTAGATTCAATAGTGTGTATAATGCACTTCCCCCAAACATGAAACCTCCACTAGGCCTAGCCTTGGCTAAATTTCTAGAAGGCTTTGATCCAGAAATGGCCTACCAGCTAAGAGAAAGAGACCCCTTGACTCTAGAAGATATGCAGAGGGGAGCCTTAAGTGTGGAAGCAAATCTGATTGAGAAAAGAGCTAGGTTAAAAGCAGAGAAAAGAGTAACATATAGGGATGAAACAATGGCATCAACCTCATCATCTGATTCCAAAATTGATAACTTAGTGAAGGTAATGGAAAGAATGCTTGAAAAGATAAATCTGAATGATATAGTGCTTCCTAGGGAGAACCAAACCAATCTCCAAAACATAAATAGAAATCCAAATCTCAGAAGAGATCCTAATCAAGATAGGCAAAGATATAATGACCAAAAAATTAGGCCTCCTTTCCAAAAAAATTACGTAGATCAAGAGGAGGAAAGGGAAACTGAAAGGTTGGAAGAAAATCATGTAAATCTGATAGGATCTGATAGTGAGACATAATTTTTTCTCACTAAAGAAGAACAAGGTTTCTTCTCCTCGGAACAAACTGAAAACAATCATGAGGATTTTGAATATTACAGACCGGTGTTTGAAAATGCAATCATGGAGGTACATAAACAATATAATCTTAGAAGCAAAGGGAACCCAGAAATCCCAAATGACAAAAACACTAGTATTGTTGTTAAGAAAACTTCAGAAAATCAGCCTAAAAAGACAACAAGTAACACCAACACTATGACCAAGAAAAATTATTTAAATAAAGACAAAAAAAACCAACAAAGTGTTGAAAAAAGCTACCATAGTACCTCTGTTAGTGGCCCTAACAAATCTGTCCTAAATAACAGTCCAAATAAAGTTCAGCAAACCAGAATTGCTGAAAGAGATGTAAATGACAAAACAGATGTAAATATATCAAGAAAAATAGTTCCTTTCAGCCTTGAAGGGGAAATTTCCAAAATCAAAATTACCATACCCTTAGCTGAACTAGTAACTTAGGATGTATACAAAAATAAAGTTTTGAATGCTTTGAATATAGGTAGTGACACTGATACTTTAAACTTGACAGATGATAAACTAGAAATATTTTTTGGTCCTGAAGTTGAAGGAAAATACCAAGAAGGGGCTATCCCTCCCTTTTATATTAGCTTGAATATACATAACAAAATCTCGCACAATGTTATGCTAGACTCAGGTTCTTATCATAACCTTATGCCCAAAGTAGTAATGGAAAACCTAGGCCTAGAAATTACTAAACCATATAAATACTTGTATTCCTTTGATTCAAGCAGGGTCAAATGCTTGGGCCTAATCAAAGATTTATGTGTTAACCTGGCACAAATTCTTGCTAAAATTCTAGTTATGGACATAGTAGTAGCTAAAATTCCTCCAAAGTATGGCATGCTTCTATCTAGATCATGGGGAGCCAAACTTCAGGGGAGCCTTCAAATGGACATGTCTTATGCCACCATCCCAGTGTTCAATCAAACCAGAAGACTATATAGGGAGTCTCATATGAAATACATGGTTAGTAACATAGATAGGCCAAACAATACTCTTGTTTATTCTATTCATTCATATTTAGATTCCTTTATCTTGTATAATGAAGATGAAATCATCCAACAAGAAAAGGAAAACAAGAACGAATTCATTCCACTAGAACAGTCAAATTTGTCCTCAACTCAAGTACAAAACAGTTCAAACTTTAGTAGCCTTGAACAGCAAAAAGAAAATGAAAATGAGATTGAATTACCTTGGAAAATAAACTTTTATGGCTCTCGTAGCAAACTAGGTTTAGGGGCTAGTGTATGGATACACAACACAAACAAAGGATATTCCTATAAACTAGATTTTACATGCACAAATAACATTGCAGAATATGAATCCCTCCTCCTTGGCCTACATTTTCTCAAAGAATTAGGATCTAAGAAAATATCAGTCCAAGGAGATTCTGAGCTAACCATTAGACAAATTAAAGGGGAGTATTCAGCCAAAAACCCAAAACTCAGATAATATAGAAATGCTGCCCTTGATCTCCTAAATTTTTTTGAAAAATATGAACTAATTTTCATCCCAAGAGCTCAAAATCATCTAGCAAATGAACTTTCCTTTGCTGCTAGTAATTTCCAAATACCACAGATAAATGAACAATTCAATGTCAAGGTAAAAAATAGGCCTATAGTACCTGACAATGAAGACTATTGGCAAGTGTTTGAAGGAGAAAAACACATAGAAGATTTTCTGCAATCAAGGAATGACTTTGCCATACCAACATCTACTTCAAGCCATGAAGGAAACTGTTTAAATAAGGAACAAATCCCTGAAATAGAGTTGTCCTCTTCTGCTAATATAAACCAATTTGAACATATTTTTAAAGCAGAAATATTTGACAATCCAGACCAAAAGGACCTTGAGGTTTTACAATGCAAAGGTGATACTATACCAAGGGGCGTTACACCATTAGAACTACTATTTGACTTCGATGATGTAGCCAAAGAACCAAAAATAGATCATATAGAAACCAATGTAGAAGAACATAACATAGGAAACCTAAGAGAACCCAAAATGATCAAGCTATCCAGCACTCTTCCAGCTCATATCAAACAACAATACATAGAACTATTCAAATAATTTAGAGGCGTGTTTTCCTAGGGATACAAGGATCTGAAATCATATGATACCAACATCATTTAACACAAAATTCCTCTTAATGAAAATCAGAAACCTTTCAAACAAAAACTAAGAAGGATAAACCTTGTTTTATTACCTTTGGTTGAGAAAGAGATCAAGAAAATGTATGATGCTGGGATTATAGTCCCCCTTAGATACTCAGAATGGGTTTCCAACCTAGTATCTGTCAGGAAGAAGACCGGGGAGATGAGGCTTTGAATTGACTTTAGAAATCTAAATAGAGCCTCACTGAAAGATAACTATCCCTTGCCAAAAATGGATCACATACTTCAAAGGGTAGTTGGGTCTAAAATAATATCACTGTTGGATGGGTTCTCAGGTTACAATAAGGTGTTAGGACTCCCAAGTGATCAACATAAAAATGCTTTCACTACGCCTTGGGGTACATTCATGTATGTCAAAATTCCATTTGGTTTGATGAATGAAGGGGCCACCTTCCAAAGGGCCATGGATATAGCCTTCTCAGAAGACATAGGCTATTTTATAATCATTTACCTTGATGGCATTACTGTTTTCTCTAAAACCGATGAAGAACACTTGATTCATTTGAGAAACGTTTTTGATAAATGTAGGAAATATGGCTTATATTTGAATCCCAAAAAGACACTCTTTTGTCTCCAAGAAGGAAATCTTCTTGGTCACATAACTTTTGAAGAGGGAATCAAAGTAGACCCTAAAAGGATTGATGGAATATTGAAGATCAGCCATCCTAGAAACCTCAAAGAATTGCAATCTTTCATTGGGAAGATAAATTTTTTAATGAGTTTCATCCGAAACCTTGCTGAGCTATTAAGAAATATCAAAAACATGCTAAAGAAAGAGATAGGTGTTAAATGGACAATACAAGCTAAACAGTCATTTGAACTAGTAAAACAAGCTCTTACACAAACACCTGTTCTTATCAGTCCTGATTTCTCCAAAGATTTCTACATCTTTTCTTTTGCATCTGAACATACAATAGCTGTAGTATTACTACAAAAGGACACTATGGGGAAAGAACAACCAATATCCTTTTTTATCAGGGCCTTGAGAGATGCTCCACTCAAGTATAACATCATGGAGAAACAAGCCTTAGCCTTCGTAAAAGCATTGAAATACTTTAGAGTCTACATTTTACATTCTCACATCATTGCTTTTGTCCCACATACTGTTGTCAAGGACATTATAAGTCAAGACCCTGATGGTAAAAGGGGAAAATGGATTGCTATTATTCTAGAACATGACTTAGAAATCATGCCCACTAAGTTAATCAAACGACAGGGATTAGCAAAACTCATGGCTGAGTCAAACTTTCAAGATTTAGATATGAATATGGTGGATATTTTGGAAGAAACAAAAGAATTCACAACTCCATACATTGAAGAAACTTTTGTGAATTCACCTTGGTATGCTGATATCATATATGTGTTGCTTTATCTGAATACCCCTCCTTCTTTGTCTAAAACTAAAGCTAGATTTTAAAAAAAAAGGCTTTAAATTATTGCATATTAGATGGGGTTTTATATTGGAAGAATGTTATTGGGATATTGCTTAAATTTTTTCTTGAGATTGATGCAGGAAAAATCATGCATGAGCTGCATGAGGGAGAATGTGGAGGTCATCTTTACTGGAAGATTACAGAACATAAAATCCTCAGATCTGGCTACTATTGGCCCACCCTTTTCCCAGATACTCAGAAATTTGTCAATTCTTGCCATAAGTGTCAAATTTTTTATGGCAAGAGAAAACTCCTCCCTTTACCCTTACATCCCATCAGTGTTGAGGCTCCCTTTCAACAATGGGGCTTGGACTTCATTGTGGAAATTCACCCATCTTCTTCAGCCCAGCATAAATGGATCCTCACTACCACTGATTATTTTACCAAGTGGATAGAATCCATACCTTCTAGGAATGCTACTGATTCTGTCATTATCTAGTTCCTTGAAACTAACATACTATCTAGATTTGGTTGCCCTAGAAAAATTATCACAGACAATGTTGCTGCCTTCAAATCTAAGAGAATGGTTGAATTCTGCTATAAATATCATATCACTTTGGGTCATTCCACTGCCTATTATCCTCAAGGAAATGGATTAGTTGAATCCTCCAACAAAATCCTTGTCAATATTATCAAAAAACTGTTGGAGAAAAATCAGAAATCATGGCATAGTAAATTGGTTCATGCTTTATGGGCTGATAGATTAACCACCAAGAAGTCAATAAATATGTCCCCCTATCAGCTGGTTTATGGCATGGATGCAGTTTTCCCAACCTCTTTAGGAGTTCCAGTCATGAAACTCCTTCAAGAAGTACAAACTGAAGAGAATGATATGCAGAGAAGGATCAATCAGACTATTCATTTACAACGGTCTAGAGAAAAAGTGTGCAAAATAACACAAATAGTACATGAAGGCATCAAGAAGTTATTTGATAAAAGGACTAAAGAAAATGATTTCCAAGTTGGAAATATAGTTCTAAAGTGGGATTTTAGAAGGGAAGAAAAGGGCCCTACATCATTCATTCTATAAGGGGTCATAATGCATTCTTTCAACAAGAGCTGAATGGAGAAGACATATTTGGAGGTACTGTCAATGGCAAGATGCTCAAGCACTACTTTTGTCAAGAATCCTAGATTCAAAGTTTTTGTTCATTGTACATAACCCAGTTGAAAAGAAATCATGAAAAATACCAAAAACAATAAAAAGAAAAGAAAAAGAAAAGAGGGCAGATTCAAAAGAGGTACAACCCCATACCCAAAAAAAGAGAATTTCTGAAAGTGAGCAAGTCTAAGTGCCACTGCTGATTAAAAATGATATATTGTTCAGTCATATAGCCTAATCATGGCTTAAAATACTTTAAATTTATGTTGATAAGTTAATAGAAACATTGATTGACAAAATTATTTCAGACTTGACTTATTCAAAGAAAGATGGATTAGGAGATTGAAAAGATACTGGTTCCACATGCTCAAAACAGAACCAAAGAGATAGATAAGGATGCCTTACAAAGCAAAAATCATGGCCTTATTTTTCTAAATTTACCTTTTTATGAAAAAATAATGTTTGTGTGCAGCTTGTTCAAAATGCCACAACCATGGTTGATCAGACTGTCTAATCCTGATTTGAACCATGCTTTGAATTTTTATGTCAATAGCTAGATAATCAAGATTTCCAAACAGTTTAATCTTGGCAGTCAAGTAGCACAGGTAGGAAATAAAAAGAGTTCAATAGTTTAATCTGGGCTCTTGGAAGAAATAAGGATAAGATAGTTTATTTTTAGTTTTAAAAAATAAAATGTCAAAGAGTTTGCTAGATCAAATGCACTCAAGAGGAAGGAAAAAATTCTAGGAAAAGTAAGATTGGGTAGGTAGAGATGCAATTTGAAGAAATTACATGTTGCAGATTGATTGAAATTTTCAAAACCAGAAATATCAGCAAGAAAGAAAAGGAAGGAATCTTCCCAACGGATAAGGCATTGATCTGCTGAAGCTCAAAGATTTCATAAGCTGAGGTTCTGGACACCTTGAAAAGATAGCTTCCCCCCCCAAGTGGAGCCACTGTTAGCCATCCATAATTTTGATTTTATCCAAAGATGACTAAGTTGAAAATCTCATATTTCTAGAAACAAAATTTGCAGAGACATTGTGAGTTCTATAAATCTCACTGCCTTCATCATCCTAAGTCTATCAATTCACCAAAAATCTTCACTCAAATCCTCCAAGTTATCCTGCCATCTTAAAAAGAAGTTGTTTTCAGGCTATTCCCATCACTTTACCTATATTTCATTCCCTCATCTTATCATTTCTACCCCTGTTTTCTATCAGTCCTTTTCCCTATGAAAATCCCCCTTTTCACCTTCTCATTTACCCCTCATTTTCCCTAAAAGCCTCTAAACCTTATAAAAACACCATTTTGTTTGGTTTAAAACACCCTTTTTACCTCACCGAAACTCAAAAAAGGCTTAAAAAGCCCTCTTTTTAAGCCTATTTTTCCGCCCATTTAAGTTCCTGCAGGCTTAAAACCCTCCACCTCCTTTCTCCATGTGACCCAAGGGCCATGGCCACCCCCCTTCTCATCAACCCTTTTATCTCCCAAGCCCCCGGTCCTATCCACTCCGCACAGGACCGACTCCCCGCCTATCTCCCCAGTCCACTTCCCTTTTTATTTACTCCGATTCAACCTTTCTAGCTCATCCCGACCATCAATCATATGAATCTAACGGCTATAATCCTCCCGCCCTTTATCCTTCCTCTTGACCATTCCCTTGCCTTTTCCTGGGAGCGATCTCCATCATGCATCACCTCAGATCCAACAGTCCATGTGAATCCCACCGATAAACACCCCCACTGGCCCACCTTCCACTTTCCTCCTACCATCCAATCCTTTACTTCCACCTGTCCTCCACCTTTTCCTCCCTTCACGCACCTTCTCCGGTCGGGATCAACCCACACTGTTGATCTGGCTCCCCCAGATCCAATGGCTCCCAATCGATATCGCGTATAATTTTATGTCAGGGTTTAACTGCCCATTTCCATGTGAAATAGGCAGTATTGGCATGGACACGTGGCAGCCATTGTATGGTATCATGACCATAAGGACCGAGACCGCTTACCACCCATCTCTCGCACAAAAACCGCCCGGTATTTCCCAAAACCGCTTACCTTCATTTTCGTGCCCAATTCAAAAATATTCCTCCTCTTGTATCATTCTGCCATGAAATCCTCCTCCATGCATTCTCCCTTCCTCTACAAATTGCTCCCAAACCCTCCATAAGCCTCCAAAAATCAGTTTTAGCCACGAACGCAGGATTTATTAAATGTTTTTCATTTTCTTGCAGGTTTTAATGGCGGCCCTAAGTCAAAGGGCCATCCCATAGTCAATTTTACAGTGATATGACCATTTGATGACGATCCAAAAAGGCCTATAAACAAAGAAGAAAAGGATATAGGGTTTAAAATTCATGATTGATCAGCGCCTCATGAGCATTGATCCCTTTTAAAAACCCTCCAGCGCACCAAAAAGTCTCCTGCACACATAAGCAACGAAGATCAATAACTGTTTGAAGATCGAAGGAAGAAGACAATGATTAAAATCTTAAATGAATATTAAAGCATAAAAACACAGTTAAAGACAAATGAATAAAGGTTTAAAGAAATCAGATAAAGAGTTAAAGACAACCTAGAAAGCATCAAACTGGAGCAGTTACTTACTCAAAATATCTAATTGACACCTTGACCTACTCTCTGCATACAAAGACAAACAAACATTTATTACAATAAAGAAAAGATTTAAAACTGTCAGGATAGTTATTGTAAAGATAAGGTTAAGCCTTGAAATTCAATATTTTCTCCTATCTTTCTATCAGAAGTTAAGACAGAGTTATTAAAACAAATAAGTGGTTGAATATCTTCCTACCTTAAGCCTTGCATGGTTTTCAAGGTTAGGAATGAATTTACTCTATAGTTAATGACTCTCGAAACCCTAGATAAGTTCCACCTCCTCATTTGCAACATAAATACTGCATTTCAACTCATTGTATCGTTGGCATTTGGTGACTCTTTGAAGTAATACATAGCTCTGCTGAAGTTAAAAGGAAATTGATGTTCTGGAACTTGTGGATGTCTTGACCTGTTTGTTAATGGAGAAAGCTCTGTCATGGGATCCCTGAGCTTGGCTATTGGTGAAGTACTCTAAATCTATTATTGTTATTTCTTGTTCCATTATGTTTCACCATTCTTTGTTGCAGTAGAGTAAAAATTTTAGGCTAAAAAATGTCTTTTGAAAGCACCTTGGTTCTATTTACTCTTCAATGTCTTCATGTTTTCTTCTGCTAAGATATTCTAGAGAATTATTAATTTCTCTCTAGAACCCTTATGATTTTTTATTTCTTAAATAGTTCAATATAGTTGGTCTCAAGAATGATTTATGGTTTTCCCTGCTTACTTGCTGCCACTTAAAACATGTTTCTGAAGTCTCCCTTTAAAGTACCATTGTTTAAAGCTTGCCAAAGAGGTTTTGTTCTGATCATACCCTTTGTTCCTACTTAAATAATTGTTTTGAAGGTCTTTATAGCTGTAATCAAATATGTCTAGGAGTTCCCTCTTCTATGAATGCAGTTATTTGTGAATCTTGAATGTTTTCTTATCCTTGAAGGTGAAATCACTAGAAGTTAAATGAGTTTCTTGCCTTCTATATTTCATTGGAGAAGTTTGTCTTGGAATTATTATTTTCTGAAGTGTGGTTTCTAGAATTTATGGTTAGCCTTGTCTATGGAATGCCTCTTCATTTTCAGATAATGTTTTAAGTCCCTTTGTTGAGAAGTACATATAATTAAGGATTCTTAATTGGCCTTAGTTATACTTTTTATTCTAGACCATTGATGTCCATTTCATTTCACCTGAAAGACCTTGTAGATCCACTGGCCAAGTTAGATTTTCCCTTTGATACCCCTAGTCCCTTTACAATCTTGTTACAACTTCCACTTGAATCCATTGCGCAATAACTTAGAGATTTCCCTTTTCTATCTATGCTGCCTAGATCATCATGTCTAACCAAACAATCAAACAAACGCATGCTTCATAACTAGCCTAAAATCAACCCTTAAAAGAAAACAAGCTCACATGATTGTAAACAATTGAGAGATCCTTCTCTAAGACTAGGAAGGCTAGGTCCTAAAGCTCTAAACACTAGTTTTGATGTTGCCTTGTCACTTGGTATGCCAATCTGCCAAATCACAAGACCACAATAGGGAGGGCCATCATAATGGATTATTTCCCTTTACTTGTTGATTAATGTAATACAATTAAAAAAAACGCATATGTGGTTAAAGTTTCAAATATTTCATTAGTTCACCCATCATATTTCTATTTTTTTTTAAGAGTCAATGAATGGTAAACAATGATCAAATTTCATTATACCAATTTTATAGCTAATAAATAGTCAGTTAATTTCACTTTTCGACCCCTTGGGTGTTGGTAAAATAAGAGAAATTTCCAAATTTATAATTGTTAGGTATTGGATATATTTTTGAACTGGATGACCACTTATTGTCTTGAAATTTACATAGCTCAAAAATTTAATTCCTTGCACATATTTGATACTAGAATTAACCCCAAAATCACTATAATTCAAAGTTTTTTTTTTTGAGTAATTTCTAGTCTCTACTTCACATATTTTGATGGCTATAGTAGCCTAATGGAGGGGAGTCAAATTTTAAACCACCAATCATACAATAAGCCCATCCTTAACTTACCCTTATCACTTTCTGGGCAATTCTAGGCTTAATTTCAACATTTTGAGTAATAGAGAACTTGTTCTTAGATTTGGGCTTTTGTGATTCATATTGATTATTTGAGATTTTTTTCCAGATTAATAACATAATCATTTTTTTTTGTCAATGTTTCGAACCAACTACTATGGTTCATTCTTGTTAGGTCCCTATATTACTAATATATTTCCTTATTGTTGTTAGTGTAACCCCCTTATTGTTACTATTTTACCCCTGTAACCCTCATATTGTTATTATTGTGCCCTTAAATTATTATTGTTAGGTCGGTTAGGATTACATTGTGGCCCCATGGACTCGTATATATAGAAAGGAGGTTTTGTAATTTGTATCATCCAAGAATTGTTCATTCATGTAATGTATTGCAGGTTACCCCCTCAAAGTGGCTTATTTATAAGGCGTTGATATCTCTTTTCTTCTATTTTTGGAGCTGGTTTCACAACATTTGGTATCAGAGCTTTGGATTCTAGGGTTTTGCTGCTCCAAACCGGTCATCATGGAATTTTTGCTATAATGTTTTTTCTACGAAGTTTCTGAAGCTGAAATATTTAGAGTGTGAAGCCGAAATCCTAAGGAACATCGTCGCAAAATTTCAGAGCTTGGTTCGCAATATTTTCGGAGATATGATCTGTGGAAGTTAGGGCATTTTACAAGCTCATGAATTTCACGTAAATAGGTCATCGTAGAATTTTTGCTATAAATTTTTTTATACGAAGGTTCAGAAGCTGAAATTTTTCGAGCGTGAAAATACAATCCTGTGGATCATCTTCGCAAAATTTTAGAGCTTGTTTCAAAATATTTTCGGATATATGATCTGTGGAAGTTAGGTCTTTTTTCAGGCTCCTGAATTTCATCTCAAAGAGGTGATCGTGGGAAAATATTCATAAATATCTCTCTGAGTTTCGGATTGGAATTCTGTAAAAAGTGACTAGAATTACACGGACTCTAGTTTCTTGTCTATAAATTTCAGAGCCAAAGGATAAAACAGGGACACGTGGCAAGTTGTACAAGTTCTCTCTACTGAACTAGTCCATAATTAGGTCATTGTGGGAGATCGGACATAACGTTGCCTTGAAGAATCCAAATCAAGTCAGACCTGTGGAATTTGAAAGAAGCTTCAGAGGAATACTACAGGGCCAAATTTCAAATATTGAGGATCTGCAAGTATAGAGAAAAGTCAATTGCAATATCGAGCTCCTCAAAAGCAAGTAAAAGGTGTGTATTTTTTTTTCCCGAATTGCATAAGTCTTGTTTGAAGAATCAAGTTAAATTGATTCCAAGGGCATATTGTAGAATAGATATCAGTATTGGATTATAAAATGGCCCCTAAAAATAATTCAACACCCATTAAGCCTTTATAATTCTCTACTATGAATCATGAAGATGAAGAATGGCAACATGACATATCAAAATTACAAGAGCAAGTGCAACAAATTTCGCTCTCACAAAGAGCAACAAAAAATGACATGGAAGTTTTGAAGAAAGGTGTGGAAATTAAGATCGATGGTTTGAAGAAAGGCGTGGAATATAAGATGGAGGGTTTGAAGAATGGCATGGAAGCTAGCATGGAATCTAAGATGGATGACATGGAAGCTAAGATGGAAAACATGAAGAATGATCTAAAAGTAGACATGGAAGGTTTGACAAAGTTGATACAAGAAATGTTTCCTAATGGTGAAAAGATAGTAGAGGAAACTCATGATGAGAAAAAAATAAATGTTAATCATGATTCCATAAACTCTAATGTTGGAGGGAAGAACCACCATATTCCAAAAATGGATATGAAGAATTTTAATGGAAAGGATCTTGTAACATGGATACTATAGATGGAGCAATATTTTGATTTCAATGTGAAAAACACACAAAAGGTATGCATTGCAACTTTACATTTAGAACAAAATACATTTGTATGGTATCGTGGCTTTGCTCCCGTAAAAAAATTGTCACTTGGTCAATTTTTATGGAGGAAATGATAGCACATTATGAGGATACAAAGAGAAACACTTTCTTTAGCCAATTGATAAATCTCAAACAAAAGTGTTCAGTGGGGGAGCACATTGAAGACTTCCAAAAATTGAATATAAGGGTAACTGATACTCCAGAGGAACACAGGATTTATCTCTTCATAGGTACTTTAAAGGATAACATCCAACATGAAGTTCGCGTTTTGGAACCTGATTCATTGGAGAAGGCATTCAGGTTGGCAAGAAAAATTGAATGTAAAATTATGGAGACAAGGAAGCCTACCACTCACTTCTATAAAGATGGAAGTGTTGCTACTCCTAGATTTCCACAACCTACAAGGTTGACACCACAACAATTGGAAGAAAAAAGAGCACAAGGGCTTTGCTACAATTGTGATAGAAAATACACTAAAGGTCATAAGTGTGCTGAGAAGAAATTATTTTACATAGATTTTGAAGAGGAAGAAGAAAATCAACAATAATCTTCAAAAGAAGAGGATATGCACCAGGAACCAGCCCTAGAAGAGGAAGAAATGAGTCCAACCATATCGTGTAATTCATTGGAAGGAATTACCACTCCTCAAACTCTCAAGATAGAAGGATATATCAAGAAGAAAAAGGAGAAACAATTATATGCAAAAACATCCAAATGTTTCTTTGGAGTACAAGAGGTGGAATATCTGGGTCATATTGTATCTCACGAGGGTATCAAGGTAGACCCTAACAAAATTAAATCCATTAAGGAATGGAAAGTCCCCACAACCATAAAGCAGCTGTGAGGATTTCTCGGGTTAACATGGTATTATCGTAAGTTTGTTAAGAATTATGGGAGAATAGCAGCACCTCTAACAACATTATTGAAGAAAGATGCATTTTCATGGAATCCTAAAGCAACTAAGGCCTTTGAACATCTTAAAGAGGCAATGTGCCTATCATCGGTCTTAGCTATGCCATACTTCACAAAAACCTTTATTATGGAATGTGATGCCTCATGAAATAGAATTGGTGTTGTTTTAATGAAAGAAGGAAGACCATTGCTTTTGAAAGTTTTCCAATCAAAGGAAAGTATTTACAGAAACCAATTTATGAGAAGGAAATGTTAGCAATATTGCATGCACTAAAGAAATGACAAACTTACCTAATGGGAAGACACTTCAAGGTAAAAACTGATCATGATAGTCTTAAACACTTTTTGGAACAAAGACTATCTTCAGAAGAGCAACAAAAATGGGTCACAAAGATGTTGGGTTATGACTTTGAAATAATCTACAAAAAAGGAAAGCTTAATGTTGTTGCAGATGCACTCTCAAGAGAGAATGAAGAGGTGGAAGCATTGCTTTGTGCCATTTCTATTATCCAACCAGATTGGATAACCGAAGCAAGAGATGAATGGAAGAAGGACAAAGATGTATGGACACTCATTCAAAAGTTGCGGCAAGATCCTAGTACATCTGATACATTTAGTTGGAAAAATGATTCCTTATGGTACAAAGATCGCTTATATCTTTGTAAGAATTCCCAACTAAAACAAAAGATTCTTCTGGAATTGCACACTTCTCCTTTAGGAGGACACTCAGGATTTTTAAAAACTTACCACAGGGTGAAGAAAGAATTATTTTGGGATGGCCTTAAATCTGATATTCGAAAGTTTGTGGCGGAATGTTTGGTTTGCCAGCAGAATAAAGTGGAAACAATTAAGACCCCAGGACTTCTACAACCTTTATCCATTCCAAGTCAACGTTGGGAGGAGATTTCAATGGATTTTATCACAGGTTTACCTAAGTACGAAGGAAAGAGTGTCATCATGGTGGTAGTTGATAGAATTACCAAGTATGCACACTTTTGTGCATTATCTCATCCATTTAAAGCAAGTACAGTTGCTACTACATTTATGGACAAAATTCAAAAGCTACATGGAAGCCTAAGGGTTATTGTGAGCGATAGAGATCCCATTTTTACTGGAAATTTTTGGACGGAGTTATTTTCTTGTTTGGGTACTCAATTAGCTCATAGCTCATCTTATCATCCTCAATCTGATGGTCAAACTGAGATAGTAAATAAAATTTTGGAAGGATATCTTCGTTGTTTTGTATCTGATAAAAAAACACAATGGGTCAAGTGGTTACCTCTCGCTGAATGGTGGTATAACACTTCCTTCCATACTGCAGCAAAAATGACCCCATTTATGGCACTTTATGGATATCATCCACCATTCATCACATCATCTTTAAGGGAAAATTCGAAGGTTCAAGCAGTGGAAGATCACATCGAGCATCAGCAAGAAGTTCTCCAACTCTTAAAGGATAACCTGAATTTGGCACAGAATCGAATGAAACAACAGGCAGATCAACATCGCAGCGAGAGAAGTTTTGATGTAGGAGATTGGGTATTTTTACGGCTACAACCATACAAACAAATGTCCCTCAAGCAAGCTAAGAAGGATAATAAATTATCGCCAAAGTACTATGGTCTTTACAAGGTGTTGCAAAAGATTGGTACTATGGCATACAAATTGGAGCTTCCTGCTTCTTCACGAGTGCATCCAGTTTTCCATGTTTCATGCTTAAATAAGGTTATAGGTGAAAATATTCCAGTTCAAACAATATTTCCAAAACTTTATGAGGAAGGAAAAATCATATTGGAACCTGAAGTGGTCACGGAAACAAGAACTCGACAGCTACAAAATCGATCAATTTCAAAGTATCTCATCAAGTGGAAGAACTTACCCACTGAATATTCTACATGGGAGGATAAGAATTTTATATAGAAGCACCCAGAGCTACTCAAGCGTGGAGGACAACACTTTTTTGAAGGAGAGGGGCATGTTAGGTCCCTATATTACTAGTATAGTCCCTTATTCTTGTTAGTGTAACCCCCTTATTGTTACTATTGTACCCCTGTAACCCCCATATTGTTATTATTGTGCCCTTAAATTATTATTGTTAGGTCGGCTAGGATTACATTGTGGCCCCATGGACTCCTATATATAGAAAGGAGGTTTTGTAATTTGTATCATCCAAGAATTGTTCATTCATGTAATGTATTGGAGGTTCCCCCCTTGAAGTGGCTTATTTCTAAGGCGTTGATATATCTTTTCTTCTATTTTTGGAACTGGTTTCACAACAATTCTCTAGACAAAGGATGAGGATGAACCATAGTAGTTGGTTCGAAATGTCAACCAAAAAAGTGATTAATTCGAAAAAAAAAAATATTAAAAAAAAAACTTGTTATTCACTTATCATTGAGAGTTGTTCATGATTTCCAAACATATTGAATGACATGGATATATGTTTGTGAATGAATCTTTATTCTAGTGCTTTTTCATAAACCATTCATTGGTTAGTTGTTTTAGACCCTCGTTAACCCCATAAACTAGCTTAAATCATGTTTTTGAGGTTATAAGAGAGAAAACATCTTGTTGTTTAATTAACCTATTGTCCTAAAACTCTATGAGCTCATTTTCACTTCCTTTTCCCACAAACAACATCTCCAAGATTTTTTGACCTTTTAAGGAGTTGACAAAGGACAATTCCCAAGGTGGGTGGTCCTAAAAGGGTTTGCACATAAGTCCCTCACATACCCTTCTTCCCATTTTAACTCCTTTAGACACAAGTTCATCTAACATGTAGGTATCCGCTACCTTATGTCGAGCTACTAAATAAGTTATAACGAACTTAATTTCTAGATAGGTATAATTTATCTCAATGGACACATTTTGTATATAACATGCCCCTTTTTTGCTGAATCCACTAGCAAGACTTGCAAACCTTCCGTTTTCCATGCATCCCAAATATTTTAACAAGGATTGAAATTGAAGTCTTTGATGTCGCCTATTTAGGTTGCTTATCATAGTCATTTTCTCCCATATTGGATAGAAATACAAAACAAGGTCATCGAGCTATTCATTGAATTTTATATGGTAGGTATTATACTTTAGTCCCCATTTTAATTTCCATTATATTAGGGAGTCATAAACGCCATATATTTTTTTTTCTCATGCCTTGTTCTTTTCTCATAGCATTCCACTTCATTTTTGGCAACATTTTCCTTAGGTAGAAGTGATTCACAATCCATAATGTTAAGAACTTAGTCATATAACATAAGTCATAAAGAGTTAAATTCATTCCTTATTTAGATCACATCATGCTTTTTCCATGGAAATACTCTTTTACCTTTAATTTAAGGGATTATTTGCATTATTTACCCAAGATTAACCATGTGTTGATGTTGCATTTCAATGGTGATAGACTTGTTGAACAGTAGGATCATATACTATACTTCCATTCATATTTTTATTTGAACATTAGAGGGAGAAGTTTCTCGATTGTTTCATGCCATTCAATTGTTCTATGTAGCTAATTTTAAACTTTGGAAACACTCTTTATGAAAAAATGTGGACATAGTAAGGACATAATTTAATACATATTATATTATTATATTTTTTCATATATCTCGAAGCTTTCAAAGTGGAAAAAAAAGAAGAATAAACTTGCAGGGTCATTTTAACTGCAGGTCCTAATTTGGAAAATTGGGGTTTGAAACTTCTAGAACCATTTCGAGGTATCAAATGAAATTTTATGGGGCCAAAAATTTCCTCACTTATGTGAGGACCCCTTGATGCTAATATATACTCAAATACTTCTAGAAGGGTGGAAAAATCATTCCAATCATAGCTCATATGAAAAATTTGTGCCTCCCACAAGTTGACCTACCATGTTAACCATCATGTTATAAGAGGATGCCATGTCAAACCCAATTACTCATGCATATGGGGATAGACGCACATAGTATTTCAAGAATATTTTAGAAGTTCTAAAACCATTACTCTAATTTGGGGTTAAAGATGTAACATGCCTCATCCAACATTTAACCAAGCTAACCTGTCCACCAGGGTAAACATGTGACGAAGGGTTACTATGATATGATTCAACTTCCCAAGTATAGTTAAGGAAGTGGAACCGGCGCGACACAACCAATTTTACCTTCCACACATGCTACATAACCTTCAGGAGCCAACCAACCCTTCTAGGTGACCAACCCTTGAGACAACTTGACATTTTACTGATATGGACCCTCAACCACTCCCATAACAAGTCATGTATGTGACTGAGGCCTTCCAGTTGCCCCCACAACAAGGCATGCCATTGAATGTGGACTTTTTTAGGTAGTTTTGTGCTAGCGACCCTAGATTATGAGCCACTTTTTCAGGGTTCAGTCTCAGGCCACTTCCAAGAACTTCATGAAACTCCCATAAATGATAAATAACATTGAACCAAGGTTAATAATGAAAAATTTTGATCAAGGACTTGACCAAACCCCTTCTATCCATGACAAGAATTTCATCAAAAATATCACAAATATGTAATCTATAGGTCATAACAAGATATATGAGCATAGGTGACTCATACTTATCTAAGATTCGATAAGAATCATTGAAGCCTTATCACAATAGCCGAATTATATGTTATGTCATATATTAATTGTTCATTTACTTGCTAATCAAAACACGATGAGAACCGTACATCAAGCCTGTCATAAAACAAACTGATATCCAACATTTAATCTATAGAAATAACAAGGATATAACAACCATGAAAACCACATATGAACAAGTATATTTACCCATCAAATACCATAGGGAAAGATATCTTATTAACATATGCAAAATGCAACCAGGTATGGGACTTCCATGTACCACCTGACCATAGATTGGGTTGAACCAAATATTTCTTTCAGCCAATCACCCCTATTCCATATTCCAAGCATGAACGTGGGATCTCATGGAATGAACCAAACAAAACCAACCGGGGCTTTCAGAGGAAAAACCACCTTGACCCTAAACCAGTGACTCCACCTCACGGTCGGACATCATTAACCATCACCAAATTGGTCTCTACCTAAGTTGTCTAAGGCTATAGAGCGCATATTCCAATCATGGCTTACAAGTCTAGTAAATTAACCCACAATTGTAGTTGGGCTTCCAAAGCATTTTTCCAACCAGGGTTTCCAAGAATAGTAATGCAACCCACCAAGGGATTCCAGAGTGTTTGTCCAACCAAGGATTCCAAGACTAGTAACTCAACCCGAGTTGTTATAGGGATTCCAAAGCACTTGTCCAACCAAGGCTTCCAGGAACTAATAACTCATCCCATAGCCAAAGAAAAATGAGCACTGTTGGACTGTATTAATCACTGTTAAATGACTAAGACGATACACATAAATTATCAATCCAGGGATGCCTTTTATTTCAATGACAGTTGCACTGTATGTGCCGATACATCAAACCAGAGGAAAAATCAAGATAAAGAGGAATCATTGTTGAATCAATTGCTGAAACTTAACACTCATGTAGGAATAAAAATGATCTACAGGGATGTAACCACACCTCAATTAAACCAGTACCTAGCGCGCCACACAATAATTACACTAGCTGGTCTTTCTAATAAAATCTGTGTAACAACATAATAAGTATCGAAACTAAAGCGGATCTACTTATAGCCAGAATATCAACAACAACACTCCACCAATATGCAAAACAAATAAGAAATATATTACAGCTACTTTACCATTGCAGTCCCTGCTAAAGCGGAGGGCCCTTCCTCCCTAGCAGGGCACAGGAAGAGATGGAAACTAAATAGGTATTAAAATAGACAACACATGTAACAGCAACAGCATGATATCTTTGTATTATGGTGACCAAAATTACAGAGCCAAAAGGCGATGCTATTCATTGCTAACCCCCTGACCTCAAGGGTCGTGAGTTATATAATGGTTACATGTTCAGAAAAACGAGGAACGGGTCAGTCATGAGAATCTTGTGATTCTCATGCTGATCAAAATAAGATACATATAGTTACAACCAATTCCCTTAATAAAAATTCAGACTGGGAAAATATTGATTACAATCAAAACTTCCTAAAAGTTTTCATTCTAAAATACAATATGTAATGACTCCTACAATTTTCATTGAGAGTGACAACTGTAGCGTAACAATAATTGATGACAAGTCAGCATCCGGAAGTTGACGGGACCCAATTAACAATACGACTGTAACAACAGTTTGTAATAGAAGGTCTATAACAACGCCATGGTGTAACATCATTGTAGTGTAATGTCTCACTGTAACAACATACTTCCAACTGGTTCTGTATGCCTCATGTTCTAGGTCCCTTGTGCTAAAAATAACATCTAGAAGAACAACAAAAGGCCATAGAACTTCCTCCAACATTCATCCTAGTTAACCACAAAAAGGAAAAAATACATCATAATAATTAATGACACTACAAGAAAAAAGGACATTGGTGAGGGTCATGCGTGTGACAGACCTTTGAGGTCTATCACCAATGTCACATATGGTGACAGTCCTTAAAAAAGTGTCACTATAAGTGTATATAGTGATGGTCCTTGAAGGTTGGTCACCAAAGCCATTTTCAATGACACTTTTGGTTAGGGTCGTTAAAGGCCCATCACTAATTCTCTCTTTGGTGACACTTCTAGTGACGAACTTTTAATGACCCTCACCGATGCTCTTTTTGTTACTTTTGGTGACGATCAAAAAATTTTCGTCATGATTGATCATTCCAATGAGTTTTTGATCATGTTATGTGCTTGTTAATATATTTTTTGTCAAATATAATGATTTAATACCATTATTGTGGAGTCTTTTTTATAATATGTCCAAGGCCATAGTCGTTAGAGTCAATCAATTTTTAAAAAGTAATTAGTTTGAATCATTTCCCTCAAGTAATGACTAGTCAAATAGAGTTATCCTATGAGTGAACACATGATTCATATCTATTAAGTTTATTATCTAGAAAATTACCTTTAGATAAAGTCCCACTAGTGTGTGTAGGAAATATATTATTTAATAAATATTCAAGCTCTATAAATTCTATTAATGAGAGATACCTAACACTCCTCAACAATCCGGGCACACCTTAAATTAATGCTCTGGCACGCACTAACATTTCTTAGCACCTCACATGTCTTGGAACATCTTTGTACCTAGAAAATATTGTCTTGACACTTATGCCCATGCACATGGTGGCATGCGCTAACACAACATAGAGCTCTCCTAGCATGTGTTGGCATGCCTGTAGTCCCTAGCATGCCCTGGAACACCTTGGTTGAATGCATTGACATAAATTAGCACTTGGAAAACAATGCCACTTGGCATGTATTGGGACTTATTATTAGTGTGGCTAGCATGCAAATTTTGAAAAATATAAGATACGACTTATTAAACCTCTTATTTGTCCTTCCTTTTGTTTCCTTGAAACTTCTTGACACATATTGACATACCCTGGCACCCTCCACATCCTTAGCATCTGCCGTGTATTGGCATATCTTGGCACTATTTGGCACATATAATTAGCACACCCTAGAACTCCTAAGCACACTTTGAGACTTATTGGCATGCCTTACCAATCCTTAGCATACCTTGTCACTCCCTCCTTGGCATGACAACTAGCACTCATTAACACTAGTCCCTCAAACATGTTCCTCATATTCATTAACTTCCATGAATTTTGACCTAGTGCTCCCTTAATATTTTTTCCTAGTACTCCTTAACACTCCTCAACATGCATTAGTTCTCTCTAGCACACTTTAGCACTCTTCAACTTGCCCTTCCACTTCATAGCACGCATAACACTATATGACACATATTGGCACTTGGCACGTATTGGCGCTTGGAAAGTCTTTCATGTATGGAATACATTGACATGCCTTGGTATGATTTGGCATTGTTTAATATTAAATTTATTTGAGATCAGTTGTTGGAAAGTAGATGAGAAGCAACACAGGAAGACTTGGCACTTAGAATGCACTAAGACTTTGCACTTGGCACCTATTGGTGCCTAGTGTTGATGTGCCTAGCATGCCCCTCCTGGAAAAGGTAAATTGTGACATATTAACCCTCTTATGTGTTCATTTCCTTGTAGTTTAACTTGTTTCTCCCTTTTGTTGCCTTGACATTCCCTGGCACACATTGACACACCCTTGCACATATTGGTATGCCTTATCACTTGGCACATCTTACCATGTTTGACATGAATTCACACTATCTGACACATCTTAGAATTCCCGAGCACGCCTTGGCACTCATTTCCTCAGTATAGCTAGCCTTCACATTTTTTCACTACTTGGGAACCCAATAAATTCCTTGGATACTGCAGTTCATGTGATAATATTGGCTTGCTTCAACCGCAAAAACTTGACCAATTACACCTACTACAAGTATATTGTGCCTTATTCACTTAATAACTACCTATAACTCATATTATGCCACTCATGTCCAAGCTCAACTTGTCCCACTTAACTAGTTACCAAGACAAGGATCCCATGATCTAGCCATGGCCATAAAACAACTAAGCAACATAGATTACATAGGAAATATTTCACATGTATGCTTAGTTCATATAAACAGTAGAACTTTAACTGAGATTTTGCAAGAATCACAAGATGCACAAGGCACACAAGATATAAGCCAACACAAGTTGAGTGCCCCAAAAATTATACACAACAATATACAATATGCAATTATCTAGGATAGTTTAAAACATGAGCATGTAGCTAAAGTGTGCCACATCTCATATAAAAAAATAGCTAAAGGAAAAACAATGTTGTGTCGAGCACAAAGTGATCTTCCTTTGTCTAAAACTGATATGTCGAGCCTCGTATAATAATTGTAGGCTTGCCTCCTATAAATCCTATTATGAACTTATCCTGACACACTTCATCCTTAGCACACTTTAATTCGTTGAAACTCCCTTGCACACACTCTTATTCATTCCTTTCCATGCATTTTGACCTATTTATTCCTTGATATGCCCCAACACTCCCTAACACTCTTCAACATGCATTGAAATTGTCTAACATGTGTTAGCATGCCTTTTCATTCCTAATGTGCATGCCCTGACCCTCCCTGGCTATTATGCCCTCACAACTACCCTTAATTAATATGAAATTTGGGAATCCAACCAAACCCTCGCTTGACTACAAGAGCTTGACCAAGTTACTATTACTACAACTAGACTATGTTGTTGAATTGTGTAGATTTAGAGGTACTCCACAAGCCTAGTGAGATGGGTTTGTGTGAGTTTGGTCACAAAAGGATTTGTGGGAAAAGAAGCCAAGAAAATGGATTTTGGACCCAAGATGGGGTTTAAAATCTAAAATAAAATTAAAAAGGAAAATTAATATTTCCTGAGGTCTAAGTGGATAAAACCCGTAAGTTATAGAGGGTTTCTAAGAGGTCTAGGAAAAATTATTTAAGGAGGCCTTAGGATGAAGGAAAGAACATAAAGTGAGAAGGAGCTCATTTGATCAAGGGGGCGAAGAGAGATGTAGTCCTAAAGTAGGTCGAGTAAGAGGGACGGGTAACTAGGGTTGCTAAAGGGAGGCCATGATCATCCTCCAAGAGCAAGATCATCATGTGAGGGTTCACAAGAATGTTGTATACCTTAATGGTCGGTTCGAGCTAGGAAGTAGGATGGCATATTGCTGGTTCTCTTATGGAAGATAGAGCTTAAGGGAGGTTTCTCATGAGAATTTGGGCATGTGCTTTCAATGGTGTCTGTTGAGATTCAACAAGATGATGGTCCTACTGAAAATTAAGCACCTACACTAGGTGGGGCCCGCAGGCTATTTTTAGGTGTATGTCTATTTTTAGAATGATGAGTAAATTCTATTTATAGAGGGAGTCTATTTATAGATGGTTGAGAAAATTTTATTTATAGATGAGGTTATATTTTTAGATGCATGGGCAAAGTCTATTTATAGATCGCATGTCTAAAAATAGAATGCATGTCGATTATTATTATCTCTTAATAATAATTAGACCATAAATAATAATCTATTCTCTTGAAGCACTTGATTTCAGTTAACTGATGTGGAAAACTAGTTGACTGAAGGAATTACAAGTTCTAAGGTTGGTTGGTGGGACATGCAAGTGGACTTCGTTGTAACTGTGTGATACAAAGTTGTAACAGAGTTGGATGTGTAGTTATGTGAGTTGTAAAGTAGTTTAACTCAATTAAGTGAGTTAAACTCAGTTGTGTTAGTTGTAACTAATTGTAACTAAAGATACAATAGTGTGATATCAGTGAATTAAATACTAAATTAATTCACATGGAGTGATCTCACATGCAATTGAAGATTTACTACTGTTAACTACATGCATGTTAGATCCAGTGGAGACCCAGTTGAGAGATAGGTGAAAGGGACAATTTTCTTATCAGTTGTGACATTAGTGGGTGCACTCATGCAACCAAACACACATTGGATATGTCAATGAGGATTGTGCAGTTAAGGCATGGTAGGATTGAATTCATTCAGGGATTGTGATCAGCAGGGATTGCGCAGTAGAGGCAGGCCGTCAGGAGACAGTAAATTGGCGCATGTATTTTCCAATATTTGCATGACAGTGTGAGACGATTGTATATTGTACTGAGAGCTCTTATGATATTGTTTCATGATCCATGATATATACATAATATATGATAGTGGGGTTTTTAGCTTTATGCTTTCCCAGTAAAAACATCTATGTTATGTGTGATTGATATTTCTTCATGTGTTTGAAATTGGCGATTAAATTTCCGCAAATATTTTAGTAGAAGGATTATGTATTTAATAGTGGCATATAATTGTTATATCAAGAGAATCCATGCAATACATAATTTTATTAAAATTTATACATGGTATCGGAGCAAAGAAGATTGCATTTTTGAAGTAGTAGATGAGTTTGTTGGTTGAAACAATTCGAATTCGCTGCAAGAATTTCTTGTTGCGACAATTGAGTAAACATCGAAATGGATTTCAGTGGTTTAAGGCTACATTATGCACTTGAGGGCAGCTCGAACTACATTGCATGGAAGGACAGGATGGAGGCGGTTCTTGAAGATAATGGCTTGAAGGAATTCATCGACAGTGATGTTCCTAAGCCCACTTCGATGGATGCTGCATTAATTGATGCCTGGAAAAAGAAAGTAGCGAAGACGAGAAGGATTATGTTGGAAGGTGTGAGAGACCATATTGTCTCAAGCCTTTGTGGGAAATCCACTCGTGATGTGGAAGGATTTTACGAATATTTTCCAAAGAAGTAGTGACCATAGAAAATTGGCACTGAAGGATAAACTCAGAAAGATCAAGATGGAGAAGGGCGAGAATATTCCTAAGTATCTCACAAAGTTTGTCCAATGTTGGGATGAATTTTGGAGTGTGGGAATCACGATTGCTGATGATGATTTTGTGAGCTTGGCTCTCTTGGGACTTCCTAAGAGTTCGCACAGTTATGAAGACTCTGTCTACGGATGGGAAAAACTGCCGAATTGGGAACGACTGTGGTCGGAAATAGTGTAGGAGGAGTTCAGGTTGAACACTAGATATATCTCTTCATCAAAGCATGATGATGAAGAGGATTGTGCTTTGGCTGCCAAGGCAAGGAAAGGGAAGGGGAATAAATCCCATTCAAAATCTGAGTCTAAAGGAAAGAAGTTGGATTTGTACAAGGTGAAGTGTTTTCACTGTCACGAACATGGGCATCTCGCCACTAACTTCCCACAGAAAAAGAAGAAAAAGAAGGTTGTTGGAGATGCAGCTGGGGAGGCCCTTGCCTCACAATTTGAAATTGATTTCTCTTTGATCGCTTGCTTGTTTTCAAGCGCAATGGGATCGGTGTGGTATCTTGATAGTGGTGCTTCCTTCCACATGATGGGACATAAGGATATTTTCAGTGACTTGGAGGAGAAATATCTCCAAATGCATATAGAGATGGGCGATGATGGATGATATAGTGTGACTGATATTGGTACCATTACCTTTTATAGGGAGTCAAGTAAACCATTTCTACTGAAAGATGTTAGGCATGTTCCAGGTCTGAATAAAAACTTGGTCTCAGTCGCGATGTTGGAGGACAAAGGCTATGATGTTGTTTTCAGTGATGTAAAAGATTTCTCGTGACATAAAAAAATGGGTTAAGCCAAGAGGATATGGATTCGAGTCAAGAATCTCTACAAGCTAGAGGTATAAGGCTACGCTTCCATGATGGGAAAAGCGGAAAAAGTGGTGAGCCGGGATGAGGGCGAATTATGGCATAGGCGATTGGGCCATCTTCATCATAGAGCTTTGAAAGTCATGTAGCAAATATCTATTGGACTTCAAATGGGAACACTTGCTTGTTGAAGATGGAAACAAGAAATAATGAAGGAGGCATCCTGAAACATCTTTCCTGATCTTAGTTGGAAAGTGATCACCTAAACTAGGTGGGGGCCACACAAGTGATTTTTGTCGCAAAGTCTATTTTTAGACTATGTCTATTTTTAGACATATGGATCATGGTCTATGAGTTGCAGGATGCTATTTATGGATGATTGGTCAAGTTGGTAAAAATAGATGGACCTCTATTTTTAGACATTGGGTGGAGTCTATTTTTAGACTGCCAGTCTAAAAATAGATTAGTCAAATATTATTAGCCCTTAATAATATTTGGACTATAAACATTATCTTATCCTCTTGGAGCACTTCAGTTTGATGCTTGGATGTGGCACATGCAGCTGACAGAAGGAAATATGCTTTTCCTAAGGGTTAGTTGAGCTATTTCATGGTTTACTTCAGTTAGAACTCATGTGGCAGAGTTTGGTGGAGTTGATGAGACAGTTGGTGGAGTTGTGTTCGGTTTAACTTAGTTGAACTAGTTGTATTTAGTCTAATTGAAAAATACACTAGTGATGAGTGGTGTGAATTAATTATTAATTAATTCACTAATTATTAACTCATAAATCAACTAAAGAATACATCGATTAACTACAATGCATGGACAGTTCAGTGGAGACCAGTGTTAGAGGTGGGTGAAAGGGTGAGTCTACTATCAGTTGTGACTATAGCTGTGCATGAGATTTTCACACACATTGATTGAGATTGCCAATGAGAATTGCGCAGTACAAGCCAGTGGGATTCGAACTTGGATCTCATCATTATTCATCTTGGATTGCGCAGTAGAGGCAGGCAGACAGGTGGAAGAGATTTGAACTTGTGACTTGTTCATATATGAGCTAGTTTGTGTGTAGCATGTGAGATAGTGCTGAGAGCTGTGAGGAGCTTTGTGCTATGTATTGTTACATGTTCTCTATCATTATAATATACAGATAGTTGGGGGTTTTCAGCTGTAAGCTTTCCCCATTACATACTGTGTTATATGTGTGCTTGATTATGTTTTAATGTGCACATGCGACTGCTTCTAATTCCACAAATTGATGATCAATGGTAGAAGAGGTTATGTATTATGAATGAAGCTCAAATAGTGTGTAATCAGGATAATCTCGGTGAATAATTCATCTATTATTCAAATTTCTACATGGTATCAAAGCGAAGGTTGATCATCGGATCTATTACAGTGATTACATTTTATTTCGGTAGACAGAGTCTGTAAGAGGGCCAGGTAGCCTCTAGATTCATCCTTTCTTTGAAAGGTGAAAAATCCAGTAAATGCCCCTACAGTCGATCTCTGTGCTAGAAATAATTTGTTCTCACAGATCAGAAGCTGTTGAGTTTTGAGCTGGTGGAATTCGAATTTGCAGCAGTGTTTTCTTGGTGTCGAAGTCAAAATGTCTTTCAACGGATTGTGATTGGAGTATGCCCTTGAGGGCAGATCGAATTATATTGCATGGAAGGACAGGATGGAGGCGGTGTTAGATGACAACGGATTGAAGGAGTTCATAGATGCTGCAGTCCCAAAGCCTACTGATGCTGCTCAAGTTGAGGCTTGGTAAAAGAAGACAGCAAAATGTCGAAGGATTTTGTTGGAGGGCGTGAAGGATCACATAGTGTCCAACCTGCATGGAAAAGCTTCTCCATACTTGATGTGGAAAGCGTTGATAGATTTATTCCAAAGCAAGAGTGACCAGAGGAGGTTGGTGCTCAAGGATAAACTCAGGAAAATAAAGATGGAGAAGAATGACACTATTCCGGTATACTTGACAAAGTTTGTCCACTGCAGGGATGAGCTTGGGAGTGTAGGAGTTAGTGTGGATGATGAGGAATTGGTGAGCTTGGCTCTCCTTGGGCTTCCGAAGAATTGGCACTCCTATCAAGACTCTGTCAATGGTCGGGAAAAATTGCCAGGATGGGAGCGACTTTGGTCGGATCTTGTGCAAGAGGAGATAAAGCGGAGTACCAGGGATGGATCTTCATCAAAAGCATCTGATGAACAAGATTGCGCTTTGGCTGCCAAAGCAAGGAAGGGGAAGGGAAATAAGAATGATTCTCAATCCGGTGCGGATGGTAAAGAGCGTGACATGTCCAAAGTGAAGTGTTTTCACTGTCACGAGCATGGGCATTACGCCACGAATTGTCCATAGAAGAAGAAGAACAAGCAGGCTGTTGGAGCTGCAGCTGGTGAGGCTCTTGCCTTGAAATTTGAGCTGGAATTCTCATTGATTGCATGCATGGTGTCTAGTGCATTGGGATCGGGGTGGTATTTTCATAGTGGCACTTCCTTTCACATGACGGGAGATGTGAATCTTTTCAGTGACTTGGTGGAGAAATATCTCCAGTTGCATGTTGAGTTGGGCAACAATGGACGATACAATGCGACTGGCATTGGTACCATAACCTTTCAGAGGGATTCAGGTAAACTCATTCTTTTACAAAATGTAGTGCATGTTCTAGGTTTAAAGAAGAATTTGATCTCAGTCGCAATGTTAGAGGATAAAGGGTATGAAGTTGTCTTCAGTGAAGGAAAATTTTTCCTTCGGCACAAGGCAACAAGACAAGTCAAGAAGGTTGGGATTCGAGCAAAGAATCTCTACAGACTTGAAGTAGATGGGATGTCTACAGAGCTTCCTACTGTTGGGAAGTGCAAGAAAGACATGAAATTGATGCTTGAGAGGGAGCAAGTTTTGCATGCAGGTAATAGTGAACCTCGGGATGTGGAGCAGCCATAAGATGAGGATCATGGAGTGGAAGAAACCACTCATGAAGAGAAATTTCGTGCCAAATGGGCAGAGGGAGTGCATGCAACTATACCACCAGGTGAGCGGTGGGGTGACATGAATGATTAATCCCAAGAGGAGATTTCTGGGCAAGATTCATGAGATGGTGTGGATCTCATAAATTGAACCTGGCTACGAGGTGCCCACAGCGTAGCAGTAGCATGATCAGTTGGATTGATGTAGGCAGATCAAAGTGACAGTGTCGGATACTGGAGCGCGAATCAGAGTTGACAGCAAGTGCAGAGTGCATGGGTGCAAGAGTTCAACAGCGCAGTGGTTCCTGATGACATGTGAAATTGGGCCCAGCAGAAGTTGAAGACTTTGATGATAGATGCATCAGACTGATTGAGTTGTTTGGAGCCTATTCAGTTTCAGAGGAGTTGCAGAGCAGATGCATGGAGTTGCATGGCGCTTGTGAAGGTTGCAGGGCGAATGCATGGAGTTTCATGTCGCATGCAAAGACAATCCTTTCTTGTTGAGAGGGAGTGTTGAAGATGGCAACAAGAAACAGTGAAGGAGGCATCCTGAAACATCTTTCCTGATCCTAGTTGGAAAGTGATCACCTAAACTAGGTGGGGGCCACACAGGTGATTTTTGTCGCAAAGTCTATTTTTAGACTATGTCTATTTTTAGACATATGGATCATGGTCTATGAGTTGCAGGATGCTATTTGTGGATGGTTGGTAAAGTTGGTAAAAATAGATGGACCTCTATTTTTAGACATACTGGGCGGAGTCTATTTTTAGACTGCCAGTCTAAAAATAGATCAGTCAAATATTATTAGCTCTTAATAATATTTGGACTATAAACATTATCTTATCCTCTTGGAGCACTTCAGTTCGAGCTACGGATGTGGCACATGTAGCTGACAGAAGGAATTACGCTATTCCTAGGGGTTAGTTGAGCTATTGCATGGTTGACTTCAGTTAGAACTCATGTGGCAGAGTTTGGTGGAGTTGATGAGACAGTTGATGGAGTTGTGTTCGGTTTAACTTAGTTGAACTAGTTGTATTTAGTCTAACTGATAAATACACTAGTGATGAGTGGTGTGAATTAATTATTAATTAATTCACTAATTATTAACTCATAAATAAACTAAAGAATACATCAGTTAACTGCAGTGCATGGACAGTTCAGTGGAGACCAGTGTTAGAGGTGGGTGAAAGGGTGAGTGTGACTATCAGTTGTGACTATACTTTTGCATGAGATTTTCACACACATTGATTGAGATTGAAAATGAGGATTGCGTAGTATAAGGCAGTGGGATTCAAACTTGGATCTCATTCTTTTCATCTTGGATTGCGCAGTAGAGGCAGGCTAACAGGTGGAGGAGATTTGAACTTGTGACTTGTTCATATCTGAGCTAGTTTGTGTGTAACAATTGGAGATAGTGATGAGAGCTTGTGAGGAGTTTGTGCTATGTATTGTTACATGTTCTCTATCATTATAATATACAGATAGTTAGGGGTTTTCAGCTGTAAGCTTTCCCCATTACATACTGTGTTATATGTGTGCTTGATTATGTTTTAATGTGCGCATGCGACTGCTTCTAATTCCACAAATTGATGATCAATGGTAGAAGAGGTTATGTATTATGCATGAAGCTCAAATAGTGTGTAATTAGGATAATCTCGGTGAATAATTCATCTATTATTCAAATTTCTACATTGCTTAGTTAGATCAGTGAAAGGGTTTCACCATGGGGAAGTATGTAAAGTCCACCTTTCATGAAAAGGAGAATCGTGCTTCGGTGATCCTGGAGAGAGTTCACACAGACGTGTGTGGACCATTCTTGGTTGCTTCAAAAACAAAACACTATTTTTTTTTGTTGATGACTTTTCTCGTAAATGTTGGATCTTCTTCATGCAGAAGAAGGATCAAACATTCTCAAATTTTTATGAGTTTAAAGAATTGGTTGAGAAAGAGTCAGGGAAGCAAGTGAAGGCTCTGCGTAGCGATAATGGTGGAGACTACATCTCGAATGAATTCAAAGACTTCTATAGAAAAGAAGGAATTCAAAGAGAACTCATAGCACCTCATAACCCACTGTAAAATGGGGTCATGGAGAGGAACAAAAAAATTATCACGGGTGCTGCACTAACTATGCTGCATGATCAGGGCCTACCAATGCATTTGTGGGCAGAATCATGCAACACTGCAGTTTATGTGCAAAAATATTGTCCTCGTAGAGTACTTGGCACGAGTACACCTGAAGAAGCTTTTACTGTTAAGAAACCAGATGTTTCTCACTTTAAGATTTTTGGCTCATTTGTTTATGTGCATGTGACCAAGAACGCCAGGAAGAAGATGGATCCGACTGTTGAAGTTGGGATATTTTTGGGGTACACCCCATAATTATCGTGTGTATTTGCCAAACCGTTGAATCACTGTGGTGCGACAGGACATAAAATTCAATGAGGAGAAAGCCATGAAGTTGTCACTTGAGAGCGAGCTAGACTTACATGCAGAGGAGGAACTTTTGGTTCCCAAAGATGAGTCTATAGATGTGGATAAGCCATAGGAGGAGGTTCATGGAGTGGAGAAGTCCACTCACGCAGAGCCAAACATCAGAACTGGCAGAAAGCGTACCACAGAAGCTCAGAGGCTGAAGCTTGATGCGGCACAAAATGTAGGAGTCCCTACTTCACATCGCAGACAAAGACAGACTCCTGACCGATTCATTGTATACATGGCTCTCATGAGAAAATGTATTGTGACTTAGCCATCTTCCTTTTAGGAAGCAGTGTAGGAGACCACATGGATAGATGCAATGGTGGAGGAGTATGACTCCATTGTCAGAAACAGTGCTTTGGAAATTGTTCCAAGGCCGGTTGATAAATCAGTGGTAGGTTGAAGATGGATCTACAAGGTAAAGAAAGCTCCTGATGGGAGTGTTGAGAAATACAAGGCCATATTTGTGGCCCTGGGCTTCTCACAGATCGAGGGGATTGATTATGAAAAAACATTTTCACCTGTCACATGGTATTCTTCCATAAGGACCATCCTTGCTCTCTCAGCGCAGATGGGTTGGCACATTCATCAGATGGATGTGAAGACTGTGTTCCTTAATGGGATCATTGATGAAGAAGTGTACATTGAGCAGCCTAAAGGATTTGAGATCTTAAGAAGCGAGTCCCATGTGTGCAAACTCAAAAGAGCGCTCTATGGACTGAAGCAAGCACCCCGTGCTTGGTACACTCAGATCGGCAGCTATTTCACCAGACTTAGCTTCACCAAGAGTGAGGTGGATGAAAACCTATACGAAATTGTGGTGGAGGGTAATCTTTTAATCATTTTTCTTTATTTTGATGATTTAGTACTGACTGGTGATGAGTAGGTGATAGACTCATGCAAGGAGGACCTTGAAAAGGAGTTTGAGATGAAGGATATGGGCCTCCTTCATTATTTCCTTGGATTGGAAATATGGTAGTGAGAAGATGAAATTTTTGTGTCTCAAGGCAAGTACACAAGGGGGATACTAGGTAAGTTTCACATGGAGGGCTACAAACCCATGGATACTCCTCTTCCAAGAAACTGGAGGAAAGAGGATGCTACATCTGGAGAGGTAGTGGATGCTACTGTCTATCGACAGTTATTGGGTTTTTTCATGTATTTATTAAATACAAGACCAGACATATGCTATGTGGTGAAACAACTTAGTCAAGCGATGGTTAAGCCTACCAAGCCCTTTTGGAAGGCAGGCAAGCATGTCCTGAGATATCTAAGGGGAAAATTTGAGTATGGCTTATGGTACAGATAGTCGGATGAGGTGAAGCTACATGGATTCACGGATGCAGATTGGGCAGGCAGCCCAATGGATAGAAAGAGCACATCAGGAGGGGTCTTTAGTATCAGATCTACAGCTGTTTCTTGGTACAATAGGAAACAAAGATCCAAGGCACTCAGTTCAGCGGAAGAGGAATACATGGCAGCAAGTCAAGCTGCATGTGAGGCTATCTGGATGAGAAAGATCCTGGTTGGTTTGTTTGGTTCTCATTTAGATCCTACAGTGATTCATTGTGATAATCAGAGTTGCATTAAACTCTCGATTAATCCTATGTTTCATGATAGATCTAAGCAAATAGATATCCAGTATCATCATATCATATATTGTGTGCAACAAAAGATCATGTTGCTTGATTACATTCCTATGGAAGATCAGGATGCAGATATTCTGACGAAGGTGCTCACCAGGAGAAAATTCAAATACCATAGAGACATAATCGGGGTGAAGGATAATCCCTTTTCTTGTTGAGAGGGAGTTTTGAGATTCAACAAGATGATGATCCTAGTGAAAATTAAGCACCTACACTAGGTGGGCCTGCGGGCTCTTTTTAGGTGTATGTCTGTTTTTAGAATTGTGAGAAAATTCTATTTATAGCAGGAGTCTATTTATAGATGGTTGAGAAAATTTTATTTATAGATGAGGTTCTATTTTTAGATGCATGGGCAAAGTCTATTTAGATCGCATGTCTAAAAATAGAATGCATGTCGATTATTATTATCTCTTAATAATAATTAGATAATAAATAATAATCTATTCTCTTGAAGCACTTGTTTTTAGTTAACTGATGTGGAAAACCAATTGACTGAAGGAATTACGAGTTCTAAGGCTGGTTGCTGGGACATGCAAGCGGACTTCGTTGTAACTGAGTGATACAAAGTTGTAATAGAGTTGGATGTGTAGTTATGTGAGTTGTAAAGTAGTTTAACTTAGTTAAGTGAGTTAAACTCAGTTGTGCTAGTTGTAAATAGTTGTAACTAAAGATACACTAGTGAGAGATCAGTGAATTAAATATTAAATTAATTCACATGGATTGAACTCACATGCAACTGAAGATTTACTATTGTTAACTACATGCATGTCAGATCCAGTGGATACCTAGTTGAGAGATAGGTGAAAGGGATAGTTTGACTATCAGTTGTGACATTAGTGGGTGCACTCATGCAACCAAACACACATTAGAGATGCCAATGAGGATTGCGTAGTCAAGGCAAGGAAGGATCGAATTCATTCAGGGATTGTGATCAGCAGGGATTGCACAGTAGAGGCAGGCTGTCAGGAGAAGTAAATTGGCGTATGTATTTGCCAATTTTTTCATGACAGTGTGAGATGATTGTATATTGTACTGAGAGCTCTTGGATTAGATTTTTGTATGATATTGTTTCATGATCCATGATATATACATAATATATGATAGTGGGGTTTTTAGCTTTATAATTTCCCAGTAAAAACGTATGTGTTATGTGTGATTGATATTTCTTCATGTGTTATGTGTGTTTGATATTTATTTATACTTTCCGCAAATATTTTAGTAGAAGGATTTTGTATTTAACAATGGCATATAATTGTTAGATCAAGAGAATCCAGGCAATACATAATTGTATTAAAATTTCTACATTGTCTTTGTGTGAAGGCTGCATCAAATTTTTAAATGTTGAAATTTGGAACAAGAAACATTGAACTTGGAAACCATAAAGGATAAAAATAAAAAATGCACCCACACTAGTGAGGAATTTTGATGCACCATGAGTGAGGAATGTGGGGCGTCTAATTTATTTTCCCCTTAAATAAATTGGACAATAAATTGTAATTTAATCTCATAACAACTTGTGTTAGTTAACTAAGTTATGATGACTGACTTAGCTCAATAAATTTGAGTTGAGGGTCTAAGATGAGGCATGTAGAGGTATTAATCTAATATTTTTGGGGCCAACTGTAGTTGATGCATTAGTAGGGTGCATGTGTGAATTAGTTAACTCAATTAAATGAGTTAAAATCTGTTTAAATGGTTCTAACTAAGTGATGATATAGTGAGAGGCCGACCAATGAATTAAATTAGATTTAATTTAGAATGAGTGATCAATCAGATAACTGATAATTCACTATTAATAATTACATGCATGCCAGTTTCGAGGAAGACACAGTTGAGACATAGGCTAAAGGGAACATAACTATCAATTGTAATTATACAAAATTTCCCATGTGAAATTATAAAGTCATTGGGATGCCATGATGGATTACGCAATCAAGGAAGGTTGCTTTTCCTAATTAATAGGGAGCTAATTCCCTAGGAATTGCATGAGAAAGGCAGGTTTAAGGAATACTGAGAATTGGCCAACTACTAGACCGAGTTTGCCTATATTTGCGGGAGACAATTGGCAGAGTGATAGAGAATCTCATTAGAGATTAAGCATTGTATTGTTTCATGATTCCTTGAATTAATATACAATAGAGATAGAGTGGTTTTGAGCAGTTGATTTCCCCAAATACACCTTGTGTTGTGCGATTGATAATTTCTTTCTCTTACTTATATGTCATTGTGTGATCATGTTTTGTTTTTGAAAATTGTAGGAAGGATTCAATATCTTGTTTTAGTACATTAAAATATCACATTGAATCTCATTGGTTATATTTTATACATGGTATCAAAGCAGGAATTTTTTGGGTGGCGAGTTTGCAGAGAATATTTGAAGATTTTGGTGTAAAATTTTCAAAAAAAACATAGCATATTTGGATTCCTTGAGAAAAACTAGCCAATTGGAAAATCAATTCAGAGCTCGGATGAGGGAGATATCGTCAATTCAAAATCAACTCTTTTTTAGAAACTTTGTAACGATGACACAATTACAATGTGTGCGAGTCAAGAACATATGCACTTGAGGTACCAGATGCATGCAAATATTTGAGGAGTAAAGCAGAGGTTAGAGACTTGGCTGTTGAGAGGGAGTACAAATTATCTCTGAACATGCAGCCTTAGAAGCAGTCTCAGAAGGTTGTGGAGAACCCACAATTGGAGAAGAAGAGAGGAGTCTGAGTGGAAGAATCCATTCAAGTAGAGACCTCCATGAGGGAAAAATTTCGAGCCAGATGGGCAGAGGGAGCACATGCAGCCATACCTCCAAGAGAAAGGTGGGGTGATGTGTAGACATAATCCCAAGATAATAAATTTGGGTAGGGTCCATTGCGATGGTGTGTCTCATGGGTCGAACCTAGATACGAGGAGTCCACAATACAAAAGTAGTAGGAATGATAAGTTAGATTGATGCAGTCAGATGTTAGGAAGACATAGATCAGAGTGACAAATGTTGGATATTGGAGCACATATTAGAGTTGGAAACAATGCAAAGGGCATAGATGTAGATGTCAGCAGAAGCGCAGAGAGTCCAACAGACAGGTGTAGTAGCTAGCAGTAGTTAGAAGACTCCAATGACACATGCATTATATTGATTCAGTTGTTCAGAGGCTATTAAGTTTCAGGATTTGCAGGTGCAAACAACACTAGAGAAGTGTTGCATGAATAATTCCAAAGGTACCATATCGGGATAGATTGAGTTCCTTTATAATTGAGAGGGAGTGTTGAAATTTGCAACAAGAAACAGTGAAATTGGAAACCAGAAAGGAAAAAAAAATGCACCCACACTTGTGAGGAATTTTGATGTACCAGGAGTGAGGAATGTGAGGCGTCTAATTTATTTTTCCCTTAAATAAATTGGACAATAAATTGTAATTTCATCTCATAACAACTTGGGTCAGTTAACTAAGTCATGATGACTGAGTTAGCTCAAGAAATTCGAGTTGAGGTGATAAAGGTCGATATTGGTGGCCACCCGCCTATTCCACTGGGCCTTATCCATTATCTCTTTCAATTTTTCAGTTTCCTTAATTATAACACAATTTACTATTTTTGTCAGTTTTTCAAGGCCTGAACTTCCAAAGCCGTTTTGAGGTCCCAAACAATGTTTTTTATGCATGAAAGGTTTGGTGATTTCATGTAAATTGTGTTAGTAGTTGTAGTCCTTGGAGAGATATTTCTAACGAGGAATCATGTGCATCAAACAAATATCATATGACCAAGTCACGACCCCGAGAAGTTGGCTGCCCAACTACCTCCAACGGGGCCCATAAACTCTTGGTGTTACATCTCCTCGGGTTAGGGTTTTCTCTTATTTTTAAATAATAAAAAGGCCCTTGAGCCTTATTGTAACACAGTTTAGAGGCATGTAGCCACCACATCTCTTCTCAGAGATAAGCTACCATCGCCCGAGCTAGTTTGTTTTCCATTATGTCTGTAAGAATTTTTCAGTATTTGATATTAATGAACTGTAGTGTTATTCCTACTGCATCTCTATGTTTATGTTTATTTCAATATTTTATTGCGTTCTTGCATATGTCTGGATCATGAGGGTCTAAGATGAGGCATGTAGAGGGATTCTAATATTTTGGGGGTCCAGTTGTAGTTGATGGATTAGTGGGGTGTAGGTGTGAATTAGTTAACTCAATTAATTGAGTCAAAATAAATTTAACTAGTTCTAACTAAGTGATGAGCTAGTGAGAGGTCCACTGAATTAAATTAGATTTAATTCACAATGAGTTATCAATCAGATAACTGATAATTTTCTATTAATAGTTACATGCATGTCAATTCCAAGGAAGACCTAGTTGAGACAAAGGTTAAAGGGAACATAACCATCAGTTGTATTTATACAAAATTGCCCATGTGAAATTATAAAGTCATTGGGATGCCATGATGGATTTAGCAATCAAGGAAGGCTGATTTTTCTAATTAATAGGGAGCTAATTCCATAGGAATTGCATGAGTAAGGCAGGCTGAAGGAAGGTTGAAAATTGGCTAAGTACTAGACCGATTTTGCCTAGATCAACATGAGACAATTAGTAGAGTGCTGGAGAATCTCATGAGAGATTAAGCATTGTATTATTTCATGATTCCTTGACTTAATACACAATATAGATAGAGGGGTTTTGAGCAGTTTATTTCCCCATATACACCTTGTGTTGTGCAATAAATAATTTCTTTCTCTGACTTATATGTTATTTTGAGATCGTGTTTTGTTTCCACAAATTGTAGGAAGGATTCAATACCTTGTTTTAGTACATTACAAGATCAGATTGAATCCCGTTGGTTATATTTTCTACATGAAATAGGAGGGTTGATACGATCTTGTCTTGTGGTGGTTAGTAGGCCACAAGGTATATGATAAAGACCAATATAAATGGAGGAGGGATTGCACTATAATTTAGAGCCAGAACAGAAGTAGACGCAGGTGTAATATTGACTGAGGTAACCTTAGTTTGAGGGTCGACATTGAGATCTGAATGTCATGTCAAGATTCAGTCAAAGAAATGCCCATAATCCATGGATCCATATGAGCTAGGTCAAGTCTGTTATGGAGGCAAGAGTCGTGGTTTTTTCTATGGGTGGATAGTGTTTGTTCTACAACAATTAGAAGTACATAAGTATAGTTCCCTAGTTAGGATAATTTCCTAACATGTTTAGTTCATAATGTATGCCCTTAATACTGTGACAAATTTGTGTAGAAGAAGAGTGGTTTTGACCCTTAGAGTGAGGTTTATTTATGCAATATAGACCGCAGATCTGGAAGATGGTTTACAGAATCATCATGTGTGGAGATATTAGATCCAAAGGAGGGTGGAACTTGATCAAACGATTGAGCATGCAGAAGAAATGTGCCATATGAAGAATGGATTGGCATGCAGATGAGTTGATTTTGGTGGAATATCCATAGATTTTTAGACAGAGATCTAAAGAAACCTATAAAAATTAGTCAATGGAATGTTAGTGACTGATTTGTGACCCTATTTTAGTCATTTGAAAATTTTTATAAGGATGATAAGATGAGTAGTTCAAATTTGTTCATAGATTGGACAACAAAGATCAAATTATCAATAAAAAAGAACAATGATTTTGAGAGGACTCAAACCATTGTTAGGTGGAATATTTTAAGATCCCTAGATGAAGACAATATTGTGGGTCGTAGATCAGTAAAAAAAATTGATTGTGGTTGGGCAGTTTGATGGTAGTCCAAGTACAGTTGGAGGGTTGTTAGGTGACAGTCAAAGAAGAGCCCTAACTCTTGTACTTGTGAAGGACAACAATATTGGTAGAAGGGTAGGTGTATAGGGCCTAAGGATGTGTAGACTTTGAAGGAATAAAGTAGCATTCAAGTGGGCCAACCAACTTTCCCTAGTTCACTATATTGTAGAGGATTAATTCAATGATAAGAAGGGCAACATCCATAGCCCTAGAATTCTCATCTTGGAGCCGTAGTATGGAAAAAATGGGCATACCAAAGAGTTGTTCAAAAATGGAGTTGTGAACATCTTGTTACCACTCAAACTAGTAGTGGACCTAAAAGGGGTCCCTAAGAGGGTGACTGCTAGGAAAGGAGAACGGTGGAGGCTTAACCCATTGTCACCACAACTAAGGCTCCTTACTCTTCACGGAGTTTCACCGATGGGAGGAGTCTCAATATTTTAGGAAGTCACTTGTAGAGTATAGATCAATGAATAGGTGGGAAGTGACCCTAGAAACCCTTTCCCTAAGATAGAATAAAGAGTGTGACTTGCTTTCCTTTTAAGCAAGGGACTTGATCTTATAGGGAGAGAGGAGGGGGATTGAAGGGTTGAGGGAAAAGATTAAGACTTATGAAGGAAGTTATAAATCCCTAAAATAATTTGGGAACTTGGATTCCCAAATGGTCCTTAATGAAAGGCCTTTGACACTAAATGGGACCACATGGGGCAATGTGGACCCAGCCCAGATTCAGGGATGGAATTTAGCAACCAATGATGTTCATATCCTGGACAATGTGAGGGGAAAGGGTCAGTCAAGATTTTATACCTCGATGGGTCAAATTGATCCTACTAGGTTCTAGCCTTGGGAGCACCTAGGAAAAACTTGATCCTAGAGCTATGGCTTGAAGTATCTCGAGATTCCACAGTCAGAATTGGCCCAAATGATGAGGAGAGTGAGGGGACCCATCAACACAGTTGCCTCTAGGAGATCAAAGTTTTCCTCTGGCTAGATTCCAGGGAAATTAATGCCCTAGGTGACCTAATGGGGCTAGACCTTGGGTAAAATGGAAAATTGTGAAAAAGGGGGGGGGGAATCATCACCCTTTTATGAGGGAATAGTGTCTAATTCACTTGGGGATATGGAGTTAGGGATGATAATGAACAAGAATTTAGCTTCTTGATCAAGGAGGCCCAGAAAGTCAACTTCGTTCAATGTTAGCGGAAAATGAAAAGTGACCATCAAGCAGTTATACTTCATACAAATGGTGCAATATTATTGAGATAAAATGATCTATAAAACATTTCATTCATATAACAATGGACCATACATTAAATGATATAAATAGACACATAATTCCACATTTCCATCATGCAACAATTAGCCCTAGTTATAGCGAAATTCAATGTATGCAGCAACAAGAAGAATAACGTTAAATTTCACTCACAATGTTATAGAGTGTATCCAACCAGCTTCACTTTTGCAAAAACAAAGCTCCAATATAAAAATAGCCCAAATACATACATCAAAATGCACCCATCATCTAAAATAGTCCTCTAAGGAAAAATGTGAAGTTCTCTAAAGATAGAGAGAGCCCAATTCAAGTGATGATACAAATGAATCCAACTAACTCATATTTATACATTGATTAGAATTTGATTGAATTAGCTTATGGGCCTACATTAGCCCCTAAACATAAAATAATATGCAAGTAACCCTAAATTTTAGTGACAATCCCACCAAACTATCTCATACATGGAATAATAAGCCTCAAAAGAGGTCAATTGATTTCCTAGGGCCTTCTAGGAGGCATACTAGGGGCCATGAGTGCCATAATGATGCATGGGATCCATAAAAAGTGTTGGACAAGGGAGTGGCCCCTTGTTCTCCAAACATTAAACCTGTGGTGCTCTCATTAAACCTGTGGACTGAAAGGGTTGTGTGTGGCCACCATCAACAAATATATCAAGTGTTGTCTTGTTCAGGATAGTGTTAGCGCTGGAATCAACACTTGGACTACATCAAGTGCGTGACCAGACACATCTTAAGCTATAAGGCTATTTCTTATTATTTGATTGGATTTTTTGGAAAGTGGTTGGACCTCAAGCACTCTGAAAGGAACGTTGAACAGATAAAAGGTTCTGACACATATGAGGGCACTCGTATATATGATGTGGTAGCAAAAATTTTATTTCAATTATTAGAAGAATGGGAGAAAGACAGTGGGTCTGTAGGACAGAAATCCACTACTGGGAGGAAAAAATGACACAAATTCTAGAGCTGAAATGTATAGTGAAAGAATTATTTTAAAATAATTACAAGAGTTTCACTTTACATTCAAAGAATCCCATTACAAGGAATGCTTCTGACTAACATGACCTCATGAATCCGGAATGCTTGGTGAATCAAGACTGACAAAAACAGATTAACATGCATGTTAGATCAAAAGACTTATAAAAACATGAAACAGGGTTTAATTCCACCTCAAGGAATTCTTATGAACAATCTTCAATTCATACTGAATCATGAAAGCTTGGAACAAGACTTACAAAAACAGATCCATATGACTTGGAGGTTCACAAGACTTATAAAAACATAAGATAGAACTTTTATGATAAACTTGGAAAGACAGATCAAGTATGTAAAATTAGAAGGGAAAACAATACACACACCATAAAATTTTGTGAATCCTCAAGGGTGTAACTAGAATATATTACAAGTTCAACAATACATAGCTTCAGGAATAGCATGAGGATCAGCAACAGGGCCAGGGCACTAGGCCCTGTGCTACCAACCATCTCCCCCCTTTCTACATCTATAAATTGTGTATTTATAGTTTTACAATGGTCTTCCAGAAAGGCTAGACTCTTGAATATCTCCATAGATTGGGATTTTATTACAATCCAAAGGAATAGGGAGTTTATGTTTCTAATTTATTACAATAACAAGAAAACTTTCCAGAATACTCGGTTGATATTTATTGATTCTAACAACATTGTGAACGTGGTATTTTTTAATCCTGAACTGTAGGTGAAGAAGTACAGGGTCTTCTGATATTATCTTAACTGCCTAAGTAACTGTTGTCGAGGTTCCTGTAATGCTTCCAACTGTCTCTTGAATGTTGTCTGGTGCCTTGTTGAAACGTGCTAGTACTGAGAGTAATGGTGGCACAAGTTTAATGGAAATATGTTATGGAGGAGTTCTATCACTGTTTTCCTTCTAAATGGTGGAAACCCAAAACCTTTTGGATAAAATGGAGGAGAAAAAGGTGGGGTCGACGTCATTAACACAAAGCGAAGAATGGTTTTCGGGGGGGGTATGTAAGCGGTAAATAGTTTTAATGAAGGGGGGTGCGAAATGATGAGAGGAAGAAACGTTGCAGTGGGGGTTGGATCATAATAATTCCTATTTCGGACCCCCCAGCTATGTTAAAGCCAGAATGGGAGAAGGGGGCTGAAATAAAATAAGAGTCGTTGATTAAAAAAGTGGGGAAGATCTCGAGGCGGAATAGGCTACGAGATATATCGCAATTCGGGAATCAGAGGAGTTAATAATAAAACACAAAAGGTAAGCTTTATGGATTGCAAATTTCAATGGGAGGTGAGATGATGTGGCAGGGAGGGGTGGTTCCATTTTATATCGCAATTGGGGAAAGGAGGCAGAAGTAACTAGAAAAGGTAAGTAATGTTGCGACCTTGCGATGCGATGGATATCGCACATTGCATGTGATAAGATATTGTGGCGATCACAAGGATTAAAGGTTGGCTAAGTGTGATATGTTATTATCGCCAAATTTGCGGTGTGTGAAATGTTATATTCGTCGATATGCGAAGTAGTATGTTTTTCTATGCACACTGAAGCACTAAAAGAAAGAGTTTTATTTTGTGAAAGGCGAAAGGTAAGGTTAAGTGTTAATCATGATCGAATCATAATAAAAAGGGTTTATAACGTATTCAAGGCATATCAAAGGGAAATATGGGTCCCACCATTATCGCATTGCGAAATTTATGAAGCGGCAAGTGAGATGAGAAATGGTAAAGAATGCGAAGTTGCGCAAATGAGAACGTAGGTGACGTGGAAAAGAGAGGTGGTCCCAATAGTCTCGCAAATCACATTTCGGGGGTTTGGAAGAGGTAATCAAAGGAATTTTCGATATGCTAATGTGAAAAGTAATATGGGTGTGCAGTAATGATATTATATATATCATATGTAATATGATATATGGAAAGGTTTGTGGCATACAACAATTGTTTTGTAAATTAAGTTTGGATCTGCGATAAGTGAATTGCAATGAAAAGGTAAGGGGTCCACAAATGTTATTAAGTGTGGTAAGTTATATCATATGATATATGATATTACAAAGTTTTGTTGTGGTGCAGGCAGAGCTGCTTTGAAATATGATATGGTTGTTAGTGGGTGGGCAGAGCTGCTTTTTTACTATAAAAAATGGATTTTAATAGTTTAAAATGGGGTTTTGAAAGAAATGAAATGCTGGACTTTAGTATTTTGGCCAAATGAGGAAATGATCGAAGAGAAATGGCAAAAATGGAAAAAAGGATGCGAAAGGATTGAATCATAAGGAGCTAGAGGCCAAGAAAAAATGATGGAGAGGGAAGCTTTGAAAGGAATCAAAACCAGTGCTAACAGATAGATTGGTTGTCAAAGGATTAACACCAAGCCCTAGTTATATTCTTTGTATCAGTGTGGTTGTAAAGGGTCATGATCCATGGTACAAGAGATCTAGCTTTTTGTATTGTAGTTTGTAATATAATGAAGAAGGGTTTGAAAAAGGTAAAATTATCATGTGCACTAGTTGATTCCTTGATTTGTGTAGATTTCTTTGTGCATTAAAGTAGATGTGTTGTGGCACTTGAGTGTGTTTGCATCAAATATTATAAGACAAAACCCATATTCTCATGTGTCATGGAAATTGAACATATGCCTTGTTCACCTAAGAACTACCTATAACTCATCTTATGCTACTCATGTCTAATCTCAACTCATCCAACTTAACAAGTTACCAAGACAAGGCTCACATCCAACCATGGCAGTAAAACAACTAAGAAACATAGTTTACATCTTAACATCCCATATAACCTAGCACATATTAGAATGCCTTGGAATTATCTGGCATGTGTTAGCATCCCATGCATTCCTTGGCATGCTTTGGCACTCCCTAGCACACACTAATACTCCCTGACATGACATGGCATTCTAGCATGCCTTGGAATTTCCTAACATATAACCTTGCTGCTCCCTCCTTAGAACACATGAAACTCACTGGCACTCCCTATCACACCCTCTTATTCATTCATTTCCATTAATTTTGAACTCGTTCTCCCTTGTGTTTCCATGGCACTCCCTAGCACGCATTGACACACCCTGGCACTTGGCACATCCTAACATGTTGCCCTAGCACTCTAGAATTCCTTGGCACTACCTAGCATACCTTTTTTCTTCCTCCTTAGCACACCTAGAACTCGTTGATACTCCCTATCACACACTCTTATTCATTCATTTCCATGCATTTGAGACCAGTTCTCCCTTGTTTTTCCTTGGCACTCCCAAACACTCCAGCCTGGCATGCATTGGCATACCTTGACACCTAGCACATCTTGGCATGTTTCCTTGACCTCTAGCATGCCTTAACACTACATAGCATACCTTGACGTCACTCCCTCCTTGGCACACCCGAAACTCACTAACACTTCCTGTCACAAAATCTTATTCATTCATTTTTAAATATAGTTTTATCTGGTCTATTATGATGAACTGTCTAGTGGAATATCCATGATAGTTTATGAATCACCCCAACATCTATCCTTTATGCAAATCATATGATGATATTTCTTCACACTTATTATCTCTAGTTGTCCCAACATAGAATAGGTCATCACCACCACCCTTGCAAAATTGAACATGATAGGCTCATGGTCCTATCTAAGCTTGGAAGAAATTTTCAAAACTTAGTTACACAACATCATGGAATATTATTAAAAAGGTTTCCCATGCATTCTAATTAGAAATATATTGTGGGATTGGAACAACAACAAATTTTGTTCAGGAGAAATATCCATGGTAGTTTACGAATCACCCCAAAATCTATCCTTTATGCAAGTCATATGGTGATATTTCTCCACACTTATTTATCTCTTGTCCCAAAATAGTGCAGGTCATCACCACCACCCTTGAAAAATTGAACATGATAGTCTCATGGTCCTATCTAAGCTTGGAAGAATATTTCAAAAATTAGTTACTCAACATCATGGAAGATTATTATAAAGGTTTCCCATGCCTTCTAATCAGCAATATTTGGTGGGATTGGAAAAAAAACACATTTTTTTCACGATAAATTCTAACAAAGATCGCAATTTAATTGATAAAAAATAGTGTTTGGAAGACAAGATTCATCCTAAACCACAAAAATAATGGATTCTGGTAATTCCTCCACTCCCTATTGGATGCCCCTGTGACTTCTTTGATGGTGTTGCACAAGTTACCCCACCTAGCTACAAAGTGGATGTGGTACTCTTCCTCTCCCAGTCTTATAGCGAGAAAGTAAGATATACCCAAAGTTAAGGCTTCCACATCTGAGTTGATTCCATTTATCTTTGTACCCTTTTGGAAATTGCATCCATCAAAATAGTCAAATCCTTGTAGATCATGGGGGATTCAAAAATCATGATTAACTGGATCTATAATTCATGATAGAAAACATCTACCTACATCCCATCCTACTGGATATCATAGATTCCCCCAACTCTTTGGACTAGCTATCTTTCAGACACATTCTCAAGGATCTAAATACCACAACTCACAAGCTTTCAAAATAATTTCTCAAACTGCCCATCAATACCTTTGAGATATCAAACTCCATCGATATGATGGAGTATAACCAAATGATTATTCATGTCTAAGCTCGAAAAACAAGCCAATGTAGAGTGTTTCCCTAGCACTAGCTAACACTCAACACACATTGGCACTTGACACATATTGGTATGCTTCCCCAACACTCTAGCATGCCTTGGAACTATCTAGCATATCTTGTAACTCTCTCCTTAGCAAACCTGGAACTCCATAGCATGCACTATAACTCCATGGAACATATTGGCACTTGGTGGCACTCAAAAATTCTTGGCATGCATTTGGATGCCCTAGATTCCTTGGCATGGTTTAAGATAAAATTTATTTGAGATCAATTATTCAATATTAAGATAGAAGTAATAGAGGATAATTTGGAACTTAAGACACACTCGCACTTGGGCCTTGGCATGTATTGACACTAGTGTTGGTATGCATAACATGCCCCTTTTGAAAAGGTAAGGTCCTGAAATATTAACCCTCATTTGTGTTCATTTATTTTCATTTTAGCTTGGTGTTCCTTTTTTTCATTTGGCACTCCTTGACACGTGTTCTCATACCCTAACACCTGACACATCTTGTCATTCCTTAACATGCCTAGCATGCATTTTCATGCCTTGGAAATATCTAGCACATGTTAGCATACCCTGAAACTTATTGACATGCCCTAGCATTCCCTAACATGCCTTGTCACTCCCCCCTTAGTAGGCCTGACACTCGCTGATAGTCCACGACAAACGCTCTTATTCATTCATTTCCATTCATTTTGACTCGATGATTTATGTTTTTTGGGGTGAATGTCTATAAATAGTTCCTTTAAGAGAATAAAAAAATGATCGCACAATTACTAACATAAGTAATTGCGATATTCTACTTGAATGACATTAGGAAACTACACAAGAGATTTTAAGAATGACATTTTCGGGGTTTTTTTTTATGGTGTGGGAATGGTAAGAAGTGAGTGGTCAATATTGTGATTTTATTTCTCATTAAAGTGGTTATCCTTATGAGAGACTTGTCTTGATAAAATAACACCCTCTTCATGCTTACCCTTCAACTCCTAATCTTCTCAAACTAATGGACAACATTCATAGTGAGGGAAGGCATGTTGGTCTATGGTGTGCTGAGTGAATGGACGAGAGTGTTAATGTATAATGAGAGGTACTGGACCATTTAATTTGTGTCCTCTATGGATGACATGTTTTAGTTGTGTGTCATGGATCCATAGGGTCACTAGAAAGATTGTGTAATATATAGCCCAACATAATCAATGCCTTGAGAGAAATCCGTGGAGAGGGACCAAAATAAATTATATTGGTGAGTCCACCAAAAAATATTTACTAGAGAGTGACACCATGGTGATTAATGAAACACATGGAGTCTTTTGAGCTAGGCATTTTTTTTTCTAAAAAATTGTTTGGAGTATCACTAAATTGGTGGAATTCTCAAATTCATGACGTTGTAAATTATGTAGGAACTTTGTTGCTTTTGTTATAGAGGCTAAGATTTGCAAGGAGAATATAGGGTTTGTAGGGTCTTAGGGGAAAATAAGCATAAATTTATAGCTCTTTGATATACTAAATGTTGATTTGTGTAGCTTGGGAGGTACTCGAAGCCCGAGGGTTCAGGGCTTCGAGGGCAAAGCATCACAAGGGCAACTTGTGGGCTTCGAACCCAAGTGTGAGGTTTTGCACCCATCGATATTTGGGCCAAAACTGTGATGAGAAATCAACATATGATGGATGAGGATGATAGTTCTCGACAAGGCAATTCCAACACAACGAGAATCATTCGATTTCGTGTTGTTGTTAGGGAGAAATGAATTTTTGAAGTTGAAAAATTAATTATTGGTTGTCAAGTCATGTAGGCTTGATGCAAATCACTCCAATAGATGTGTCTCTTCATGATTCATTGGAGCCACTTTATTGGTTATAAATAAAGGGTGAATGCAAGTGTTTTTATCATCCATTTTGTGAGCAACACTCATAAAAAGGAGATCTGAAATTTTAAGGAGGTCACAATCAGAAAAGGACTTGGGTTAGCATGGGAGAAAATCTACCTTACGCAGCGTGGGAGAGGTCGAGTTGCTGTAGGGAGTGCAAATAATCTAGAGGAAATTTTTTTGGGTAAAGTGGGGTTGTTTCAAGGCCGAGTTGATGGGAAGTCAAGGCCGATGAAAGAAGGAGCATGGAAGTATTTTTTGGGTAGTGTTTGAAGGAGGCTAGAGGCCTACAACTGCTGTTGTAGGCCATAGACAACAACTGGGTTGTTTCAAGGGTAGAATAAGCCTATATTGGGACATCTTAGGTGTGGAGAAGTTTATCCTTGGAGGACCGCAACCTTGAAGAGTTTAGGTTGCTGCCAGCGTGGAGGGTTAAGGATTGCATTGTTCCCTAACCAAAATTGTAGGAGCAACAAAATAACAGTGTGGACAACAACGTTTTGTGGAGGTGTGTTGGATGAAACTGTTTGACCGGATTGGATCGTGACTTTGAAGCCTGTGGGAGCCATGTTGGAGGACTGATTGGGTGATCGAGAGTCTCCTTAGTTTAAGATCTTGCAGATTTTGGAATGTGATGCATTCAAAGACATCACAAAAAGTTATGAAAATATGTTAGCATTGGTTTCTCGGCATTGTCTTTTCAGTGAGGAGATTGTTGGAAGGTTGGGTCAACTCATCATCAATTTGAATAAGAAAAGGATTGAATTGAAAAAGGCCAAAAACATGGAACTAATGATCCCATAGACTATTTTTAATCTCATGGATGTTAAAATTTCATTTAATTTCATAATTAAAACCAACTTGTTCAATGGTCGATATCTTCCAGCATTTCCATGCCATTGTTTGTTTGAAAGTCTTATTTTTTCATAGGTCCTTGACATTACACCAAAGGTGTTCCTCTACAGGATTTTTCTGTGTATATTTGGCCAATCAAATACTTCGGTTTTAGTCCTCCTCCCTCAAATCAAATTTTTTACCACGTGCAAGATCTCATGACTACCATATTTCCAGAAATGCCTTCAGTGATTTGGTTTTCTCTGTCCGAGGGAATATCTTTGAGATATTTTCGATCGTCTGATACATAGCCTCTACTTCTCCAATTCCAATAGGATTTTGATTGTGATTGTGCATGACTAGTTGCTAGGGTGGGTTCATACTGGTGACAAAACATGAAGTCCCTTCCTATAGTTTCAGTTGCGTCAACGCCTATTTCTTAGCGATATGGGTGAAGGGGACTCGAATTTTGGAATGCATTGTATCATACAACTCTTGCTTCCTGGATAGATTTATTACTTCCATACCTAGATGCAAAGCAAAAAGTTTAGCTGTAATATCCCAAAGTGGGGAAGCAACAATATATGAACACAATAATGGAAATTGCAGTGATAAATCAACACATAAAATGTGAGAAGACCATATAGCCATCATATTAATATCATATTTGAAAATGTATACAGATCCTTGAGGAAATAATCACTCAAGTTAGGCAAAAAGAACCTCGAGAGAAAATGTACATAAAATATGAAGATCATTGCTACACAAATAATGCCCAAGGCTATGGAAGTGCAGTTTTATTAAGTATGACTTCTACTGGAAAGTGCCAATACACAGATCTGAAACTATATGGCTCATACAATGTCAGGAACAAAGATATAAGCTCCCAAAAAAAATTTCAAGACAACTCGGGAAGGATTTCCTGAAATATTGAAAAGTACAAAAATGCTGGAATGCAGCCCTAGGACTGAATAACAGCTGCAACTCAATGACTGGATGAAGATGGTTGAGATGATACATGTAATGAATAGATCCCATCCAATAGATCCTTCAAGTGAAAGGCTAATCCTAACACTGAAGATCTCACCCTCCAAATCAAGCATTGAAACCCCCACTACAAATGCTCACTGAAATAATGCAGTCAACGTAGTAATGTTCCTAAATTAGCATGTAGCTATTGGGAATATTGATTTTGTTTTTAACACCTAGTTAGATGAATAAATGGGTAAGGAGGCCCATACATATCTTAAAAAGGCATAAAATCCCTCTTGATGTGAAAAGGGACCATAATAATAGTTGGATCTAGCACCCTCATGTGTGAATAGGGGAAAATACATGTGGACAAGGTCAAGTTTGACCAAGTCAACAACGCTGGTATGGATGGAGTAAGTCATCAATAGGGACAACACAGTGTTAGTGGGAGGAATATTCCATGATGGTGGAAACCCTAATGAGTGGGACCCAAGGTAATAAGGCTCACACTTGTTTATAAGGAGGGGAAGACAACCATAGTGAGGCATGTTGTTGATTATTGATTTTATGATCTGCATGACTATTTTCATTCTTCAGCTGTTTAGTTGAGATTGTTGTGCTGCTTAGCACTGGGTGTTCCCGAGTGGGAATCCCATCTCCTTTCTTGAGAGGCCTCTTGGGGGAGCTTTGCACTTCATTTTCCACACTGAGGCTTAAGGCCAAGCTTCATTCTTCAGCTACAGCATAGTTTCTACAGAGGATTGTGTTGTGTTGCAGGGTGTTGCAATGGAGGGTTGAGAAACCCATTTCCGGAGCTAGTTTTTCAGAGGAGGAAGCATTATTCTCTTTGGGAGATTATAAAAGGAGTTTATTGAGCTTTCTTTCACATCTTAGCACCAGGTCAGAATATTCTCATCATCTACAACGCAGTATCCCTCTTTGACTGCGTTATTTCAGTGAGCATTTGCAGTGGGGGTTTCAGTGCTTGATTTGGAGGGTGATATCTTTAGTGTTAGGATTAGCCTTTCACTTGAAGGATCTATTAGATGGGATCTGTTCATTACATGTATCATATACAACCATTTTCATCTAGTCATTGAGTTGCAGCTGCTATTCAGTCCTAGGGCTGCATTTTGGCATTTTTGTACTTTTTCATATTTTAGGAAATCCTTCCCGAGTTGTCTTGAAAATGTGTTTGGGAGCTTAGAACTCTATTCCCAGCATTGTATGAGCCATATAGTTTCAAATCTGTGTATTGAAACTTTCCAGCAACAGTCATACTTAATAAAACTGCGATGCCATAGCCTTGGGCATTATTTGTGTAGCAGTGATCTTCATATTTTATGTACATGTTCTCTTGAGGCTTGTTTTGCCTAACTTGAGTGATTATTTCCTCAAGGATATGTATACATTTTCTGCTATGATATTAATATGATGGCTATATGATCTTCTCACATTTTATGTGTTGATTTATCACTGCTATTTCCATTATTGTTTTCATATATTTTTGCTTCCCCATTTTGGGATATTACACTAGCACTAATGAAAAGACATCTCATGAATAATTTTTGCGGCCTGGAATCTCAATTCATGGATGACAACAAATACGCCGAGAAAATTACGGTGAGTATACTTTGTTTCCCATCGGTCGTCTTCTTCCTCAATCAATTTGGACGAATAAGAAGGGTAATTCAAAAGTTGGAAGTTGCTTGAGATGGCTGGACGGCCAAGCTCCAACTTCAGTTGTTTATGTTTCATTTGGTACAACGTGTTCCCTTTCATGCCAAAAAATCCAGGAATTGGCTCGACGACTTACTAGTAGTTTTTTAATGCACTACGTGTGGAATTCGACTTTGGAGAGCATCAACACAGGTGTTCACATGGTGGCTTGGCCGCAACATTCATACCAATTTTCCAACTCGATACTGGTAGAAAAGGAGTTGAAGGTGGACATGGAAGTGAAGAAGTGGACAAAGGTAGACGAGAATGAATTCATCACAATGGACGAGATTGAGAAAGCCTAATTTGAAGCCTAATGGCCATAAATTGATATGGAAAAGAAGAAACTCAGTAGTACACTCCATTTTTTGCATAGGGACGGATGGGAAAGCGCCATTGGTTCAGTGGATTGAGATTGAAAGAGAGGACTCAGCTCCGTGATTCTATTCATCCTCCTGGGGAAATGCATGGTCATCATTTCGAAGGAAGAGGAACGATTCATATCACTTGTGTGACAGTAACACCCATGTGTAAGAAGACCAAATAGATAAACTGTTGTGTTGATTTCCACGAAAGTTATAAAGTTATACCCATAAATTTAGAGATTTTTCCATAGATTGAACAAATTCAGGGACATGGGGACACTCATGTTCCATTCCCAACCATATTGAAAAATTGTTCTGAGTGTTCAAAATTGAGTTTCGTATGTGTAGAAGTGTGGATATCTATATGCATCTTGTTAATGGAGCAAAGATGTTTTATGGGACCCTATTCTAATATGTAAAGCTACTTGAAATTTTTGGTTAAAATATTGGGAAAGAAATTTCGTACTACTCTATTTAATTGTGACTCAGTGAAGTGCTTAATTTTTTTGGTATATAATCAACTTCACATAGTGATTGACCGAGAGACCAGTTGTCTTTCACCTTTACTAAACTAGCAATTACCCCTAACATTTTCTAAAATAAATCTCACGAAGATGAAATTACCTAGATTGATTGAAGTTGAGGAAACAATGCCAAAACATAAAATAAACTTCAAAAATAAATGATTCTAGATGAAAATTCAATGCATATCCTTGAAAATCAATTTTCAAATAAAATTAACATAGTGTGGAACTATGTAAATGAAACTAAAAAATAGAACAAATCAATAAAAATACCATGTCATCTTGCTTTTAAATACACTAAAATAATTTCAACATGTTTTTTTGAAATATTGATAGAGATTAATATCAATATTTATATAAGAGTTTTCATAATGATAGTTTTTCAAAATTGTCTTCTATTTCTTTGATATCTTTGCACTTTAGAGATCTTCGATGGAGTTCTGTTTCCATATGATGTTAATTGAATGGTCCCTTGCCTTCCTATTGGAGTCAAAGGCCCAGCACAGGGTTTGAAACTCAGATTTCTTCGAGATCCCTCCTTCTGAATGGATTCACTCTTGAAACTCACGGCCAGGTCTCTATACATGTTTGATATATCTTAGGTACATATCTCAGGTAGGTGAAATTGGATTCCTCCTCGCAATTAAGTTAAGACCAAAATTTTCTTAGAAAAATGCTGTGAAGTGGAGGTTTTACTAAGAAAATCTGTGCAAGATGGGGGTTTCGCGGGAAAATTACATGCAACATTTGAGGGTACAATGTCAAATGGATACCCTATATCAGCGCAGAAGCTTTTGAAAGTAGCTAGTGGGAGAAATTTGGTAGACATGAATCCACAACCTTCAGGCAGTGGGAAGGCTATATGTGTCACAAATTTCTTCGGTAGAAATCCATTGACTACTGATTCTGTGTATGTCAAAGATGCTTCACATTCTCCTGGTCCTTCATGAGGACAAATGAGAGTCTAGTTTCTATGCAAAAAACATTAAAGGAAAAATATACCTCTGAAATAGGTAACTTCTTGGCTGGCATGAACCCTTTACCTACAAGAAGTGGAAAAGTGGCTGATGTAAGAGAATTAAACTCTACACTGGATAAATCCTCTTGCAGCGTAGACAAGGAAGACATCACATCAAGGAGGTGGCATTTAAATAAGGCCATAGAAGAAAGCGTAGTAGGTCTTGGAACATGCATTTCTGTTAACACCGAAACAGGAAGAGAATCCCGTGTTTGTGAAAATGGCAATGCGCATGAGATTTATTCATTTAACATGTCTGCTTTGAACCGTAAAGGTGTAACAGAAGGTGTTTTTGGCAAAGATTTTCTTCCTTCTATCTTGGAGAGGCCAGAGAAGCCAGCCAACCAAGAACCAAATGGCAGACAGAGAGAGCATGTGTTTCATAAGGTTTGTACTGGAAGTGATCTAGGAGATCAAGGCTTCATTCTCAGAAATAATAAAGGACAGTTGTCAAATCATGGGCAACCAAGAAGGACACAAAAAGCAGCAACCTCTCACTGCTTGGGCAACCAAGAAAAAGCGCACTCTTTCCTTGGAAACATCTAAGAGTAGAAAAGAGGGAAACATCTAAAAATCTAGGAAAGAAGGAAACATCTCAATGTATTTGCTTTATCTAATAATGCATTTGATTTTCTGAAAATATCTTTTGTAATTACAAAATAAAAAAAATAAGGAGAATGATGGCATTGGTTATAAAATTCTCATCTCTTCCTCATAATAAAGACGGTGGTATTGTTTCCAGAGCTGTGTTATTCCTGTTTCGTGTATATATTATGTTTTTCAGATCTGCAAGTAGATCAATTGGTATCGGAGCCCAAGATCTTGGAAGCCATCCACCTGTTCGATTTTTTTTTTTTTTTTTAAAGAGTCATACATTTCAATCCATTCGGTGAATGAAAATAATGCCGCCCCGTCAAGAGCGTCAAGAGCCCTCCACTACAGACTCGCTAGTAAATGATTTAGCTAGGGCTCTTCAAGAGCTAATTATGCTGCAACAACAACAATGCCCTCTAGGGAAAATGCAGCTTGATACACGCTTTCAACTGCCTAAATTCTCAGGGAAAATGAATGGTGAGATTGTTGATTCTTGGCTCCGCAGTCTCTCCAACTATTTCAGAACCTATCCAACGATGGAAGAGGAGATGAAAATTCAGATCGCCGGTCTAAAATTGGAAGGCCTAGCACAAACATGGTGGGATACTCATCTTGAGAATAAATCCTTGGTTGTCGAACTTGGAGAACAAGCCGAGACCATATCGACGCCTATCACATCTTGGAATCTGTTTTGCGAGGCCTTACGAGAACGCTTCTATCCTCCAGGATATATACAAAATCTCCTTGCCAAATGGTTACAACTTCGACAACTACCCAATCAATTAGTGCAAGCTTACATTGATGTCTTCTGCAAGTTGCGCATTCAACTCCATATCTCTGATCCTGAAGAGGTACTAATTATCAAATTTAATTCTGGTTTGCTAATGATTTTTCGACACGAAGTTGAGTTGTTTGATAGTGCTTCATTAGACAAGGCCTTTATTCGTGCCCTGGCTGTGGAACGCAAAGCAGGTACTCCAATTCGATCCCATCAAGCTAGAAATGGTCCATCTCCCTCTGGTTCTTCTAATGTTTCCTTTGTCTCATCCCCCACACCTCACAATACCCCCTAGTGTACTTTTCATAAGACCAACTCACATGCTTCTGTAGATTGTCGAGTACTGAAAAATCTACACCCTGAAAAGACTCTTTTTACAGAGGTGGAGCAACCAAATGCCACTACCCAACTTCCAGCTATTTCTCTTGAAAATCCTACCGAAGTGGACCCCTCTCTCATCCTCATGACTTCCAATGCAAAAAACACCTCTGTTACGCCTTTGTTTACCCATAATTTTCAAATCAAACATGAGTTGGCCACACTTATTCTTGACAATGGGAGTCAAAAGAATCTTGTGGCCCGGGACTTGGTTGAACGCCTTTGCCTTTCCACCACTCCTCACCCACACCCGTATCAACTCGATTGGGTCCAAAAAGATGGTCCTCGACTTACCATCTCCCAATGTTGTGCTGTCACCTTTGCTATTGGACCTTTCTGTGATACTGTGGTATGTGATGTTTCTCCTCTCGATTGTGCCGATTTATTGCTAGGAATTCCATACCAAGAGGCTAGACACGCTGTTTATCATGCTACAGATCACCAATACCACTTTCAGCACGATGGGCGCACCTATGTGCTCACATCCTCAGCTAGCTCATCAACTCAACCTTCTATTGGCAAATATACCATTATGAGAGTCAATTTAAACCAAGGTGTTTCTTCGTGCTTGGTTCGTCCTGTCAAGCCAGACAACCTCACCAATCCAGTGCCTCCTACAATGGCTCCTCTACTCCAAGAATTTGCAGATGTATTCACCCAACCCACAGGGTTGCCTCCAGTACGCTCTGTTGAACACCACACCGATCTTATTCCTAGTGCTTCCTTACCCAATACTCCATGTTATCGCCTTGATCCTCGAGAGATAGTGTTTCAGCCAAGTGCACCCTCTGAGATGCCACTGGCAATCACCCCTTCTGGGTTTGCACATCAACAACAGGAACAAAAATCAGCTCCTCATTTTATACACTCCATTTCTCAATGCCAAGTTCAAGTAACTGTTGCTTTGCAAGCAACCCAAGATTGCGCCAAACAGAGGCATGACAAGCAGCGAACACCCTTGTATTTTCAACTTGGAGACCATGTGTGGCTCTGGTTGGACAGGCAATGCTTCAAGGGCCAGCATCATAAGCTGCACCCTATACGATATGGCCCGTATACTGTTCTAGAACGCATTGGATAAAATGCATATCGCTTGGACTTGCCTTCCCAGCATGGCATCCATGATGTGTTTAATGTTAATAATCTCAAACTATTTGAACCACCTCTCCTTGAATAATCTATTACAATCCATCATCCGGTCGATAATATTCCAGATTTTCGGCCTCCTTTGCTCAAAGATACAATTATGGACTCCAAGAAACAAAATACATGCCATCAGCCATACTTCTCATATCTGGTTGGTTGGAAGAGACAGACACTAGCACAGGAAAAATGGAGGATTGCAGAAACATTGCAACGCACTTTCCCTCATTTGGTGGAGGAAGCCAGCACGCTTCCTGATCTAAACAGGGAGGAATTGGGCAACCAATAAGGACACAAAAATCAGCAACCTCTCACTTCTTGGGCAACCAAGAAAAAGCGCACTCTTTCCTTGGAAACATCTAAGAGTAGAAAAGAGGGAAACATCTAAAAATCTAGGAAAGAAGGAAACATCTCAATGTATTTTCTTTATCTAATAATGCATTTGATTTTCTGAAAATATCTTTTGTAATTACAAAACAAAAAAATAAGGAGAATGATGGCATTGGTTATAAAATTCTCATCTCTTCCTCATAATAAAGACGGTGGTATTGTTTCCAGAGCTGTGTTATTCCTGTTTCGTGTTTATATTTTGTTTTTCAGATCTGCAAGTAGATCAAATCAGGAGCTACAAAAAAGTGGCTTATCTGCATATGATGGAATACATTTGATAGATATCCTGGAAGGGCTTGTAAGTCTGGATGAGAATGCCTTTTTCTTCAATCCGTTGGAAGATTCCTTTGGGCCAGATCATTTTAAGAGACCTAGAAAACCAATATTCTTTTCTTATATGCGTCATAAGATCCATTCTAAGGAATATAGGACATGGAGATCATTTGTGTATGACTTTGAGGACATATGCGGCTATGGGATGAATTATAAAGAGAGAGGATCTAGCATTTGGAATTCTGCACATACTTTATTATATCGGGGTATAAAATATCTTGAACAGTTTGCAGATAGAGTAGAAATGTCTCTTGGTCTCCCAAATGAAACTAAGGAGGGTAAAAGCACCTGTTATCTTGATTCTTTTAGCAATGGGCATCGTAAATTCTTTATCAAGATGTTGAGTGTAGTTTCTAAAAAAAGAGAGAAATTACCAAAGGTGTATTACCTGTGAAATATATAATCTTCCTGATCAGAAGCTTGTCAACCTACTGATAACCACTGACACCAGTGGTCTCCATGAAGATGAAAGCCTCTAATATGTCTATGGTTCTACTTTTCCATGCACACAAAATATGGTCTATGTTGAAGAACTAGAGGAGAACAGATCAAACACTGAGACTATATTGGATAATAATTCGGAGGCTAATCTACAAGTTCAAACAGATGAGCCAATGGTGGAAATTTTAAAATGCACTAGAGATGAAATCAGATTCAATCCTGTTGAGCAGGCCACTGAATGTTCAAGTTCATTTGGAGACAGAGAATTTGACAATGATAATGATGGTCCACGCTCTGGAATGTGTGATGCCGCTGAAGTAGAATTAGAGTTGGGTAATGGTAATGGAGCTGCAACTTTTGCAGAAGTTGATGCAAGTGGATTAATGAAGAGGAAGAAGGCATTGACACTTGAGTGAAAATACTATAGACACCATATTGAATGGCGGTGATAATGGATTGAATTTTGTATTAGAGAAATTTTATGTCGATCTTCCACATACGACCACTTAATTGAATTTTTTCAAGCAAGAAAACCATGGAAGGATGAGTAGCAAGATGTGAAGGCATTTACAGCTATATCTTCCCCTTTAATAGATAAAACTCACAGGCACCAGATTTTTTAGTGCAAGTGAAGAAAGAAAGTTGAAAATGCAGTGGAGTTGTCTTTTGATATCTCTCGTCATCCCTTGTTTTCTTTAAATGAGAAGAAGATAAGATTGGAAGTGGATTGAGTTTCAATTGATGATGATTCTAACAGCATGAAAACAATTACAGGTAATGTGAGTAACGACAGATTAGAGGAAAATGATTTCAAGGATCATTTAAGAGGGACATAATCGAAGAACGAAGAAAAATCCATAGAGCAGATGTTATGTCAAATTGAAACTTTACAATCACGTATACTAAGATGAAAAATCAACTAAACATATATAAGTCTAAAAAAGATGTGAAATACTCTGCTAGGAACATTTCAAACAGTTTCTATATCAACGACTTATATAATTTATTATGTTTGGAGTAGATTTAATTTATTGTATAGTATAGAATATCTTGTCCCATCCCTGGTTCCTTACTGCCTAGAATTTTACGCACTGAAATTACTCAATTCGAAGCTCGGTTCAAGGGTTTGCACAAGGAAAGACTAGTCAGAGAATGGAAAGATGGAAGGTTGAGCAACCTGGATCTACTTCACAACAGTGGCTACATGGATTTCTTCAAAGCTTCAGGTGGCCCAGATTTTACCTGAGCAGGTAAATATATTCATATCTCTTGCCTCTTTCCACAGTTTTTCTAATGCATTTTCTCATTGCTCAATCCAGATCGCATGCATCCATCAAAATTACCACATATATCTACTTAATTATTCTTATATTCTGATTGTTTATCTCAAACAAACAGTATGTAGTGAATGCCATAATGTTAAATATAATTCATGTTATTTAACAAAACCCAATGCAATTTGAAAGAAAACCTCTGGATTCTTGGCAATTTGCTACCCTGCAAAACCTCACTTCATTACCTATGTTGTCTTAAGGAAATTATGAAATTCTATAGATTGACCATCGAAGCTCTCCTGGTAACATTACCCAATGAGATTTGAAATCAATCCTTTTGAATGTTCAGGGATTTTCTATTGTGCTAGCCCTTACTGCATTAGTTTTGGTGATTTTTGTGGAGATTATTTATAAGATTTCAATTCCATTTTAGTAAATTGTGTAAATCTACAGATTGACCAACAAGGTTCAGAATCCCTTGGAAAGAAAGAAAAGCCTCGATCCAATGAACTTGATATCGGTTTTGGCAAGCTGAATGGAATTCTTCCTTTGCAAGATCATTTCAATAAGAAGTCACAAGAGACCCATGAACTTTTGAATAAATTGCACTTAAAAATATTCGTGGTGAAAAACATTCACTAACCTGACATCTCCATGGCCTTAAGAAATCCACTTCAAGTTCAATTGCCTCACATCCTGAGGAAAAAATCTAAGAGGAACTTGGGAAATAGTTTCCTAAGGTTGCTAAGCTGTTTCTGCTCCTGGGAAATGATGACAAGGAAGAACTTTTAGCTTCCCCTAAGCTTGCAAGTCATGGAAGCAATTTGAGAAAATCTGATAATGCTGGAAATGGGAATGTTACAGGTAAGACTCCTTTCTTTGTAGGTAAATATGCATACAAAAATGGGGTTTCAAATACTGAAATATCAACATCTGTTTCTTTTAAGCATGCTCCACCCACTTCATATAATTCAAAGTTTTCACAGAGTACTCGTCATTCAGATGACTTGGCATCGTCAGTATCTCTTGATTCAAACAAATTTGTGAGAGACAATAATAACTCAGAGACGGATTCTAGATGCAAAGGAGATGGATAATTAATCCAGAATGGGACACCTGCTACAAGAGGTGATTCCTTCAGTATAATTAAGTGTACTAACGAACCAGAAATTGTTTCTAGTAGTAACTCTTCCACTTAGGGGAGCATATCTGATACATCTATATTTGAAGATTTAACAAAGGCTCAAGATGGGGTAGAAAACACAAACATAAATGGTTAAAAAGGGCTTCCCACAAATGAAAGTGTTTACCGGCATGATGAAGGTTTGATTATTTATGTCAGTAGTATTTCTCCTTCACATGTAAAGGAAGACAAATCAATAAGAAACTTCTCACGAATTCACATTTGAGTCTCAAGTTAAAGCTAGAGATAAAATGTAATATCCCTGTTTAGGGCAGCCTCCCTGTTGAGGGTTCGGTGGGCCCTACCACGTTGCCAGGGTCTGCGTAATTGGGGGACTGTGCGAGGGTCCCTGTCCCGAGATGCTCCAGTGGGCCTTAAGACCTCACCCTTAACACCCTAGGATGTCGCCTTCACTAACAGTTCGAGCTTTTGGTGTAGTGGTTGGGCCTTTGTGGTATTAGAGCCGAGGTCTCGAGGTCGAGACTTGCGGAGCGTGGTGGGCTGTAATATCCCTGTTTAGGGTAGCCTCCCTGTTGAGGGTCTGGTGGGCCCTACCACGTTGCCAGGGTCTGCGTAATTAGGGGACTGCGCGAGGGTCCCCGTCCCGAGATGCTCCGGTGGGCCTTAAGACCCCACCCTTAACACCCTGGGATGTCGCCCTCACTAACAGTTCGAGCTTTTGGTGTAGTGGTTGGGCCTTCGCTGTAATATCCCGAAAGGGAAATAAATAGCAAAACAAGCATACGACAATATAGAAAATGCCAGAAATAGAACATAAAGCAAATACTCATAAAAATGCCGGGAATGCTAAGCCATTTTATTAATCTGACAATATAAAGAAATACAATAGACGATCAGAATGATAGCACCTATTCTTGCTCAAGGCAAGTGGAGAACTCTCTCAGAAAGACAGGAAAATGGCTGAAGCAAGAGACTGCGTCCCTGCTACTGGAAAACTGCCGTAAACTGTTGCTGCTGGAATGGATTGAAACTAGGGGCTGATCCCCTTGCCAGAATGAGCTAAAAATATGCAGACCACCTATACTCACCACCCCGGACAAAACCCAGAAACCATATCGAAAATGGTCAGCCTCTGAAAATCACCAAAGGAACCCTCTCGCACTACGCCGCTCGCAAGGCTCGGGCCGTTGTATGCCAAAGACAATAGCCGAAATCGTGCTGCAACTCGAAGAAACTTCCTCTCGCTTAAATAACTTTTCAAAACTATTCGATCGAAATTTTCGTTATAAACCCCCGCAACGGAACACCTCCAACCAGAATTGCGTCCTCTCTCCCAGGGACTGTGCAGTCACAAATAGAGCCCAGCTCCTCAACAAAACAACCAACCAAACCTCCCACTGAAGACAGAAGAAACAACCTTACCCGAGCAGGCACTCGAAGTCCCCCGGGGCTAAGGGCGAGATCTCCGACCGGAGACACTCAATGCACTAAATAGTGCTGCAGACAGGCTAAATAGCCAGCGTGTTGAAGAAGACAAAATGTATAGCTCAAATATCATCAATAACAAGAATGCCCCAAATGAAGAGTCTCCTTCACCTTTTATAGCATTGGTTTCCCTCCAAAACCAACGTAGTCTCTCTCTCCTCCATGTGGTGTGTGGCCCCCCTTGGCTCCCCCCTTAAGTTACAACATTGTGCTACTAGGAAGGTGTTTTATTCCACTAAAGTGAGTTAGACCCCATTTTACTCACTTTTTTAATTTATCTACAAACCACATACAGCAAAACAATACAAAGTTGAATATTCCAATTAGCTGTCGCTAATTAGGAATATTACAGTCCCCCCCGGCAAAATGTTGCTTGCCCTCAAGCAACTGAAGTGATGGATGCTGCAAAATCTTCTCGCTCTCCCAAGTGGCATCCTCATTCGGAAAAATTTTCTTGTCCTCAAGAAATGCTTGAACAAGCCTCCTCTCTAGCTGATGCTCCCTACCAATACTGCAAAATGTGCTTGGGTCCCACTGAACCCTCCCTGACTTCAGCATCACCCTGATACGAAGGAATCTCTCAATGCCAGGATCCCAAACTAACCTCTCACAGTACCAGTCAACCAATAATCTTCCTGGATCCCATCGCCTCCATGGCCAATAATCGCCCAAGTCCCATGGCTCGGACTGTGCACTGCCTCTGGCTATAACTGATGCTCTAAGAGGTGAAGACCACCAACGAGCATCACTTCTCCCGGGCTTCTGCTGTGATGTACCTGTAACTCCATATGATGCCTCTCCAACTGCATACCAACTCATCACCTCTCTCCAATCCACGTCCTGACTCAATCCCATGCTGATCCTGCTCTCTTGAAATTGGGAAGGAGTCCTGAAGTAATGAGAATCGGTGCCCTCCTGCCAACGGGGATCTGTAACATCTACTATGTCCAAGGGCCCCAGCTCTGTTGTGCTCCCTACGAAGAGTATCGTACCATCAAGAGGGTACCAACTCATGATCTCCCGCCAGTCCATCCTGGAAGTAGAATCCGTTGTAGCAACAACAACGGCATATGGAACATGCCTGGGATATTGTCGCCAGCCCGTAATCAACTCCCACTGCTCTGCCCTGTCGGGCAATGAAAGCTGCCTATAGAAGGAAGCCCCTCTCTCTATAATGGGCCGAAGTGGGCAAGGTATGCTGCAAGCTCCATCGATGTACTCCTGGAGAGTGCTACCCACTAAAAACACTATAGCTTTGCTGACTGTGAGAACATATATCTGCGCCTCATCCCTATGTCGACCCACAGATGGATGCTCCACCATATCCAACAGCTCCTGCTGTCTACTAGCCTCCTGCAGAACAATCCCATCAACCTCCAACACCTCCAGAGGACATGGATCTGCAACTACTGTCACCGTACTCGATGTCAATTCATCTTACTGTTCTTGCTCCTCGGAAGCAACCTCCACTGATCCTATGGACTCATATGAAAAAGAGTCCTCACCCTGGCATACAGAAGGAATGCCCTCCTGTTTTACCTCTGCCACCTCATCTGCACTGAATATGCCATCCACCCTCTGATGAAGTGTAGATACAATGTCTGGAGTCCAGACGTATGCTGAGATGCTACCTCTGTTGAACCCAGTATCCTCTGCTCATGCATGATCTCAACATGCCCTGAGGGAAAAATGATGCATGTCTCCCTCATTACCTGCTCCCCAAGCATAGGCCCAACAATGACTAATGTGCCACCACTGCAGAGGATCATCTCATCCCCTAACCTGTGGTTGTCAACTAGTGCTCCAACCTAGTGCCATTGCTAAGAAGTCTTTCCCCTAGTGTGCTGAGTGTCATCCAAATATCTTGGGTGAGCCTCGCGTACCCCGCTGCTCATGCCCAAAGTGCCAAAGAACAACAACAAAATCGGATGTGCCAGTGAGTGATGTAGAAGAGAGGCAGGTGTATGAGTCTCCACAGATACCGCCAAGTATCACTCATCCATCTCCCCATCGATCCTGGGTGAACTACTCCCAAAGGTGAGCTCGTTGTCCCTGTCCATGAGTCTCCCTAGCGGCAATGCTATAAGATCCTGCTGTGCAGCACCGTATGCCCTCGCATACCACCGATCATCCATGTACTCCTCGCCATGCCACTGCACACTGAGGTATACCCCTGTATACTGCTCGATACCCCATGCTACTGTCATACCACCCAGTACCGTCTCATGCCCTGACTGCGTCTAGGCATCAGTCACTCTTCGCGAGCTCTCAATGTGATGTAGGACACTCCTAATCCACAATGCAGTCCCACACACTACGGTAGTACACCATGCAACTCCATGTCCACCGACAGTCCACTGCTCAATGCTAGAGGCTCCCACACATCCCTGGATGTGATGATCTAGAGCTATGCCCCTACCTGTCGGACTACCACCAATCGGTATCATCGTCTCCACCGTCGCATCACTATACCTGCCGACGAATGGAACATCACTCCAAATCCTCCTCAAGGGGTCCGAGAAGTGAATCTCCCTGTGTGTCAGTAGTGTTACCACCACTGCTCGGCTCCGCTGCGCCCTCTGTGCCCCACACAAAGGTGAAGAATCCTTGGCCCCATACAAGGTGCCATCTGGTGGCCTGCCAATGCCACCTCCTCCGACAAGCTCTTGCCAAGGTGTGCTGACCACCCCGTGATCCCGTGTATGAATGTCATGCCAAGACAACCTAGGGAGTCTGCCCATAAACTGGTTGGCCACTGGAGCTGACCGAAACTGCATATGCTCTACTGCTAGGCCAACTGTACTCTCCAAGACATAGTCAGCCGACCTGCCTGGGAAGCGATAGGTGATCCCACCTGGATCCCAATGCCAATCTGGGGTTCCTGTATTCCCCATGCATAGAAACTCCTGCTGAGCTACACTCGGATCCATCACTATCTCCATAGCCCGCTCCACCGAGTACCAACTCAAAATCTCTCGCCATCCAACCTCAACATGTGGATGCTGTACCCTGTGCAACTCTGATCGTCTCATACCTCTATCTAAGTCAACATATGAGATCTGACTAGGTGGCTCTGCCTCTCTCTCTCCAATGGGAAGAGATGACCCAACAACATTGCAAGTCCCATCCATGCATGCCTGAAGGGGAATGATCTGACGCTCCAACGTGCCCTCTGATTGTACCATCAGGAAATTCAGTCGTTCCCCAATGCGGGCCAATTTGGCCGCCGACTTGGCACAAGCCACTCTCATGCCCTCCAGCTCCTTGTCCTGCAACAAAATGGACTCTCGTACTGATGTGGCCTTCCCTTTTAAGACTCGAAGGTCTGTCCGAATCCGATGATACCGCTGTCTGCGACCATCATCCAATACCTCTGTATCTCCTAGTGCCTCATCGAAAGTGGATACATCTCCTGATACCTCACCCATCTGTCGTGTGCTGCTACCACCCAAAGACTCGGACATCGCTCCAGTCATCACCTCAATGGATGATTCTACTGGGGTAGGCTCTACCTTCTCCACTACGATATCAACCGACACGGTCAAGGAGGTCTCTAATGATGGAGAGTCCTGTGTCACACTAGGTGTATCCTCGAACTCCCTGCAATCCTATGTGTCCTCATCCTCCAAGTGCGAGGTAACCATTTTGATGGTTTCCCCCTCCGATACTTGGTCAAGCTGGAAAGAGGTATCCAAATTCTCCACCCAAGCTTTTTCTGAATGCTTGGACGACCCGTCAATTGTCAGTAAATGGAATCTGTCCATGGTGCACTGTAAGCCTCCGTCATGTGAGCACCTATTCCCTCTGTGAAATTTGTGGGGTCTGCTGTCCCACTGGAGCTGAACAAAATCTCCAAATGGAAGGGCATCCCTGAACTCCTGCCCATATGCCTGATACTCGGCGAAATAATCACCCATGTGGCCAGGCTCTGGCTCTTGCAGTGCTCCTCCCCCTGTGTCTGCACCCAGAAAAGTGGGCATAGTGGAACGTGTGGGTGTATGTGAAGCCATATGCCGAGTGGCATCATGCTCCAGCAAATGGTGGGATGTGCCTGATCCTTTGCCAATCTGGAAACCCCTTAGGGTTTCACGCTGTCTAGCCTCCACGGCGGTGAATCTCTGCCCCATCACCTCAATCTGCCTTGACAGATCCTATACAGATTTGAGGAGCATTTCCTCAAATCTCTTTGCACCATCATCACCTTCCATCGGCTCCTCCTTCTATGTTTCTACAGGCTCCTCATGAAATGGCACTGCTGCTCCAAAACTATACTGCGGCTTGTCTTCGACCTCTGATTTACCCACTGAAAACTACTCAGAAAATTCTAGGAACTTGGGAAGGTGATTCTTGCCCAAAACCCAGAAAAACCTCAAAAGTGTTTCTTCTAATTCCAAACTTCAAAATTTGACCCTTTGTATTTTGGCCCTTTTTCCAATTTCGTTTTTGGTACTGCAACTGCTATTGCTCTCCAAAATTCCAACAAACCTTTGTATGATCTCTTTCCCGATGTCATAGACCATGGGTTGAGCTAGAAATATGCTCTGATACCACTGTAATATCCCGAAAGGGAAATAAACAACAATACAAGCATACGACAATATAGAAAATGCCAGAAATAGAACATAAAGCAAATACTCATAAAAATGCCGGGAATGCTAAGCCATTTTATTAATCTGAGAATATAAAGAAATACAATAGATGATCAGAATGATAGCACCTATTCTTGGTCAAGGCAAGTGGAGAACTCTCTCAGAAAGACAGGAAAATGGCTGAAGCAAGAGACTGCGTCCCTGCTGCTGGAAAACTGTCGTAAACAGCTGCTGCTGGAATGGACTGAAACTAGGGGCTGATCCCCTTGCCGGAATAAGCTGAAAATCTGCAGACCACTTTTACTGACCACCCCGGACAAAACCCAGAAACCATATCGAAAATGGTCAGCCTCCGAAAATCACCAAAGGAACCCTCCTCAAGGAATTACGCTGCCTCTGCAAGGCTCAGCGTAGATGCCAAAAGATAATAGCTGAAAATGTGCTGCAAACTCCTCAAGAAACCTCCTGCCGGCAATACTGATCCTCTACTCTGGATATCAACTGAAACTCCTGCAGAAAACCCCCGCAACGGAACACCTCCAACCAGAACTGCGTCCTCTCTCCCAGGGACTGCGTAGTCACAAATAGAGCCCAGCTCCTCAGCAAAACAACCAACCAAAACTCCCGCTGAAGACAGAAGAAACAACTTTACCCGAGCAGGCACTCGAAGTCCCCCAGGGCTAAGGGCGAGATCTCCGACCAAAGACACTCAATGCACTAAACAGTGCTGCAGATAGGCTAAATAGCCAGCGTGCTCAAGAAGACAAAATGTCTAGCTCAACTATCATCAATAACAAGAATGCCCCAAATGAGGAGTCTCCTCCACCTTTTATAGCATTGGTTTCCCTCCAAAACCAACGTAGTCTCTCTCGCCTCCACGTGGTGTGTGGCCCCCCTTGGCTCCCCCCTTAAGTTACAACGTTGTGCTACTGGGAAGGTGTTTTATTCCACTAAAGTGAGTTAGACCCCATTTTACTCACTTTTTAAATTTATCTACAAACCACATACGGCAAAACAATACAAAGTCGAATATTCCAATTAGTTGTCGCTAATTAGGAATATTACATAAAATATCAGTGACTTTAAAAGAAGATGGACGCCATGGTCAAAATTGAGGACAATGAAGCAATAACTTCAAATGATTAATGTTAGCTCAGAAAATTGTGACAGTCATCAGGAAAGGGGAAGACTCCTACACTACATCTCTTGAGAAAAATAAGAAAGAAATCACTTACATACCATGGGACAACATACATGGTAAAGAAAGAAGTATATTTGATGTAGATGTCTCAGAGTTGCATGTTATGGACATGAAAAGATGCACCAAGGGAGGCTAAGAAAGAGCCAAAGTTGAATTAGATGATGTCCATGGCAGTTCATCAATAACTGATAAAGGTCAGACACAAATACAAATTCAACTTCAAGATCTATTTCCAAGGATGCCGAAGTGGAGAGGGAGGAACAAATGGCTAAAGGAATCAACTGTTGAAGTTGCTAAATCTACAATAAAATAACGAGAGGAATTTGTGAAGAAACTGGAAAGAGAGAAAGGGAGATCAGAGAAAATATTGGATGAGCGTGAAGAACAAGAAGCTAGAGAGGTTATTTCTCTTTAATTATCTTCTATTTATCATTATTCCATTTTCTTTGCTTGCATGGTTGAAGCCAAGTTATCCAAAATTCCTGTGATTTGTGCCTTGCAAAATGTTAAAGGTACCCTCAATGGAAAAACACATAAAGATTTGTGGCTAAGTTCCCTAACTGTGAGATGTTGCCACTTGTGCAATTGTGCCTCCTTTTGATGCTCAAACTGGCACCCTAGTTGTGCAAGACTCACAAGGTGTCACTTTGGGTCAACTTAGGGTTGTTGGCACTGTCACCTTATCAACGAATCCTCTCACTTTGGATTACTTATTGAATCTCGGGGGTATCCCAAAGCACAAATTTATGGGGTCTTTTATGTGACTAAATCACTAGCACTAAAAATCATCTTTACATTGGATGGTTCAACATCTGAGGATATTTGTCCTATTGACCGCTACTTTTTTATTCATTATTGCTTTACTTGCAACATGTCCAGTAGATATTGACGGTGTTCATGAAGCCTATTTATGGTTCTCTTCTTTATGTAAACAATGTTATTTCCAATGCAGTTATTCTTACCTTTGCAACTATCAGTTTTCACTTCTATCCAATTGGGGAAGTAGCTTTCGTCGATGAATGACTACACAACAGGGACCCTGTGATCCAATCAATCATGTTGTCGATGTAGTGTCCACATGACAAAAAAATTCGATGGTTTATCATATTCAAACACTCTATGATGGGTTTCATAGATACCCAACCTATAACAATGAGCTGCATTCTATTGCTGAAGCCTGTAAGCAGTTGAAGAATTATATTCTACCAAAGGAAATGGCCATCCACATCAGTTGTAGGCCCTTGCCTACTCTAGATAATCCTTAGGAGTTAGTGCCCCTGGATTTTATGTCATGTTTTCCCTCAACCAATAATGGTAATGGACGTGTTTTTATTGTTGTTGATTGCTTAGGATGGGAATTTTTGCACCTTGTAAGAAGATTGTCACAACAAAATCCACTCATAAGTTATTCTTCGAGCATATTTTGGTTCATTTTTGGTTTCCATAGACCATATTTCTTGATAGGGATAGTAGGTTCCTTAGTATTTTTTGGTTTAACCTTTGTTCCATGATGGACATCAAGGTTGACCAAATCCACTACCTTCCATCCCTAGATTGATAAATAAAAAGTAGTCAATAGGATTATTATAGATGCCTTTAGAGTATAGAATTGCAAGCATCCACATACACGTGTTGAAAGCCTTCCATATTTTCAACAGAAATTCGACATAGTTCTTCATATTTCTATTGGCCACTAGCCTTTTCAGGTGTGCTTGGGGTCCCAACAATTGTCAAAAATTGATGTAGCTATATTCATGGTATAACACATGAAGATACCTCCTATACTTGGAACGAGGTAAGTAAAGAAACCGATTTTGAGCAACGTATATGATAAATTCAACAATGATTTCATTATATTTTGTAGAAATTTACCAACTCCATGTACAAGTAGATACACAATCCATTGGGTTGTACATAAGTTTCAGGTTGGTGATGAGTTATGGTTGGACTTGCATAAAGGGAAATTGAAAAACTTCCATAAGAAGCTCATACCTCTTTGACACGAGCCTTAAACCATCACTAAGGCTATGGGTGATAATTATTTTGAGGATAGCCATAGGATGATTTATATTACTTCAAAGATATATGTTAGGATGATTTATGCTTGATGGGATGCATATCTAGAAAAATTCCTTAAAAAAAAAATGATTGCACCATTACTGACATAAGTTATTGTGATATTCTACTGGAATGATATTATATAAGTACACAAGATATTTTAAGAATTTCCATTTTTAAATTTTATTTTATATCAAAATATGTCGATCATTGTGGCTAAATTTTTTAAATATTACACCGCTTTAATATTATTTCTCTTATGATTATTATTTTTAAATATTATCACTCTAATATAGAAGACCATTGTAGGTGGGCCATATCTCTACCTCGCTTGTTTTACAATCCCTCTACCTCAGAATTCCATAACCCAAAAAGTTTTTCTGTCCATTTGGGGGATGGAATTGCCTCCACCAATGTGGCGGGGGCGGGGAGGAGGGGGTTGAACCCACGACTCTTGCAATCGATATCGATCTCAAACCATACCCAGATGCAAGAACAAGCACAGATGAATACGAGGATGCCCACGTTGACAACAGTGTGGGATCAAATTCAAACCTGGCCATCGTGGTTGTTGTGACGGTGTTGTTGGAAGAGTTAGGGAAAAAATGTGAACCAAGATGGATTGAAGAAAACTCCAGTGCGTGTTTCCAAGGTGTTCAGGGATGGAACAAGAGGTATGCGTTCAATATACCCATTTCTTTGTACTTTTCTGCATGCTTTTTGGGTTTGATGTCCTCCTATTCAGTGTCTCCCCTGCTTCCTCACAAAGAGAGCATCTCCTGGGCCTTCCCAACTTCATATTTGTAGTTTATCCCATGTGAGGATGGAATTGTTTAGTGCTAACCATGTAAGATAATTGTCTTCGACGTGGCCTTTATTTTCCAAATATATTTCCACCACCTTGGAAACTCTCTTGCAGATAGGGGTTTGATGATGTTCCATATCATAGTTTGACTGAGTAAGTGCCTTGGATAGGATTGGGCTTAGAGGAATATGTCTTCTTCCTCCCCCAACTTTATTCCTTCTTTTTTAATTGAGCTCTGAATATAGTCCACTGCTCCTCTTATTTTCCCAATGAGGCCCATGACTAAGTTGTTGAGCCATGGGAATGGATAGGTTTGATATGTACTTGGGGTTTCTACTCCTGAATTTTTCCAAGAGAACTCTTGGAATCTTGGAAGGTGCCTCTTTGCTAGTCCATTCATCCTGGGCATCTTGTAAGGTACCTCTTTGCCAACCAATTCCCAACCTTCGAATAGGGTTAGGAGCTGATGATGTTGAAGCTTTAATCCTCTTCTGACTTGTGTTTTGGGTGACCTTAACCCATTCGTTTATTGATTTCGAGGAGGTATACTTATGAAATAAAATATTCTGCCAAATCCATTTGTTCATGAGTAATTTCCCACCACCTTTAATGGTTAAGGCTTTGGAGAAATGAAAATAATATTTTATTCTCCATCTCCCTAGATCCTTTGGATTTGAAGTAGCCTCCCAGCTAATAAGAGGTATTATTCCCTGCTCTTTACTTCTTGCATATACCTGAAGATGATTTGCCTTGTGTCTCTTAGGATTTTCTTGGGGATGTTGGCTAACTAAAGCCAATACCACCGGAATTGAGTTCAGGACACATATGATGAACATTAGCCTATGACCCATTGAGATCTATCTGTGATTCCAATGCTCTATATTGCCCCTAATTTTGTATATTAACCATGACCGGTCCCTGTACCTGTAATTGTTTGGCTTAAAATGAAAATCCAAGGAGATTTTGTGGTCAAAGTTGTGCACGATGAAAGGGACGAACTCAAGGATAATTTTCCTTTGGGCCTGACTGAAATGACTAAATCTAATGGAGGACTTTCTAAGGTTTATATCCATTCCTATTATGCCCCAAAATAGGTTAAGGACACATCCATGGTTTCTTGCCTCTGCCACTGTGACATTCCCAAATGAAAGGAGGTCATCCACACAAATTAGGTGGGTGATGATTGTTCCTTTGGAAACCTTCACTCCTTTTCTATCTTCCCCTCTTAACCTTTGCTTGATTAACATATTGAGCCCTTCTACTACTAGAAGCACCAAAGGGGGCAAGAGGGGGTAGGTATTCCTTAGACCTATTGAAGGGTGAATGAAATCGATGCCTATTCCATTGATTAAAGCCACATACGTAATTGAATTGGAACATGCTTCCTTTCAAACAATGAGTGAATGAGAGAATTGTACTTGCATGAGGATTAGACATAGATACATCCACTTTCTTTGATCAAATGCTTTGGTGGGATCTATTTTCTTGAGTCTAGTCCCCACTTTAATAATGTGTAATACCTCTTGCATTGTTTCTATTGCATCCTGGATGTCTTGATCTCTGAGGAACCCAATTTTTATCTGTGAGATTGCTTTGGACATAATTGGCTTCATTCTTGAAGAAATGGTTCTTGAAATTGTTTTGTATATGCAAGTGCATAGAGAACTTGACCTGTATTGGCTAAAGCGAGTTAAGTTATTTTCCTTGGGAACTGTAACTATGAATGTTGATCTGAAATCTTGCAATATCCTCCTATTTATTCTTGATTCCTCTATGAATTCAATGACGTATTTTCATAAAATCTCCCAAAACTCTCTAAAGAATCTCGCTGGTAACACATCTGGTTCTAACCTCTTCTCATTCTGTAGGTCCTTGACAATTTGTGTTATTTTTTTCTTGTGTATTGGTCTGTGCATTTCCTTGTTCATATCCTTGTACCCATATAGATAAGAACATGGCCATTGATATCCTATCTTGAATTGTTTCCTTGGGAGGTTGGGTCTATATCTTTTTCATGTATGAGGGTGCAAAGCTGCTAATTTCTTCAAAGTTCAAATGTTTTGCAAAGTTCCCTTCTATTGTTAGATTTCTTCAAATGTAATTGTATGCTCTCCTTGGTTTGGTTTGGTTTTTTTATTAGGCAGTGTTCCTATCTCCTCTTTGCCTTTAACCAAACTACCATGCTCTTCATTCTCCATTTAGCCTCTTCCCAGGATAGAAGATGATTCCTTCTAGCTTACATTTCTTTCAGATTCTCAATCTACTATGGAATAAAATCTCCATCCTTTGCCACCACTTGTCTATGCTTTGTCTTTCATTCCACTGTCCTCAGTTGATCATATATCTTTCAAAACGTACTTCATACACATTCCCTTATTATATTTGTTGATCTTAGGTACCTTTCAAAATTTCCATGGGATATCTGTCCTTCGTATCGAAGGGGACACAAATTCTTCTGATGAGATATTTGTACAAGGAATTTGAGCTAGATCGGGTTAAATTTGAGGTGTGATGGAGTCTTCTTATTCTTGTTTACCATATCTAGAATAATTATGGACTGGTTTAAGGCCCCACAACCATGGTGGAGGGACTTTCCCACCTAGTTGAGAAGAGAATTCTTCACCAGAAATCTATCCATTATTTCCCCTATGTAGTCTTTCCCAGATGTTCTGTGTGTCCATGTGGGGGGAAGGCCAACAGATTCAACACATAAAACGAAATCTTCAAGCAGTGTTTGAAAATTTAGGCGGGATAATTTCATGCCTTTAAGCCCCATTTTTCTCTATTATTTAGAATCATATTCAAATATCCACCAAGTACCATCTAACAATATTCTATCATTGATATCCTACCAAAACTATCATTTTTTTTTCCAATAGTCCATATATATTTAGATAATATAAACGTTTTTTGAATTCTTTTGAGAATGCTATAGCTAGCATGGTGTTATCTGATTTGAGGTTTCTTACCTTCTGAAAGTCTTGTCTCCAACTGATCATTGGTCCACCCAATTGTCCTTTGGTGCTAGTGCATTCAAACCTGACATTCTGAAAAATTATTCCTTAAGATAAATTTCTATCTTTTTCCCGATCTTGCTTCTTCAATAAAAATTATTGATGGTTTATGTACATATATTATCCTTCTCAGGGATTTTTCTTATAGTTAGTGCCCAATGGGTTCTTACAGGTAGTACCCATTCCCTTGTTATTGGTGTAGAATAATATCATTGGGGTGGAGCTTGGAGAGTTTCTCTTGCAGTAAGTGCCCCCAAAATAGTAAGTTGTCTGCTTTATTGTACCTCCTATTTTGCTTGTGCAGTGTTTAATTTCCTCCCTATAGGTTTCCTACCTCTATATTGTGGTAATTCTTCTCCTAGAACAATTTATTTAACCTGGGGTGACCCCTTGCCACTTTATATTTTTTGGATCTAGTGGGGCAGTTGTGGCTTGAATGGGTTTTCCCTAAGGAGGGTTCAAATGACTCGGGAGGGGTGAGGTCCACGTAGCTCTAGTTCCTTTTGGCCTCTAATACAAGGATCTCTCCTTATATATGAACCTGAGGATTTTTTAATGAAACATGTGGGAGATTTCCAGGGCCTTTGTTCACATTTGAAGTGTGGTGAGAGATTTCCTAGTTAGAGTTTTGAGCTAAAAAATTTTCTAGTCTTTCCCTTAGATTCCTTGTACACTCTAAATATTTTTATAGTCTTTCTAGTATCTACTAATTTTCCGAAAGCCTTTACTGGATCCTTTATACAACCAACGTTGTAGATTGAAGCTTGCATTGGGCCTTTTCTTTTCCCCTTTTAGCATCAAGATCTAGGACCATTTTACTAGGGCTAGGAGATATGGAGGGAGATCCAAAAGAGATAAAGGGGTTGCATCACTTACTTGGCTCTTTATTTTCCTTTCTAGCATATTCCTCCTCCATTTTTCTTATGACCAGTGCATGGGGCCATGTATATGGAAGATGATCATGTTCTCTACACATGAAACCTCTAAAAGGGAAGCTAATGTAGTCTATCATCTACTAGTGGGAGCCTTTTTGGAGCCCAAATTTAAATTAATGCCCTCTAGAAGACTCTCATTTAAGTTGACCTCTACATAGATCTTGGATACTATGTTTTTTCCCATTACTAATGTCTTCTTGTCAATTTTGATGAATGTCTCTAAATTGTTTCCAATTTTCTTCACTATCTTGAGACCCCAATATTCAAGCAAGTGTGGGAGTTTCATCTATATTACCAGCTTGAAGATTTGTTCTTAAACAAGGTCAGAACTCGATTTCCAATCTCTGATATAGAAACAAGCAACATGATCAAAGGTCCTCCCATGTGAATTATGTCTTTATATTTCTTGCTTTTGAAATGGAGTGTTGGAAAACCTCTTGATCTTAGATGGAGCTTGGGTGTGTATCCAAGGCCTTTTTTCCCTTGGTGGTCGAGAGTTGAGACCCATCATTGGAGTGCTTTCATTTCCATTTGTATGTTGTTGAACTTCCCCATAAATGATCTCTTTGAGTATTTCATCACTGTTTTCACTACCAATCTCTCCTCTAGCTCAAGTTGCATCTCTCTCTTTTCTTAACACACAGGTTTTTTCTTCTCCTTTTGTTTATCCTTGTTTTCAAACTCTTCAAGGGTCCATGATCCCTTTCTTTTATCTCTTCTATTTTGTGCATCACCTCCTCTATAAAGTGAACACCAAGTACCCTGTATTCTCTCCTGTAGTGAGGATGGTGAAAATATTAGTTGGCAGCAAATCTTGGAGTAGAGCCTCCTAATCCTTTTCTTCAATTTCATCTCCCCACAGTGTGAAAACATTTATTTGGCAAGTTGAAAATACCATATCTTTGTCAATTTATTCACCTCCTTTGTGATGATTATTCTCTACATCGGATTTTGTGTAGATGTTTTTGCCATCCCCCTTGGTTGTGGAGTGTCTTACCCAACAATAAATCTATGTTATGAGTAAGAATCCATTCATAATGTAGCTTCATCAAATATCCTATCCAAAATGGCCCTAATGAGGATTTTTTCTATTCTAAAATTTCTTTGGTGCTATTTTCACTCACAAACAAGGAGCTTGTAGACCTTTTTACTATTAGTTATTATAGGCTTCTTGTATGTCATTTTCAATGATGCCATAGAATACATGAAAGTTAGTTGTTTATGGAAGCTATAGGGCCAAGAATGTTATAAATATTCCACAACATTGTCTGATAAAATGATTATAAATACTTCTAATGGAAATATGGGATCAAAAGTTTACTTAATAATTTTCATGCAACAACTTATGCAACTACTTGAAGTTTGAGTTTTCATAAGAGATGTCAAATAATTTGTTTTTCTAATTCTTGCACATCATTTTTTGCAAGCACACTAGAATATTTGCGGCCTTGTTTTGCTGGAAAAATTGGGGAAATTTTTTATGAAATTGATTTTTTTTCCTACTTGTTCAATTTGGTTGTGATTGTTCTCACAAGGTTGCATAACTTACATAATATCAATTTGTTTTTCCAAGTCGTCATTATGTAAAAATCTCACTTTGACATCATTGTCTGGCTTATGTATCCATAAACTTAATTTTGAATATTATTTGAAGTTGAACCGACCTTGTCCAACAGCTACAGTCATGGATCGACTCTTATTGTATATACAGGTTGGTAGTGTAGATTCAAACATTATAAAACTTCTAATATAGACTTTTAGCAATGAAAGGCCAAACTAGATCACCCAGTTGAGTCTTTGCGAATATTTCTCATCGATACTGTTTTGAATCGTTTTATAGTATATTCAAAATCAGTTTTCTCACTTACATGCTGGAACTTGGCATTGCAGAGCAAAAGAAGTAGAAAATTATAGAGTTGAAATCTGAATCGGACAAAGCAAAAGCTTTGGTATGCCAATACATTAACTATCTGCATTTTCTTTTTTATGATGGTTATTTTTGTTTAAAGGTAATGATGTAAGAAAATATGTTTAATTTCTTATGCATGGATATCTATAAAATTTTCAGACTATCATTAAATTTTGTGCAACCAGATCTGGAAAATGGACCTTCAAGTAAGAATCTCGCAACCAAGTCTGAAGGCTACTTTGAAGCCCTGTCTCTATATTGAGATATCAGGTGAGTATTTGATTGATTATAAACAAGATCGCCTGCCTTGGTTGATCCAAGTTTGTTTTTCTTCACTGAATGGATGAACCCGTAATATGGGATTTGTTTAGGTGCACATTTTTGATGTATAGTATCAATATCCATATTCATATATTGTAGCAATGATTTGAAATATCAATTACTTTTCTAAGTATCAACCATGCATTCAATGCTCTTCTCCTCATTTGAAGCATTTATTTCTCTCAATAAGTATGGGCCTGAAGGAGACATACTGTCAAATTTATTCATGACTGGTTTGTTGTATTAGTCCGCAACAACTTCTCCTTTTGTAGAATGGTGGTGCTTACTTTTGAAATTTTGTCTCTTGTAACCCATGGGTGCTTCATTCACCACTCTAAACACGACTTGCCAATATGAATACCACATGCATGTATGGAAGGGGAAACTCCACTATATGTTTCTTCCCTCCTGCCACAATCAAACATTATTTCCAAGAGTCTGGAGTTTAATCTCTTCCAGGCTTCCTCAACTGTTGAGGGAACTTGTTGCCCCTTTCTTTAACCTATGAGAACATGCTTGTTGCCCCTCCTTTCTTCCCCGACTAATGTGTTCTCATGCTTCTTTTGATATTGGGCCTCAATCTTTGGGGTGATATATTACAAAACTCAACCCCATTGTTAGGAATCCAAAGAAAAAGGGCCTTACCCCTTACGTATGAATCCAAAATTTTCCTTGCATGCAATTCCTTAAGTAGTTTTCACCTTAATTTTTTCCCTTTTCTCTATCTTTCTTTGACATACTTCCTGAGAGGGGAATCAATGGGAAATTTCTGATATTTTTTTCACCATCTCCTCTCCCTTCACCACTGTTTCCACCATGATTTATATGATCATACCTTCCCCAAGATGATGAATGAGATTACATCATAAGAATATAGGAGAGAAAGAAATAGAACAAATAAGAGTTTTGAGTGCTGTTGTGCTATCAAAAACTTTGTTTTGAGTTCCTCCCTTCAAATCTTCTTACTAAATTTATTTTCCAGTGTTGTTCTACCAAACATGTCCACCCTAAGCTATTCTCATTTCTGTTGTTCAAATATTATTTTCAAAGTATGAAACTGAAAAATGAGACGAATTGGGGTTTCAAGTACTTTTGTAGAGAGCCAGGGGGGATTTTGATAAATAGGGGGGAAGCCCTTCTCAAATTCCAGTTGGTGTGGGTAGGCCATGTGGACACACTCTACCTGTTCCCTCCAAAATCAACAAGGTATTTTACAACTTTATTTTTTATTTTATGAATAAAATGTTTCTCTTGCTGATCAATGCTCTATCCTATAGATTCTGATGTGAATCAATAAATCTGAATTTCTAATACAAATTGGAAACATGTTTTCTATCCTAGGATGGTGATTCCAAAGGTGGTATATTGTCTAGGATTCATTGTGTATTTTAAATATTTCATTGTCATTAAAATAATTATTATATTTATTCTTAATATGCCTTGAAAGTCTAATCTATCTAGTAGAAATGGAACTTCTATTATGTATGCTATGATAATATAAGTCACAAATGGAGACTGGAACCTGGAAATAAATCTAATATTCTCTTTGCAATATTTCCAAGTAAATATGTTCTCAAAATTGCATTCTTGCAAGTATCTCATGTGGTTGGATATCTCCAAACTAGGTGACATATTAATCTTATGTTATATGCGCTTTTATTGAAGTCAAAATTTATGGGACTTGTTTTTTTTGTGTTCACAAGTTCTTCTTATGGGTGCAAGTCATGATCAATTGAAAAATGTTAAACATGTTGTTCAATATAGAGTGTTTGCAGCTTACCATCTAGCCCTTGAGACTTGTTTCCTTGTAGATGAAGGTGGAACCTTGCCTGAAATTCCCTTGAAATTACCAATAATTGTTGCATTTCCAAACAAGCAATTAAGTTTAGATAGATCTATTTCTATGATACCCAGATCTATTGTTCCTATTCCAGAACAAAACCAGTCAAGAGAAATGAAAAACCTGAAAATGTATAAGACAATGTCAACTGTATTTTCCTTAGTATATTACCCTCTGATTGATAACAATAATTGAGAGTCCAAACCACCTCTTACTAGTGGAGTGATGGGGCCACCTATGTCACATGTTACTAGTAAAACTAGCCCTGATGGAACCAGTCTTTTTCAAACAGAAATTGTTTTTAAGAAATCTTCCATAGGAGATACATGTGCTCAAGTTACAAGGGTATAGTGGAATACATATCCATCTAAATAGAGACCTCATTTCCAACTACTCCTTCAGGTGATTGATCTAGATTTTTAGCTTCAATAAAGGCATATTCAAATGAAATTATATCTCCTGTGGGTCCAGGTTCATTTGGGGTAGTCGCGTCATATTCGGAACTTAAAGATAAGGAATCAAAATATTCAGATCTAGAAAATGGTTTCACTATTTCTATTTCATCCAAGGTTAATCTTAATTATCAAATAAAAATAGAGGATCTATATCGGAAGGTGGCATGAGAGAATCAAGGTGTAGTAGAAAAGGAAATAAAGTCCAAGGTTTTTTTTGATAAGAAACTTTTAGGGTACAGAAACCAAGAACATGTTTTCTCTAAAGAAGACTTTCCGCCTTCTCCTTATGATCATCAAAGTATATTGGTTTTGTTATCGAGTCACTATGTGTTGAAGGGGACAGTCTGTGGGTGTTCACAACTCTTTAGAATCAATTATTATGGTAGTTTTGACAAGCCACCAGGAAGGAACCTCTGGGATGATTTGTTTGACCAGGTAGATTTTTTATTCATGTTTTTTTTTATTCTTCTATAGTTTTAAAGAAGTTTTTTTCATCATGTCTATTTATTCTTACGTAGTTTTCTCTTGCTATCTTGTAGAATTTTCATTTACACAGTAATAATTGGAAAATTTTGATGTAACAAAATACCAAAAACTTGTAGAATTCTCGTTGTCGTTTCTGTAATGAACCCTCAGAAGCACATGTTCTTTGCTACACACACCGTCAGGGAAGCTTCATGATATTGTAATATAGTTACCTTTATTGTTGACATTACTTGGTGAACGTGAAGGAAAATTATGGATGTGGAATAGGTGCTTAAAATGTGCATGGAAAGCTATAGTTCCAGAAGAAACTTGATAAACCCCACCTTGCCTATCTGATGCCACATGGGGTTTATCCTTTGGAAAATTCCTAAAATTCCTATAACTTAGTTTTCCTAATGATTTTGTAGCAATTATAGTTTTCAGTTGTGGTCATTCATTACATTGAGGCTACAGGCTACCATAACAACCAAGGTGCCAACCCAACAACTGTGATGCTCTAGGGCTCCAAGCACTCTCCAGGCCATAACCAATTCAATTCGTCGGTTAGTCCAAAACCCAAGTGGCACACACTTCTCCGAGATGGAAAATCCCTCTGAAATGCCCACCTTCCAGGGTTCACCAGCTGGTTTCTAGAATTGTTTTCGATTCTAGAGTCTGAGCACGGAACTCACCAAAAATAATTCCCAGTCAGTTGAGAACCCAAGTACATGGTTCACCATCTGGTTGCCATAAACATGAATCACTGAATAATCCACTTTACTGCCTGACTAGGTTACCAACTCCCCCCTTTTATAAACATATCTCTCGTTCATTTAATATTATAATATAATATTATAACATTAATTTTTCATTAAGACACCTTTACTAGTCGTGGAGTCATCAACCCCACATACTCGTTTGTCTAGGTCCGCTTATATCCATTATGTATTTATTAATATGCATACAGTAAACTTATTTACCATATCAAGCTTTCTAGTCTCATAGCATAAAAAGCACATACACACATCGGCCCCAACACTTAAATACACATACACATGGGCATATTGCCCTAGAAGCAACTCCCGAGTCACCAGCATAATAATCTCACATGTACACGGTGAATACAACATAGGGGTTGAATAGGGGATATTACATCCTCCCCCCCTTATTTATGCATTGTCCTCAGTGCATTTATTATTTACATAATCCAGAACTGCTGTTGCATAGTGAAATTACCCTCCATGCCTTCATCCTCATAATCGGTATGTTGTAGGTTCACTGTTCATATCCTACACCGATGTCTTTATTGAAGTACATCTTCAATTCCCTGTGCACGAACAGGGTCCAGAGATATTTCTCACACCCCACATTGATGGGTGTAAAACCCAACACAAATTCCATCATACTTCAAAACGGAGGTAACTTCTGAGTGCACATTTTTGCAAATGGCCATCATAAAGACTTCTAGCCCATGAATATCTCTCCAAAACTGAAATGCTTCCCTTGCAAACATCTGGGAGCATATAGTACTGGTTTTTCTGCCTCAAATTTAATTCAAGTGTTGTAGGATAAGGTCGAGCCTTTATCATAGGAATAAACCCATCCTTATAACTTTTGTCTTTGCATGAAAACATAGTGTTGGAATCCTCAATTCAAGGACATCCTCAATTCCCTATGCACGAATAGGGTCCATAGATCTTTGTCACACCCCACATTGATGGGTGTGCAACCCAACACAAATTCCATCATACTTCAAAACTGATTGCACATTTTTGCAAATGGCCATCATAAAGACTTCCAGCCCGTGAATATATCTGAAAAACTAAAATGCTTCCCTTGCAACTATCTGGGAGCATACAATACTAGTTCTGCTACCTCAAATTTAATTCAAGTGTTGTAGGATAAGGTCCAGCCTTTTTCATAGGAAGAAACTCATCCTCATAACTTTTGTCTCTACATGAAAATAGTGTTAGAATCCTCAATTCACAGACATCCTCAATTCCCTGTGCACGAACAAGGTCTAGAGTTCTTTGTCACACCCCACATTTTTGGGTGTGCAACCCAACACAAATTCCATCATATTTCAAAACTGAGATAACTTATGAGTGCACATTTTTGCTGGAATCCTCAATTCAAGGAGATCCTCAATTCCCTGTACATGAACAAGGTCCAAATATATTTGTCACACCTCATATTGATGGGTGTGCAATCCAACACAAATTCCATCATACTTCAAAACTGAGATAACTTTTGAGTGCACATAGTGCTGGAATCCTCAATTCCCTATGCACGAACAAGGTCCAAAGATCTTTGTCACGCTCCACATTGATGGGTGTGCAACACAACACAAATTACATCATACTTCAATTTTTTTGCCACAATGCTTTGTGATATTTAATTCAAATTGGAGTTGTATTTATCCATGATCGAATTGAATTTTTTCCCCAATCACACATCACAATATTCTTATTTCTAAATTTAGGATATTTTGTAACACATTTTCTTACATCTAAGACACTCCAATTTTCCAATTGGGCATAGCTAAATATTTTTGTAAATCCCATCTTACTTATGCATGCAACACTCTCATGAACACACAAATACCACTTTATCTTTTATGCTCTATTTAATTACATGAACTGGAGCAGTCATCAAATGGTTAACCTAAAAAATGTGAATTGAATTAGAGCTAGATAAAAACTGGATAAAAAAACTGGTTGTCCAAAAATACATAAATGATTCAAATTTAGGAAGAAACATATATTTTAATGTGCATCCATATGAATCACAACCATTATACAAAAATGTTTCCATTTAACTTGAGTTTTCCTTAGCAAATATTTGGAGGTTTCCCAACATGAAATTCCTAAAGAATATGTTGTCCTGAAGCATAGCGTGCACCATATCATAATTAAAATCTAAAGTTTTTGGCTCCTTTAAACCTGGCACTAGTTCGAGAATCCTATACCATACTAAGAGCATATTTGTGCTAAGAGAGTTCACCATGCATTTAAAAACACATTTTTTCTTAAGGGTGAAAGTGGTTTTATATCTCGTAACTCTGTTTGAAGGACAAATGTCCATATCATACAACAGAGGCAAGCTTGAAATGTTTGTTCTATAACTAGAAGTATTGTTATGACATTGTTCACACACCAACACTAAAGATGCAACGTATTGTGTGCATCCTTAGATATGTTTGAGACTGCAAGATAATTGTTTAAATAAATGCATGTACAAAACTTATATATCAACAAAATAACCATCAATATCTTTCTTCTAGCATTTTGGGATGAATTCACAATAGTATGCAAAAAGTGTCATTTCAATATTTGGAAATTAGGATATATAAATGTGAGATATATACTCTACATCTTTGGGTTATCTACTTTTCAAGTCTGAGTGTTTTTAGGCTACATATTTGGGTTATCTAATTGTTTGAACTTTGAACTTTGAAGAAATTTCTGAATGGACTTCGTAAATACTCGACATATAGTGGTAAGATAGTGGTACCATAAATTGTGTTATTTCAAAGATCGCCGAGGACTTGGTGCAGTGCTTCAACCTACCCAAGACCCCTCACCCATCCCCCTACCAATTGGGATGGGTGAAAAAAGAGGGCCCTTGCCTTATAGTCTCACAACAGTGCGTTGTGAACTTTTCCATTGGTCCTTTCTATGACACAATGGTCTATGATGTTTCTTCATTGGATTGTGTTGATCTCTTGCTTGTTCTCCCTTACGAATAATTATTCCATGTTATCTATAATGCTAAACATCTATATTTTCACAAAATACAATGTCCTCAATAAATACTTATCTGTATAGAATATATAGTTATGTTTAGGATCATATAATTTGTGTTGGAGATGTTCCTTTATGTTTTACTACAATCCTGATGTTGACAAGGTTTAGCTGAATTTTTTCATCAATTGCTCATAGAATATTCAAAAGGATCTAATTGTCAAAATGTGGAAAATTTTACATTTCTCCTGATTTATTTATTTTATTGTTCATGACAATATAATCATGTTGCAGGAATGAGTTATCCTACGGTTTGTTTCAATATGTGAATTTTATTTTCCTCCCCTTTTTTTTACAAGGATATAGATTTCATTTTCCGGTTGATGGTTTTTGCATGTATCTTATCGAGCCCCAAATGCTAGTAATGGAGCAGATCTTGAGAAGTAGTCGTGGACACAAACTCTATCTAAGGTTAATGTTACAATACCACTTCCACCTGGTACCAGGAAATGTTTAATGGTTTGTGCATAAAGAAGAGTTATCTAACGACAAGGTTGAAAGATAAACCTCATGTCTTAGCTGTAAGTCATTTGTTTGCGTTTCTTAGCTATAAGTCATCTGTTTGATTTTTAGCTTTAGTAGATCAATTATTTCACTAATCCAATATTCATGGCTATTATTTCTCACTCAATGTAAGTTACTTGACAGGGTTGATATAACATTCAATTCTTGGCCACTTTTATTTTAAGTCAAAGATTATATTGATTAAAAGGATGTTCATATTTTGATTGGTTTAATGGGAGCTTGATTTAAAAAAGTTTTGTAAATCCCATGTGGATTTTATTTTTTTCAGGGTGAGCTCTTTGCACCAGTAAGGACAGATGAGTCTTGGAACATAGGTATACATGAAGCGCATCTTTGGAATTTTTTGTGTATTTTTTATTCTTTATATCATTGATGGATGGTTATTGATTGATTTAAAACAGAGGATGGGAAGGTCCTGTCAATTCTCTTGACAAAAAAAATCAAATGGAGTGGTAGAATTGTGTTTTAAAGGATGAACCAAAAATATGATCTAGATCTGGAGACACGACAGAAAGTGGAAAAAAATGATGGTATTGACGAGTCTTCCCCGTTAATAAGCTCTAAATGTTAGACCACTACCCAAATTTCAGTTATCTGCAATGGAAATAGTGACTAGCTTTAATATTTGTATGAATAGCGAGTTTGGCCATTGTCTCGTTCTTTTCCTATGAATGATATTAATTTTGCAAACTCCAACTAGTTTTTTGTTGAAATAATTAAAGCTTTGATGACAAAAAAATAGTTTTCAAATCTCTTTTCTAAATCTATTTTCTTGAGAAAATTTGTCTTTTTGCTTTATGTACCATAATTGCTACTGTGTGACACATGCTATGATATGAAATGGTGTCGGTCACTATCCGTCATTATAATCAATATTTGTGATGGACCTTGGATGTCGCCACAACACATACTTTCGGCGACGCCACCTTTGGTGACATTCAGTATTTTGGTGACGAAGGCTATTGTCCGTCACCATTTCTCATATGAAATGGTGACGGTTACTATTCATCATTATAAATCATTATTGGTGATGAACCTTGAATTTCACCACAACACCTATACTTTCGGCGATGCGACCTTTGGTGATGTTTAGTTTTTGGTGACGAAGGCTCTTTTGATCCTCATCAATAAGCTTATGGTGATGTTTTTCGCCCCTCACCAATTTCCTTTTTTCTTGTAGTAAATGACAAGATAATGAAATATGGAAAACGACACTGTTTAAGACAAAGAATAAGGGAAAATGGAAAAGGTAGTCCCAAGGTTTGAGGTCACAAGGTAAAAATGAGGGAAATATATGTAGGAAATGAGTATAAAAATGGAACCCAAAATCTCCCCCCAGCTGAAGCACTTGCATGTCCTCATGCAAAATCCTCATCTTCCTTGATAATATCTCCTGTGTAGGTCAGTGAATTCATAGGAGTTGGTTGTGTCTTGATCTAGAAACCTATACCATTGAGTACGCATCAACTATCGTGTCCAAGACTCTTCCTCATACTTACTCAGTTCATAATGATCCTAATATTCCTCTACTGGTAGCCATATCAAAGGGAATTTAAATCTTAGTCCAATCCAGGAAACTCCAAGGGTCTTTATTACCTGGGCATATGGTGGTACATGTGTAAGAATAACTACAAAATTCTGAAATGCAAACGGATCTCCTTCCAACAACCCAGCACTACTGGATTTTGTGTGCTTCAGACATCCTGTCAGCGCTCGACTCCTCATTTGTGAAAATATACCGATTAAGGAAAAAAACCACAATCCTTCTTCTATAGGCAGAAATAGGTTCCCTTATCCCAAGAGTGCTCAAAATATTTCTAAATTCCCGCCTTAATTCAACTGACCATCCTGATTCTGCTTGAATCCATAATGTTGTCTTTTATTCATTAGCCTCCATAGATTTTGTGGATAGATGCCACTCAATGTGATTCCTCATAAATGACACGAAGGCTCGTAACTGCAAATCCCGCATGTAGGAGAATACAGTTTCTACCATTTTCATACTAGCATGCTCACAAATGACGTTGTGCAAAAATAGCTCGCACAATAGGCTCTGTTCATCGAAATCAGAAGCATGAAAGACATCTAAAAAGGTGCGGGTAGAAGAAACCATATAGGGTCTATTTTCCATAATGGAATTTAACTGAAACAGATAATAACTTTCCCATAGGAAAATGGGGTAGGATGGGGAAGGTCGCCTGCACCCCTAACAAACTGAGGGCAAGCTCATGGAGCTTTTTCTTTTACATATTCAAATCCTAAACCTGTTGTTGTAACAGTAGCAATTGTTCCTTCTGTTTCTTTACAGCTTCCTTCTGTTTCCATTCTTCCTAGCCCTTCTTCAATTCTTCCTTCATCCATTTCTCCTGTAAGGAACTTATTTCCTTATGATGTTATTTCAGTGAGATCACCCCATCTTGAAGGGAGATTGTCTCCTGTCTCCATTTATGCAACTCAAAAATCAACAAAATTTTCTCAGAACTCCATCCCACAGCAGGACCTGACATTCCTCTGCATTCAATATCAATGGTGGGTGTAACAACCTCTCTTGGGTGTGTCTTCTCCACCTATGTTGCTGGTTCTTGTGTAACAATAGAGTCATCAGTGGGTTCTTGTGTATCAACCCATTTATTTTTGCCTAGGCTAGCCTTTGTACACACTGTTGGTTCTTCTGTAATAGCAGTGGCCTCCACAGGTTCATGTGTATAGACTTCCAGGTCGATTACTATGGGAGGCTCTGCTTTAACTGCTAGTTCTTGTGTAACAACAATATCTTTAGCAGGTTCTTGTGGGATAGCCTCCCAAATCTCCATTTATGTCTCCCTTGAGCAAGTGCTTTCCCGACAAACCCCATACCTTGCTGCTGTTAATTCCCGAGAACATGTTGTGCATACGGATCCTAAAATTTTATTTTCCCCAGCTAATATCTACTTTAATTTTTCATTTTATTTTCTTAAATTTTCAATTTCTGAAAGAAGAAAATGAGTTTCATCCTTACCTGATGAGGAGGGTTCTTTTCCTTCTTATTTTGATTCTTCTTCTTCTTTCTTCTTCTCAGCTATGGGCGATGGTTCTGTTGGCATGCTAACTATCACCCTCTGTTTCACACATTTGTCTCCAATCGACTTGTCAGTCGGTGGGTCAGGGTTTGGACTTTAGCTTTTGCATGAATTCCCTCCGAAGTCCCAGCCTATTTTCGTCGGCTCGTCCTGGGTCTTTTCCATTTAAAATATTCCTAGCTCTTTCCTTGCTGGCTTAGGGAATCCAACACAATCAGTTTGATAATACCATGGTTGGTCACATAGGCTTCATGATGTGCAGTTGTCTTAACCTCCGCAGCCATATGCTTGATATTTCCCAATAGGAAATATGGGAGGTTGATCTTCCGCTGGTACCGAAGATGATTTAGTAAAGGGAAGTGATAATTGAAGAAAATTGATGTGGATCTTCCCTTGCAAGTAATGTACTTTATCAGACCCAGGGCGACATCTACCCATCGTTGGGGAAGTGATAATCTATCAACCCCTCTTCCCTTCTTTTCCATCTTTTCCTCTCCTTCAAGAAAATCCTTCTTCAAAGAAGGGTCATTAACTTTCCTATTAAACCATCTTCATCCTTCAGCTGGCAATGTGGTCACTCAGGAAACCACTTCTTCTGTCACTTCGATTCACATACCCATGACTTGGGTTTGGTGGTCATTCAAATTCCCGACAAATTCAATTTCAATTACTTCATCCAAGTCTTCCAACCGTTGAAAGTATTCGAGCCACCTGGCATCCCTAAATACTTGATAAGATTCTAGACAGCTTTGTAAAGCTTCAATGGAATCCAACTCATGTCTCACTACTGCTCCTCCCATCTCGTTGTTACCCTGAATCACTCCTTAAGCTTCACCAACCATCATATCGCCACACTACTTGCTATCTCCCAAGACCCTACTCTGATTATCTTGGATTGAGAATTTTAGCCGAAGGTACAAGACTTTAGCTAAGGAAGGTGATGAGAGGTGACAATATTTTCAAATTACTGATTCATACATCGCACATTCCTCCATTAATGCCTAATTATGGAAAATGATGGGCTTCAAGTACAAATCCATTTTCCAACCAGATTGGTCATAATTGGTTATCATGTCATTCAATTCGATGCATGGGAAATTAATGACAGTTTCAAGGCTAACAAATTGCTTGCAATGATTACGAGATTTATCCCCCCCCCCCATATTTAATGATGATGGCTGCCCATGACCATCGAAGGAATGTCATAACTTTCCATTAATCATCAAATTATTAAATGATGATGTTACCTTTTTAAATGACGTACCTAAGACGATGTGAAGGAGGAATTTAATGTGATGGCATAAATACTTCCAGTAGTCATGCTTGACTATTGTAATTATTGCTACATGTCAAGATGACGATGAGATAGGAAACACTGTTCATGGCTTTCGGTTGTTACATATGTAACAACCAAGACAGCCGTTGTGCTATCCTTCAGAAAACATCATAATTAGGAAAAATTAGATACAAAAAATTAATGGGTAACATCATCTTGTGAAATATGTAGGGAAGAAAGGATGATGTTGTTGAAAAGGGAAAAAAAATGGGGTGTAACAACTGCCACAAAAGCGGTTTTCAACTGCTACAAATTGTCTGACTGCGCCCCAAAAAGAGGTTTTTGCCACTTAATATATATATATATATATATATATATATATATATATATATATATATATATATATATATATATATATATATATATAATGTATAAATAACCGCCACAAGAGTGGTTTTCAACTGTTACACTTATTGGAGTTTCAAATTTTAGGTTGCACAGGGGAGCATCCCCCTGCTGCTGTAACATGAATATCAGAGTCTGCGACAATGTTAAAAAATGATTCCTTCAAAATAGGTTGATGATATAACCTTAGATGGTGCCCATTAACCAGTAATGGTGTCTTAGCACTATCAATGGTAACCAATTATAAAGTCCCATTTTCAAAGACCGTGTCCACTTCGTAAGGACCTAGCCATCTAGTGTAGAGCTTGCCTTTGAAATCATTGAATCTTGAATTGTACAAGAGAGCCCAATATCCTTTCTGAAATTTATTCTTCTTAATGAACCTGTCATGTCATATAGCACTTTGCTGCTGAATGATATTTGTCTGTTGAATGGCAGCCAACCATTTCTTTTCCAAATCATTGAGCTGCTTTAATCTTTGTCTTTGCGCTGTGCTTAAATCTAGATTGACCTGTAATCTATTATCAATTTTTTTATTTCAAACTCTATGGGGAATAAGGATTCTTACCGCACATCAATTCATATGGTGAGAAGCCTGTAGTATTCCTCCATGTTGTTCTGTAAGCCCACAGTACCTCTGGAAGTTTTTCAGCCCAATTTCTTTGGTGGTTGGCTACTGTCTTTGTCAAAATTCCCTCAATAACTTTGTTGGTGCTCTCCACTTGACCATTTTATTATGGGTGATGAGGTGAAGTGACCCTATGATGAATTCCATACTTATCAACCGTTTTATGGATCAAATGAGATGTAAATTGGCCCCCCCCATCCGTCATTATCTCCCTGGGTATCCTGAAGAGAACAAAAATATCTTCGAACAAGAAGTCTGAAAAAACCTGCTCTGTAGCTCTAGTTAGTGCCTTCGCTTCGACCCAATTTGTGATGTATTCGGTACAAACCAATATGTATGATCTCTGCTGTGATGAAGGATTAATTGGCCCTATAAAAGCTAGGGCCTACTTCTCAAATGAATCTATCACTATTTGAGGTTGTAACGAAATCTTATCTGATTTCAGAGGTTGTCCCATCCTTTGGCAGCTATCACATCCCTTCACAAATTTCTTGGCATCCTGGAATATAGTTGGCTAGTAATACCTTGTTGAGAATACTTTATACTCTATCCTCTTGTCCGTGAAGTTCCCTCCACAGGGCTCCTCATGAAAAGCTTTCAAGATATCAAAAACCTCATCTTCTCTAACACAACGTCGAATCTGGAAGTCTAGTTCGGTGTGATAGATATTTCCCTCTATACAGGAGTAAGTGGTACTCTGCTGTATGATCTTCCTTTTATCTGTGAAAGATAAATGGTGTGGGAATTTTCCTGCAGCAAGATAGTTGGCTATATCTGCATACCATGGTGAGTGAGTAGATATGGCAAAAATATATTCATCTGGAAAATAATCCTCAATAGGAGTGCAGTTATCACCTATAGTTAACCTAGAAAGAAAATCAACAACCACATTATATTTTCCAGGTTTATCTAAAATAGTGATATCAAATTCCTGTAACAACAATAGCCATTGTGTAACTCTACCATTGGTAATAGGTCTATTCATTAAAAATCAAATTGTAGCATGGTCAATGTGTACAAATACTTGATACCCAGTGATGTAGTGTCAAAATTTGTTGATAGCATACACTACTGCTAGGAATTCCTTCTCAGTCACTATGTATTTAAGCTCAGCTAGATTTAAATTCTTTCTTATGTAATAAATGGCGTAAGGTTTATTTTCCTCCAGCTGCCCCCAAACAACACCCATAGCTATGTCAGATGCATCTGTAGCGATATGGAATGGAAATTTCCAGTTTTGTCCTCGCAAAACAAGTGCTGCTATTACACAGTTCTTTAACTTCAAAAAGGCTTGCTCACACTTCCTTGTCCACAAAAATTCCACATATTTCATGAGAAAATAAAACAAAGGAGATGAAATCTTTGAAATTTTTTCTATAAATCTTCTATATTACCCTACATGTCCCAAAAATCTACGTACCTCTTTTTGAGTTCTAGGAGTTGGGATTCTCGAGATTACCTCAATTTTTGCAGGGTCTACCTTGATTCCATCTACAAAAATAAAATTTCCCAGCACAATCCCCTCGGTCATCATCATGTGGCACTTCTCAGTGCTCAAAGCAACATTAATTTGTACACAATGTTCCAACACCTTTTTCAAATTAATTAATGTTGTTTCAAAGGAATCCCCATAGGGTGTAAAGTCATCAATAAATATTCCGAGACAGTCATTCAAGAGATCCAAAAAGATACCCAATATTTCCCTTTGAAAAGTTGTTGGTGCGTTGCAGAGGCCAAAAGAAAGGACTATGTATGCAAAGGTACCCCATGGGTAGGTAAAGGTTGTCTTGTCTTGGTCTTCCAGGGAAATTTGTATTTGATTATAGCCACTGAACCCGTCCAGGAATGGTTTTTTTTTTCCCAGAGAGAGTATCCAGGACCTAATCAATAAATGGTAAAGAGAAATGGTCCTTTTGGGTGGCCTTGTTAATTTATTTATAGTCTACATAGAATCTCCACTTATCATTCTTTTTCGGAACAATGAAAAGCAGAGATACCGACTGACTGTCAGAAATGGGGTAGATGAAGTTAGCATTAAGGAGTTTCTGTAATTCCTCTTTCACTATCTCCTTAAGTGCGGGATTCATTCAGTGCTATGGTTGTCTAACTAGTTTGCGGCCCTATTTAAGGTAAATGCAGTGGGTGCATAGGCCGGGATGGATTCCATTCATATTAGTATAGTCCCATGCAAATGCCTTTTTATATTTCTGCAATATTTGTATCAACAATATGTTCTATTCAGCAGTCAAATTAGGATTAATGTTTAAATGTTTTCCTGGCTCAATTTCAATAGGATTGTTGTTAGTATGCAGAGTGGTTCTCAAAATTTTAATATTTACATCATCTGCCTCATCTTCTTCCCCTGGTTCTATGATAGAGGCAATAGAGAGTGAATTTCTAATAAAACCATTAATAATGTCATCCTTTGTTTCATTCTTAAAGTATTGTGCTTTTCCAAGTGCGAGGAGAGGTAGGGAAAAATTAGATTCATGTTCAAATTCATCCCACCAGGGACTATTCAAATCCATATGTGGTTTCGCTGGGGGTTAAAGGTTCAGGTTCTTAGTGGCCTGCCCATCTGAGATCACCATAGGTCTAGATCTACATCTGATATATGCGTCTTCAGTGGCTAGCCATGGTCTCCCAAAGATTAAAGGATGACCCCCCAAGTTGGATTTAGTTTGTAAAATGAGAAAATCAGCCGGATATTTCCAAGAAGCTATAGTGATCACGACATATTCTATCACTCCTTCAGGCTTGACACGGGACCTATTTGCTAATTCAAGAACAATAGGTGTAGGTTTGAGTCCATGAAGTCCTAGGGAGATAAAAATATCCTTGGTAATTACATTAATGGCTGCCCCTAAATCAATTAGAGTGTTGGTTATGGGCTGGTCATCAATATGGACAATCACTATAGGATTCCCTGGGTCATTATATTTTTTCAAAAAAGGTTGATCATCATTAGTTCAGACAACTTTCCCATAACATGGATAGTAGCAGGGTCTTTCAGCTTCCGTCCAGACTTTTTGACACACATATATCTCATTTTTTTGGCATAGATAGGTATTTCATTAAGAGCTTGTAACAGTGGAATCCGCACATACATATTTTGTAATTCCTTGAGAAACTCAGAGTCAGTTTGTGAGGCTAGCCTAGTTTCAGTTAATCATTGACGGTATGGAGGATCCTGAGCTCTAATAGTTGAGTCAACTGTCATAGGTGCACCAGCCCTGCTTGAGTTGGCTGATGTAAAAACAATAGGCTTTCCCGATTTGGCTGCTACAGGTGTAACAACAGGTGTTGTATCGGTTGTTACAGATATAACAACTATTTCATAATCGACTATATCCTTTCTGGGTGACTCACATTCTTCCTCGGTAATGATGGGAGTATGACTAGGTCTGATTACTTTTCCTAATTGAATTTGAATCTCATTAAGCCTAATAGGAGTGATAAGATAAGTCTAGAAAGTAGCTGAGGCATCTATGCTCTAAACTACCTTATTATTCGAATTGGGTTTAGCTTGCACCGGTAATTGGGGTCGGACAGGAGGTGCAAGAGTTTGAAGAGGAGGCACTTGTAAATGTTGTTGCATTGGTATTGGAGGGGGCATTGGAACTTGGAAATTACCTCTCCAATTTCGAATCCAAGGATAATATTGTGATGGAGGATATTTCATTGGTGGAGGGGAAGGCCATCGGTTCCAGGCTGAAGGAAATTGTGTTGAGGAAGGAGTAGGATATGGCCATGGAAATTTTTGACCATTATAAACATTATTCCAAGGATTAAAAGAGGAAAAATCTGGAGGCATACCTGTAGGTCGCGGCTGCCATGGTCTCTTTGATACAATGAAATAGGAAGACTGGACATCCTCACTTGATTCCTTAAGAAATTTTTTTAGTCTGGGTAGTTCTGGGCATTGACTAGTGGAATGCGCCAACTCACAAATTTTGCACAAGCTAGTGCTATTCAGCTCACATTCCCTTTCTAAATGTTTCTTCTGCATCGAGGACATAATATTACCAAGGCTTCTTCAGCTTCTACTTGTGCTTTCTTGACTTGTATTGTGGTGATCTGGGAAGAGAGAGTATTGAGGAGGTTGATTTTAAAATCCTCAAATAAATTTGCGATCTCCGCTCTAGTTACTCCTCCACCTTTGGACTTTTGTATTCGGACCGAGGGATCTCAAACCAAACTCCTCCCCTTGGTCAATCCTCTTGAACTCTGCATACAAAGCTTCAGTATTTCTTCACATTATTCTTGTGATATGTCTCCCTTTCCTAACAGGTTCAAGTGCTCCAGACAGCCATTTCTCATACCCTTTAGGAATATTTTTTTTTTTTAAAATTTCCGAGGCTAAATCACTGAACTTAGACTCCTGCAAATTATAGTGGAATCGTTCCATGTAGTCTTCCAAATTTTATTATTCCTTCTACGTAATCCTAATGATTTCATCCTTCATATCCCTGGTTCGACAGTAATCCTGATACTTAAAGAGGAATGCCTCCTTCATTTCAGCCCACGTTCGAATCAAGCCAACACCCAGTCCCATGAACCATCTCAATGTTGCCCCCTTCAGGGTAGCAAGAATTTTTTTTTAGCTTCTGAGTGTTTGAAGTGTAGTCATAACTCCTACATAACACATTGAACTCGAACATAAAGGTATCAGGATCTTCAAAAAAAATCCCTTGGAAGGATAGGAGAGATGAAAAAGGAATGTTCTTCATTGGAGCTTCATCTCGTGTCGCCAGTATCGGGAATTAAAAAGTAACAACACCGTCTGTTTTAGTATTTTTGTCCCCTGTTGTGGCTCATTTGCATTTTCCTTTATTCTAATTTCAAAAATACAAAAAAGCATATATTTAAAAAATATGACAAAATGTAAATCCTTCATATGTTTGAAAATAATTTCATTTTCGCATACTGGTCAATTAATATATGTTTTTGGAGAGCATGTGAAGGTGGGACCGAGTGTTCCAATTCACACCCATGCTAATCGTCAGGCGGGATTCGCAGGCACAAATAGCCCGCAGGTTAGCAGAGGAGGTGCCTCCGCAGTTGACTTCGCTGACCACCAGTCGATCAAGATCGACAGTTCCCATCCACTACGGGGGCAGGACCCCGACGGATGCTACGTACCCCAGAGCAACCCCGCAGTGACATATGCATCCAGCTGGGAGAAAACTCATATGTCATGTCATGGTGTCGTTACTTGTCCGTTTAAGCATTAACTCAACATTAATGTTTGAAGCTCCGCGCCACCTATTTAAGGTTTCAAGTTTTTCTTTCTCCTATCAGTTTTCACTCTCGGTTGTCCACGAACTCATCCTAGTCACTCCATTTGCTTATATCCGCGTATTATTTTCTGCCACCCTGAACTATTCCATGGCTAAGAAATCTTCTTTGTCCAGTTCTTCTAGCCATATCCCTCTCATGGACACTAAGCAAGAAATTAGGGATACTATCAGCACCGTTGAGCATTTTCCCTTCTACCAACAAGTTCTTCTGAATGAGAAAATTTTCCCCATCTATTCAACCATAGCCAATTCTATTGTTTTATCTGCATGCATCCCAAAAACACATCTTTTTCCCAAATTTTTACATTAGTTAGTTTCTGCATTGTATCGTGGAAAATGTTTCGTGATGAACTGTTTAGGGGAAAATGTCCTTTAGGTTACAACCCAGTTAGTGCGTCAAGCCCTATGTTATCCTGAGTCAGAGTCTTATGTCTAGTTCACTAATGAATCATTGGCAGCATTTTATGATAATCTTGCAGGAGAGGAATTTACCCAGGTCGTCTTTGTTTTGAAGTCGAATACAAAGCGATTTTCAGCAGATGTTAAAGAATTCACATTGGATATTTTTGTTGCAGAAGTCGGGACAGTAATACAATCTCTGTCAAAGATACTTTGAAAAGAGGATGTTGTTCAAATTGACAGGTCAGTGTTAGGGTTATTTGCCTTGATGATGAAGCCTAAAGTGGTGTTGAATATTCCCTCTTACTGGCAAGAGGCTATTAACACTCATATTATGAGCTTGTCCCTTACCGGGTCCTTCAAGTTCCCTTCACTTATCACTTATCTATTCTTGTATCAAAATGTAGAAGAATATTTACATTTGGGGCTAAAAATTATGGATGTAAATAAGAAAATACATTCAGTATTTTTCTGGACATATATAGTAAGAAATGAACCATATGAGGGAGGGGTATTTGATTTTTCTGCTTATTTTATGCTGATTTCTTACAAGGTTTTGAATGGGGTTCCTCCTCCTTGTTTCTTGCCCAAAGATCAGGAGTTTCTTCAGTTAAGTAATAATTATAAATTTTGGTATTGGTTTGTATATGAAGATCATTCAGAAATTAGGTTGTATGGAGTTGGGATAGAACCTTATAGATTGCCAATTTTTGTCCCCATGAGGTTGTTTGCATTGGAGTTTATTAGGCAGAGTCTGAACGTAGATCAAGTACATTTTGTTCCAATGAATAAGGGTTATTTTTTTAAGTTGCCTATGTTTATGGGACCATTCATAGTCAATATGGGGCAGGCATCAAATGAAGTTAACAAGATGTTAGAAGGCATGCACTTGTTACTAGGTGAGAAATGAGCCTATGATCTTCACAAGGTAATCTCCAATAGAATGTTTGAAAATGGTTACTCTGCTTTTATTCATGACAGTAGGCCTGAAATAGAGAAGTTGGCCAATAAAGGTTGTGTAGGCTCTGTTAGTTCCAACACTTAGACTCCCATCATTTCTAAAAAATTGAGCAAAAAGAGAAAAAGAGAAAGCCATTGATTTTGAAGATGAAGAGCAGAGAGTTGAGAAGAGGGCTAGATTGATTGAAGAAATACCAAGCACCTAGCCTGGTTTCCTCCTTCAATTAGGAGATGTTCAAAATGCACTAGCCTCACCCTCAAGACATGGAGATGTTCAGTATCAAGTTCCTTTGATCAAGCAAGTTTTTTCTCAAATTGTAGAAAAGAATCAGAAGATGAAAGCTAGTATGGAAGCTCAAGCTAAGTATAAAATTACTCCTGAACAAACTAGACTATTGGCTTCCATGGATTTAGAAAGGGGTCTATTTAAGATTTCTTTTTCTCACCCATATGAGATGACAGTAGGGTCTTCAAGTAGTTTTAAAACTATTAATTTAACTGTTGATTTGAAGAATATCCCTTTACTTGAAAAAGTAAATTTGCATATGTAGTCAGGTCAGTTGATTGTTAATGATCTGACCAAAACTAGTGGAGTTGCTTATAAGGAAAAAAACATGTTAGGAAAAGTGATCAAGTAGTTAAAATTGGAGAAGGCTAATCTAGGGCTCTTTCAACTCAGAATGAAGAGTTGAAGAAGATAATTGTAAGAATTGGAGTGGATCCTAATGATAAATAAACTGCACAGAAATTGTTATAAAGTGTCGAGTCAAAGATAAATGTATTAAAGAAGAAGTTAAAGTTGCCTACTGGAGAACACTCAATGGCAGCAGAGGTAGCAGAGGTTGAGAATGAAAAAGAGAATATTTTACAGCAGCTGTTGCAGAAAGAGGAGGAGGTTTCTAAGTTAAAGGAGTCTGTACTTAACTTGCAAAGTCAAATTTACTCTCATTCTTGCACCATAGTCATGTCATCCATAACTAATGATCCAGCAACAAGATTATCCCAGTTGAGCACAGAGTTGAATATGGCAGAAAATGATCTCAAGAAGAATTAGAGAGAGTTGGAGACAACGAAAAAGATAATGCAGGCCAAAGAAGGAGAAGTCAATAAGTATAAATCAGATTGCCAGACAACCAATAATGAAATCAAGAGTCTAAAGGAAAAGCTGAAAGGAAACATAACTATTATTCAAGAAAAAGACATTGTATGTAATGAAATCATTGAAGTCACGAAAACAACTTGGCAGTCCTTGAAAATAGTGTCAGAGGAAAAGAGAATTGTCATAGATTTAGAGGAACTGGTTATGGCAGACAAACAGAAGACTCTTAACAGAGCTTTATGGGTAAAGAATTTCATTGATTTCATCAATTCAAAGACAGATCAAGAGTTGGAGGAAAATGAAATTAAATATAGGACATTGTGTGTTCTAGAGATTAATAAGTTGATTGTAAAAAATGCTTACAGGAAGTCAACAGAGAATAAGTTGACAGAAATTAAACAAGTTGTAAACAGATTTGATAACATACTTGACAAAAGGGCCAAAGTAGGATTGCCTTCATGCTGGGATCTCAAAGGCAGTCTTATATCATGGGATTCCTATGAGCCACTATTAGTGCTAGCAAAGAGTAATATTGATAATACCCATGAGAAGACCACAATCCTGAAAGGAGCTACAGTTTTTAATTTCTTGCAGAGCATTTTCAATTACTTTGGATGGTAAATACTTTGTTCACAGAATGACCTAGTTTCAATAGGATCACTTCCTCTAGGCTAGAATATCATAAGTTGATCAATACTCCCAAGACCAGCATCAAAATTTGGAAGAAGTGTAGAGCATGTATGAATGATTCATCGGGTGACACCTCGGCATCTCAGAAGGACACATCAGCTAATCCAGAGAACACAGTGACAACCAATCAAATCTAGATCCATCAAATAGATTGAGGCTTTAGTTTTATTTATCTTTTGTTAAAATATCAATGTTGTAATAAAGTTTTTAATTGCCATGTAATAGGTAGTTTACACAGTTCTAGGTAGTTCGAGAAATTACAAGTAGTTCCAGCAGTTACAACTGCTTTGTATTGTATTTAAAGAAATGAAAAAGAAAGAGGAGGGTTCTGAGTTTTAGACTTCTGGATGACTACAAATTTTGTACTGAATTCTATGAGAAATTAATGAAATAATATCAAGCTTCTTGCACCTGTTGATGTTGATACATTTTTCCTATTTCATTTTGTGTTTTTTATTCTTTGAATGAAGTGAAATAATGTAGCTGCGAGTCTCTTTTTAGATCTGTAAGTAAGAGTTAAATAACCTTAATGTGCGCTACTTCACTCCAACTATTTTGTCTACATAAATCTCTTCTGATATTTAAAGTGATAGATTTTGTTTCTCAGAATATCATTTTTAATTTCCCTTATAGTTATTCTTTACATTTCGTTCAATATCATTAGTTAATGGCATTGTGAAGGATTTCATTATATCATATTATTGAGGGTATTAAAGAATTAATTTCCAAAGGTGTTAAACAGAGACCATCTGATATTATAATTTTGTGAAATACATTTATAAAATGTTTTAAGCATGGATTCCTTACCACAGCCAAGGGATTGTTTCTTGAGATACAACATCCCCATGGCTGATCCTTCCTGATGGGATGAATTGACCTCGGAATATGCAGGGGATTCACAAATAAATAAAGGATCAGGCTATTCCAGGACCGATTGTTTCACTACACTACCCGCATCCAAATGATGATGATAAAATAAATTTTGTTCCTTAGGCCCTTGATGCTTTTCACTAGTCTCCCCTTGTCCTTCAATTTATGGATTTTGATCAATGGCTTTCCACTACTGTTTCAGATATGAAGTCTTGATTTCAGGAGTGGATATGTTGTTTGAAGGGTGATGAGGTCCAGACATAGAAGGTACCGATGCCTTAGGATTTGATATAGTAGCAGCTTTTTGTGGTCCTATCTTCCTATTATCTCTGTATGAAGTAGAATGTTCCTTTTCTTATTTTGAGATCAGATCTCCAAAGAATTTATTTCCTCCCAAGTCTGCACTCTTCTTTTCCTTTTTATGACTCGTCTTTCCTATAATTAGTTAGAGTGGGGGGTGTTTTGGTTTTCTCTGTTGTCCTACTAGCACACATGGACCTTATGTGTATCAATCCTTCCTACAAGTGCTTCAGTTTCTACAATGGTGAGCCCGCCCAAGTATGTTAGAGCGATGCATAGGTTCTTACCTCTCTTCTTACCGCCCAACAATTGTATAGATGAATACACGCTAAATAAAAACACCCAAAACTTACACTTCTAAGTGCCCCGACGCAGCAATGGTGAGCCCACTCAAGTATGTTAGAGCGATGCATAGGTTCTTACCTCTCATCTTACTGCCCAACAATTGCTGACTAGGAACACCCTACCATCAAACAAAAAATTTTGGTTGATTGGATCGTCACTTCCATCCCTAGCAACAATGCAAAAATTTTGGACTGTATTAATGATTGTTAAATGACTAAGATGGTACACATAAATTATCAATCCAGGGACGTCTTTTATTTCAATGACAGTTGCATGTGTTGAGGAATTAAACCAAACAACACATGTAACAACAACAACGTGATATCTTTGTATTATGGTGACCAGAATTACAGAGCCAAAAGGAGATATTGTTCTCCATTAACCCCCTGACCTCAAGGGTGGAGAGTTATAATATGGTTACATGTTTAGAAAAATGAGGAACATATCGGTCATGAGAATCTTGTGATTCTCATGCTGATCAAAATAAGATACATATAGTTACAACCAATTCCCTTAATAAAAAGTATGACTGGGAAAATATTGATTACAATCAAAACTGCCTAAAATCTATCATTCTATAATACAATATGCAATGACTCCTACAACCGTCATTGAAAGTGACAGTTGTAGCGTAACAAAAATTGAGGACAATTCAACATCCAGAAGTTGACGGTACCCAATCAACAACACAACTGTAACAACAATTTGTAATAGCAGGTCTATAATAGCGCCATGGTGTAACAACATCGTAGTGTAACAACTCATTGTAACAACATACTTCCAACTGGTTCTGTACACCTCATGTTTTAGGTCACTTGTGCTAAAAATAACATCTGGAAGAATAACAAAATACCAAAGAACTTCCTCCAACATTCATCCTAGTTAACCACAAAAAGGAAACAATACATCATAATAATTAATGAAAACGGAAAGATAATTAAGTATGGAAAAACGACACTATTTAAGACAAAGAAGAAGGGAAAAAGGCAAAGGTAGTCCCAAGGCTTGAGGTCACAAGGTAAAAATGAGGGAAACAGATGTAGGAAATGAGTACAAAAATGGCTCCCAACAAGCACCAACCAGAAAGAAAATATGTAATATTCCAAAATGGGGAAAGCAACAATGTATGAAAAAAAAATTAGAAATAATAGTGTAAATCAACACATCAACAATGGAGACCAATATGGAGCTACAAAATTATGTATAAGAACAAAAAATCAATACAAAATAGTGAGGCACAAGTCATGTGATATGAAGAAACAAGCCTCCCATAAACAACCACTCCCAAAAGTGAGATGCTACTATAATACAAAATGTCGGAGAGCTGCTACAGCATAGTCATAGAATTCATAACTATAGCTGGAGATCATACAATGATAAAAATACTGGTATATGCCTCAAAATTTGTTATACCAACAGATCTAGGAACTATATCAACTTTCCAAGTCAACCCAAGAGGGTTTTCGGAAAATACACAAATATATACAAATGTGAGTTGCAGCCCTAGGGATGAAGGTTAGTTGAAAAAAAAGAAATGAGAAGATATGGTTGAAGTTAATGTAGAATCATACAAATCTTCTCCAATAGATCTTCCAAATTAAAGGATGCCCCAATCATTGAGGAAATCACCTCTCAAAACACATACTGTAACCACCCTTACAACTCCTCCCTAAAATAAAGAAGATCTGGACTGAAACTGCACTGTAGGGGATAAAATTACCTTGGCCTGATGCCAAATATATCAAATAAGCCCAAGGGGCTTCTTTACTAGCCTCCCAATGGAAGGAAACCTTCCTCCACTACAAAACTAGCTCAGAAAACACCCAATACAAACCTCCACTGCTGCACCCTGCAACACAACACAACTCTAAGCAGAAACTGCATTGTTGAAGAAAGATGAAGCTTGACCTAATGCTAGAATGTGGAAATATAGTGCAAATAATCCTCCTGTGTGGGCACTAGAAGTCCCTCAAGGATAGAGGTGGGATTCCAGCTCGGGAACACCCTGTGCTCAACAACACTACAATCTTAGCTAAACAAATGAAGCGAGCAACAAGTCTAAACAGACCATCAACAAAATAATAATCCAATCATGCCCATAATGTCTCCCATCACCTTACTTATATTCTTGATGAGCTTCCTCACCTTAGGCCCCACTCATTAAAGCCAATGCTTCCATGCATGGAGTCTCCCTCCAAAACTGCGATGCCCCTCAATGAATGCCATTCCTTCCATACCAACGCTGTTTGATTTGGTCAAGGTTGACCCAGTTTTCATGCTCCAGCACCTTTTCACACATAAGGGTCTTCAATCGAGCTTCTATATGACCTCCTTTCACATTAGGAGTGCTTTTATTCATACTAAGGAGATCTATGGGTCTCCATACCCTCTTATTCCTCTAACCAGAAGAAAAATAAAAAATTAATATTCCAATTAGTTGTATGCTAATTTAGGAATATTACAATCCTCCCCTCCCAAGTGTTTCTTGTCCCCAAGAAACTGCAAGGACAGAACTGAAAAAATGTAGGGAACCTACATCGCCCTGTGGAGCTCCAATCTCCAAGCTATCATCCATACAAAATGAATCACCCTCCAGAATGGTAATTCATAGAAAACTCCTCCCAACTGCTCATGAGAGGCACCTTCCAAGTGCTCAAGTTACCCAAATGGCTCATCCCACAAGGAAACAAGAGGTCCAATGTAGCAATCATGGATGGTGTAATGTTCTCCCTGAAATATGAAACATGATAAATGTGGAGAATCTCATCTTTAATAGGAATTTCCAATCCATGTGTCATCTCTCCAACCATGCCCACAATAATGATAAGGACATCATCAAAATATGGGATCATAATTAGAGTCATACTGGCTGCCATATATAAGACTGGAGAAGGATAATGATCCCTCAAGTGCAAATAGCGTAGTTTTACTCCAAACTGCCTCATAATAGGATATGATGAGTGTTTTCCCAACCACTTTCTTGCTACCCCAATCCTCTCACATGCTTGGAGAAGGTGTATGATGTGAGGTGTACATTGAGCACACTCTGAAAAAGATATCATCTCCTAGGGAGTAGCCATTACCATCACTGCACATGTCTCCAAATGGATCATGAGGTCTATAAGAAAGAATGCCCCATCTTGGAGCAATGACCTGTACATGGAGGGCAAAGAAATATAAGCACATGGTAAGTGAATCATGATGCCCACAAACACAATCCTTACCATGTACCTTGAAAAAGTTGGTGAAGTGGCTCATAGATGAACCTCTTCTCATCCCCAATGAGGAAACAAGTGGCTGTGTTAACTCTATCAAAGAGTTATGTCCCTCCTCCAAATAATCCATGCATCCCCTCTTGTGATGGTGCATCTCCTCTTTGATGTCTTCCCAAGTGAATCTCTCTATGATAGTACGGTATGTCCTCATGAAATCAGTGTGACTAGAGAGAAGATCCCCATGTGCTGCATGTCAATCCTTCTTCTTGTGCTTGAAGGTACAAGTCAAGCAGAGCATATCCTGGTAGTAAATGTCTCCACCCACCACTTCTGAGTCATAGTGCAATTTATGGGAGAAAATCAGCCCATAATCTCCCAAGAGTAACCAGAGCTACAATAGCTCTTGCTTCCTCCTCACATCTCCATCATATAGGCCATGGAGTGAAAAAATGATGATTGAAATGAAAAGTGTCACATCACCCCATTGCAACCAAACTCCTTGCTGCCACATGATGCAAATGTCATGCCAAGTCCCAACCAATAACATAGTAACCCTTTGGAATAATATATGTCACATGATGACCAAACTCTTTCAAGAGTAGCCAGCGTAGCCTTGCCTCCTGCTGCCCTATGTCATAGATATGCAAGTGGCTCACCCACCTCTTTCTCATCAACATAACCCATCCAACCAATGGTGAGTGTCTACTATCATGTTCTAAATGGGTATTCCTCCAATGGAGAATATCATTCTCCCAAATCAAATCACTATCTCTACACTTCATGGTATGTTGAAGTGCAACCTCCTCGAGATCTCCATATGAAGGCCAATCATCAATGACCATGTTGGACCCATAATGATCCAAGTATGGTGAAGGAAAAGTCTTCTCATTGAGTTGTGAAGTGCTCATCAAGAAGGATCCATCATAGTAATGGGAGATAATATGTCTCTCATCAACCATCTGCCTATCCCCTGCTACACCTGTAAAATGGTCATTAGAATGCTCCAATAATGGTTGGGCCCCCAAATCATCACTAATGCTCCATGATAGTGCTGTTTCTATTCATGACAGTGCATATGATGTCTCATGATCATGCTCTATGCTAAACATATAGTTCTGCATTTGATTGTTTAGGACAATATTCATCCTATCCTCCAAAGATCTACACTCCAACCCCAAGAGTTATGTGCAGCTCAAAAATGAAATACTAGGATGAATGTATATCTCCTCCTTGAATCTATCAAGGGTCCCCTATGCAGTGATAGTCTGCTGCTCCAAATCAACAGTGTATCTTGACCCTCGGTCATGCAATGGCATATCCCCACAACCTTCCATAAGATGTTTTGAAACACTAGAAAGTGGAAACATTTGCATACCTTGGTTTTGTTTGGGAACATCTTGTATTGCTACAAGGATTCCTCCCATTGGTGTGATGAATTCCCCAACTATTGGTGATGATGGCTGCTCCTCTATGGCTACACCAACGCTAGTATAAGTCTCCTCCTCCTCATGCATCTCCAAAATAGTGCATGGGAATCTAAATGTCAAGAGGTTAAGACCACTTTGCAAAGGTGAAAGTGTTCTTTCTCCTGATGAAAGTGCTCCTGCAGCAAGTTGTGGTGGAATTTTCTCTTCTTATGATTTCTTCTTGTCAAACTTCTTGACCAACCTTTGAGTAAAATCTGCATATGCAGTCACTTTTGCATGACTCAAATGGCTGAACCAACAAATGTTTGCTTCACTCTCAAGGTGCAACACTGCAATATCAATAACTTCTCTCTCTCCTACTTGATGTAGTAGGAATAATGCATCCAACTCCATTCCCCAAGCCCTTGTTGTGCATGTGGATCACCCATCAAAGGTAGACAATAGAAATCTATTGTGCTTTCTCTTTCTATAGCTTCAAGGTCTCCTTTCTTCTTTAATCTGGATAAACTGTGGGAGAGTCAGATTCTCCTTGAAAGCTCTTGATTGAGATTTTTATTATGCAAGATACTCACTTAGAATATCATGATCTAAGTTTCCTCCATCTCCGTGCCTTTTATCTTCTTCTTCAAAAGAAAAGGGCATAGTATATTTCTTTCGAGCTCTATGCAATATCGATTCTTTCTTCTACTGATAGGAAGTACATGGACCTTCCTCATCTTGAAACCCTATTGTGGTTTCATTGCTTCTCTCCTTCTCCTTTTCTTGACCTCCTTGGTGAGGTCCCTCATAGATCTGAAAAGAGATCAGATAAAATTCATTCCTTCCATCATTCTGATCTCTTTCTCCTTTTCCTTATTCTCCTGATAGCATAATGGCTGAGATCCATAGGCTGAGCCAAGATTATTCTCTAATACCACTGTAATATTCCAAAATGGGAAAAGCAACAATATATGAACACAAAACTGGAAATAGCAGTGTAAATCAACACATCAACAACGGAGAACAATATGGATCCATAACATTATGTATAATAACAACAAATCAATACAAAATATTGGGGCACAAGTCATATGATATGAAGAAACAAGCCTCCCATAAACGATTGCTCCCAAAAGTGAGATGCTGTTATAATACAAAATGTCGGAGAGCTGCTACAACGTAGTCATATAATGCATAACTATAGATGGAGATCATAAAATGATAAAAATACTGATATATGCCTCAAAAGGTGTTATACCAACAAATCTAGGCACTATATCAACTTTCCAAGTCAACCCAAGAGGGTTTCCAAAAAATACACAAATATATACAAATGTGAGCTGCAGCCCTAGGGCTGAAGGTTTGCTACAAAAATAGAAATGAGAAGATATGGCTGAATCTGATGTAGAATCCTACAACTCTTCTCCAATAGATCTTCTGGATGAAAGGATGCCCCATCCACTGAATAAATCACCTCTCAAAACACATACTGCAACCACCCCTGCAACTCATCCCTAAAATAACACAGATATGGACTAAACTGCGCTATAGGGGATAAAATCACCTTGGCCTAATGCCAAATATATAAAATAAGCCCAAGGGGCTTATTTACTGGCCTCCCAATGGAAGGAAACCTTCCTCCACTGCAAAACTAGCTCAGAAAACACCCAATACAAAGCTCCAATGCTGTACCCTGCAACACAACACAACTCTAAGAAAAAATTGCGCTATTGAAGAAATATGAAGCTTGGCCTGATGTCGGAATTCATAAATATAGTGAAAATACTCCTCTTGAGTGGGAACTAGAATTCCCTCAGGGATAGAGGTGGGATCTCGCTCGGGAACACCCTGTGCTAAACAACACTGCAATCTTAGCTAAACAGCTGAAGAGAGCAACAAGTCTAAACATACCATCAAAAAAATAATAATCCAGTCATGCCCACAATGGCTTCCATCCCCTTCCTTATATTCTTGGTTAGCTTCCTCACCTTGTGCCCCACTCATTAAAGCCACTACTTCCATGCATGGAGTCTCCCTCCAAAACTACGATGTCCCTCAATGAATGCCACTCTTTCCATTCCAACGTTGTTTGATTTGGTCAAGGTGGACCTAGTCTTCATGCTCGAAGCCCTTTTCACACATAAGGCTCTTCAATCGAGCTTTTAGATGACCTCCTTTCACATTAGGAGTGTTTTTATTCCTACTAAGGAGATTTATGGGTCTCCATACCCTCTTATTCCTCTAACTAGAAGCAAAATAAAAAATTAATATTCCAATTAGTTGTATGCTAATTTAGGAATATTACAAAAGATAAAACCAAACACACCATGGCTATCTAGGAAAATGAAAGGATAGAAAAAACCATTGTTAATCCAGGAAATCCTCGATGCCAATGATATATCATAACCAAGAAACCACATGCATATGCCATGCATGCCAAAACTAGCAAGAAATCATACATGCAACTTGGTAAATGTGAGAAAAACCCACTATAGCTGCTGATCTCAATGTCCTCTTAAAATTTCCTACTTGCCGTTTGCCTTCTTGCTCTAAATCCTAGGTATTCCACACTCCAAGAGTGATCCAAGAAAAATCTAAGTGTCTACAAGTATGAGAGAGAGAGAGAGAATAAAATGAGAGCTCGAAAAATTGAACTAACAAAAGCTACCACTAGAAAAAGGCATGAACTGATCATCAAAAGAATTTTTATTAATGAGGCCTTTATTTTCTTCAATTTTCCATTATTTTCTTTCATTTTCCTCCTCACATGCAATCTATGACCTTTCACCTTCCTTTCTCCTATTTTCCATTATTTTCATAAAAAAAAATGTCAATAAATCCCTCATGCATTTCTAAAGCCTTTGCCATTGCCTTTACCAATTCCCTTAGTGTAAGGTTCCCAAAACACAATCATTTAATTTCAGACATATATTAATCTAAGTATATATTCAGCAGTAACATATTTCAATGAAATGTAAGGTTCCACACACAGAGATTTAATTGAAGACAAAATATATTCAGCAGTAAGGTATTTCGATGAAAATTTGCAGTGAAATTTAACTGAGAAACAATTCTATACCTAAAAGAAATACCTGGAATGTAGTTAATGATTTTGATGATGGCTCTCCTCCCAGTGATGTTGATGCTATGTGATACTGTGGATAGTTAAACAGTTCACCGAAACAACCAAGTCCTCCCAACCAATCCGGGAACAATCCCAGACCCAGAGGATGTCTCCTCTGCCCCCGTGCCCAGATTTCCAAGAAGAACAGAGACTCCCAGGCAATTCAATCTCACAATTCAATCTAAATTTAGCAAAATTCCTTTCCTTTGCTCCCCAAAACATCCCCCTTTCTCCTCCATATCACCTCCCTTAAATAAGCTCCCTCCACTGCCTCATACTTCCCCGAGGTCTTCCCCTTATTAATGGTGATATTTTCTGTATTTATGGTGCTATAATTTTCATTAAATTGGGATAGGAATATAATTTAAACAATCTTCCTCCACCGCCTCTAACCTCCCGAGGCCTTATCCATCCTTATGTTCATATTAAATGTTTCTTTTTATGGTGGGTGATCCACATTAAGGTGAGTACGAATATACATTTATGAAGGTGGGATTATACAGTTATTTTATTTATAGAGCTTGGGACTTTATTTAAGTTCTTTTAATATTAATATTTAATATTGCATACTCATTTTTAACTTAAGGATTTAACTTTATTATTTCATTCCTTTTATTACCTCTTTTCATAAAATTTATACTTAGTTGAACTTAATATAAATCTGAAATCTTAATATTAAGTTCCCAATCTGAAATCTTATTTCTTGATATTAGTAGGTAGGTGTACTAGTGCGATGTGGGCGGTATAGGCAGGTGTAGCTATCAAATTCCTATATCGTTCACACGCTAATATCGTTTTGGGTATAACTTGGGAATGGGTCGTTACACTTAGCCATTAATTAATCACAAGTGATCCTCATCACTATGTTTTTTCCCAACATTTATCTTGGAATTTTTGTACCATGGCCATGGTCTTATTTTTCCTTTATTGACTTTATTATATGGATTTTTTACCAGGTTTGTTACAAATAGGTCAAAACCCAACCTCTATATTATAATTGGGGAATGTTAAATATCAAGCTACTAGTAGGATAAGGCTTCCACTCTATGACATTGTATTTATTCCATAGTTGAGCTAAGAATCTAGAAGTTGGAAGTTAATGATAAAAAGAGAAAGGATAAGATTCTATAGTAGCTGTACAGGCCACAAGTCTCAGGTAACTCTACAAAAATCTCCTCTCTCTTTGTATTTGCATATTTGCATATTATAGAAAATAGAGTAAAGTGGCCTCACCTTCTAGCTAGGTTTTCTCCCATATAGGGTTTCCAGGGTAAATCTTGAGTTTATTTGTGGATGGTGTGAGTGTATTTTTATATTCTCTATTTTTTTCATTTCAACCATTTCATACATTTAAGCATAAAATACACAATTAAAGAATTGAATATCTAAAGGAAATTAATATTCATAGTAAATGTTTTAGTATTTTATTAAATCTATTATGATGAACTATTCAACTTGAATATCCATGGCAGTTTATAGATAATATTGGCATTATAATAGTTTTATTTAGCATATTTCGTGGGAAGTTTCAGGGATCCAAGAATTGGTTTAAGAATAACACTATAGACCCTAGCCATGGTCGATGAGTCTGTTCATAATAACCATCAAGATCCACAAAATATATATTTATGAGGTTGGAAGAACATGTTTTCAACATCAATTACAATATGAACTTCCTCATGGCATCTCTAGCAAGAAAGCTTGAAGTATTCATAGAGGTCGGAGGTTCTAACTTAGAGATCAAATTAGAGGGGAAATCGAGAGATAATGAAGACCTAGAAAAGGAGTTGAGAAAAGAACCTAAGAAAGAGTAGCTAAGTTCAAGTGTTGTTAACCCTTAAAAATCCCTATTCAATATGGAAGTGAAAGTGTACATAAATCCATACTAAGGTGAGGTTGATGCATTAAAACTAAATCATTGGTTACAACAACTAGAAGTTTTTTTCCATTTTCACCATATAGATGAAGAACAAAATATATTATTTGCTAGAATGAAGTTAGAGGGAAATGCTTTAACTTGGTGTGAAATACATGCAAAAAAACTTAAGATAGAGGGTGGTTCACAAGTAACTAGGTGGGAGTACTTAAAAACCCTCATTAAGTGCCAATTCTACCCTATTGGGTATGTAGAGGACTAATGGATCTTGTGGCACTAATTCAGGTAGAGGTAAGGGAAGTGTGTATGAGAGTGCACTACTAAGTTTAGAAATATGGCCATCATGCTGAATATCTCTCCAAATCACCCAAATGTACTCCTCAAATATTTGGGGATGGGTGGTCTACTCAACCATATACAAAAGAAAGTGATATTTTTCAAGCTAAGGATAGTGGATGAGGCATGTGTTTCAGTACAATATCTAAAAAGTATATGCCACAAGAAAGGGAAACCAAGTAATTCCAAACAAAAAGAGAACCAATAAATTTTAATGATGGGAAGAAGAAGTGGAAAGTGGGGAAGGATACAAATAATATAGCCACAACATATCAATGAAAGGATCCTAGCAACCATTGTAACTATTTCAAAATTGATGCTCACATTAAGGAATTTTTTTGGAAACTACATCTAGAGTTTATTATGAAGAACCACTAGAAGGATGCAAAGAAAAAGAATATTCTAGCAACAAATTTCAGCAATCAGGTTGAAATAAGGTCCAATGTGGATGACCCTTAGTGCAGAAGGAGGTGAATCTAGGTAGCCTTCATGACCATTAAGAGGAGGAGATTACCAAAGATCCAAGTCAAGAAGTACAAAATAGATGCTATATTCGACTGAAATTCATAGGATGATATCATAGCATTAGATCTGGTCAGCAATCTTGGATCAAAGGTTTGAGATCATTTTAGCCAATATTCATTGGGATGGGTAAACAACGATGCATAGATCAGGGTAAATAAACAATGTAATATTAAATTTTCTGCAAGTGCTAATTTTATCAATGAAGTGGAATTGTATGTAGTACCCTTTGACATATGTGGAGTAGTATTTGGAATGCCATACATGTATATGAGGGATACAATCTTCATGCAGAGAGCCAATGACTACTTCTTGATTAACGATGGGAAATTCTGCATCAACAATGCACATAGAGATAAGTCACAAATCTCATTGGTAAGTTCCAACTAAGATAAGAAGTTGATTAGTTCTAATAAGAAATAGGTTTTTCTTTTCTTAAGAGAAAACAGTTGGATTATGAGTTGATAAGATTAAATGCATCCTTGGAGGGGTGTATTAAGCATTAGTTGGAAGAGTTTATACAATCATACATAAGAATTTTCTAGAAGCCTAAAGGGCCACCTCTAAGAGGAAAGTGGAGCACAAAATAAAATTATTGCCAGAATTTCCATTTTTGAATATTGGTCTATATAAATAGCTTGTCTAAAATAAAATGAAGTGAGGAAGTATATGTAGTAGTTATTGGAGCATGGTGTGACTTTACCAAGCACATCACCTCATGGGTCAACCACCATAACTATACCAAAGAAGGATTAGACTTAGTGAATGTGCATCAATTACATAGTATTAAAAAAGGTTAAACTCAAGAATTGATACCCTCTCCCTAAGATTGATGACTTATTATATGATTTTTAGCACATAAAATACTTCACCAAGTTGGATCTTGAATCAAGATTTGTATGTATGGTTTGTCATGCCATTTAGTTTATGTAATGCACTATATACCTTTATGATAATGATAAATGATTTATTATGCCCATATATATATATATATATATATATATATATATATATATATATATATATATATATATTCATTTGTTATATCCTATTTAAATTATGTAGTTTATAGTGTTACATGGGAGGAACATATCTCACATATTATACAGGTGTTATAGATGTTGAAGAAGCACCAACTACTAGCTAACCTCAAGAAATGTTACAAGGAAAGATTTGCATGAATGGTTGGTCATGCAATTTGGTTTATGTAATGCAAAAAATATCTTTATGAGACTAATAAGATGTATTATGCCTATATCACGATTCATTTTTTATATTCTATTTGGCGGATATACTAGTTTATAGTGCTACATGGAGGGAGCATATCTAACATCTTATGTGAGTGTTAGAGGCTTTGAAGAAGTTCCAACTACTGACTAACCTTAAGACATGTGAGTTTTTCCAACAATTTTTGGTGTATTTGTGATATGTGATTGGTGGAGGGGAGCTCAAGATAAATATTGTGAAGATGGAGGCCATCATGAAGTGAGAAATGTCTACAAATATATCTAAAGTTAAGAACTTTTTTGGGGAAGCATAGTACCTACAAAATTTCATACCATCATTTTAAGTAATAGCTACACCACTCCATGGCACAACAATGAGTGGAAATGGTTTCGAGTAGGGGAAGAATTGATAGATGGATTTTGATGAATTGAAAAGAAATATTAGAAAAGCATCAATTCTTGCCCTGTCAAACTTGTGGAAGTCTTTCAAAAGAGAAACGACTGGAAGTGGATATTCCATGGGAGCATTGCAATTCAAGGACGAAGGCATGTATTCTATAATTATGAAATATTTCACTGGGGAGTTTGTAACAACCCTTTTTGTCACCCCTCATGTAAATATTATTATATGAACTATTTATATAAATTGCTATAAATTATAAATGATGATTGGTCTAAGAGAAGGAAAAAAATCAAATCTTGAGAGGAGAATTTACTTTGGAATTGCTTGGGGATATAACTAAACTCTGAATTTGCATTAAATTTCCACTAATTCCCCTATAGAATTAAAGGAAAACTGGTACACGTATTAAAAATGCATATGGGAAAGAGGATGAGAAATACTGCTCTCATGGTACGTGCTGGATCTGGTTAATGCGCAACATAGAAGTCACAAAATAACAAGAAGTAAACATACATGTAGGAAGGGAGGCTATGGAAAGGATTGGAGAGGAGCACACATACAAGAAACTTGAAGAAAAAGCACAGGAAATGAAGGAAGAGTTCACAAGTGGAGGAAAAATAATGGCGTTGAATAGAAGAGCACAAAAGTGTGCATGGTAGAGGAAAAGAGAAAAGTGTTATTCAATAGGTGGAGGCATAGGGAGTTTTGGATTCTTGTAGGGTTTATTAGGTGGGACTACTATGCTCTCGATATCTATGTGGTGATATTTTGCAGGTGGAGACACTGCATTCTGAATTTCTTCTAGGTTTAGCGGGTGGAACCATAGTGCTCTCTGGATTCTTGTGGTGTTGTTAAACATGTGGAGACCGTGTCCTCTGGACCCTCCTATTGCTATTAGGTGGGTACATGGTGTGCTTTGGATTCCTACGGGTTTAATAGGTTGAGGCACTATGGGAATTGGATTTCTAAAACGATGAAGTGTGTGGAGATACTCTAGTCTTTGGAATCCTATGGTGATTTTTAGGTGGATAATTGTGTGCTTTGGACTCCCTAAAGTGTCATTCAGGTGGAGACACTGTGTGCACTATATTTTTGGGTGTCAAGTGGAGGCATGGTGTATTCTATATTCCCATGTGATTTTTAATTAAACCAGTGTGAATTTCCATTTAGAATCTCACTCCTCAGGCTATGAATCTATATTGGGGTGGTTAACTGCAAGAAATAAATGCAATGTAGTCAACCTATGCTTGGCGAGAGAGTTGAAGTTATTTTCTCAGTTTCCAGTCATGCAATTAATAAGATAATTTTCTTACCTATGTCTCTATGTATACATTTTTCACTTGAATGATAATTATTGTTTTTATATGACAATGAATGTATTAAAACTATTAATGAAGAAATATATATTTTATGTGTGATTGCAATGAGATGTTTGTATGATTGTTCTTGTAACAACCCCTTTTCTAGTCCATATTATAAACATTATATTAATTGTAAATTCATGTAAATAATGTGGAAAATGTAATATAATGACCAGCTGAGGAGAGGACACGAATTTAGAGCTTTAGTGGAGAAGTTTCTAGGGGAAGTGCTTGGTAAAAGGCTACACTTAGAGGTAAAATTAAGAAGCTATCTAGCTTCCTGCAAAATAAAATATAAGAGGGTACATGCAATTATGAAAAGAGATGGGCCTCCTACAAAATAGGATGAGCCCTATTGTCCCCATAATTAGTAAGTCATGTTGGTATGGTCAACATGGCAGGTAGAAGCAAGGAGGACATGGTGTTGGGCTGCGGATAGAGAAAGAGAGAGTTATTCACACAAGAAGGATGGTTTTTTATTGGGAGAATTTGTGATATAGGTCAAAGACACAGTCATAGACATAAAATAAACAACTTTTGGCACAAACAGATAGAGGAGACAATGAAAGAGATAAGGCTAAGGAGGAAAGAAAAAACCAATCAACAAAAAGGATTAGGCAGAGGCATTGGTTGTTCCTTATACTGGCGTGCACGACTGAAGGAAAGAAAGGAACAACAAGTTGTTGTTGAGGAGGAGTCATAGTGGTTGGAAAAGCCCCACTGAGGACTATAGGTGGAATCACTATGAAATCCTTGGACTCCAGGGTATTTTGTTAACTGGATGGAGTATATTCTGTTGAGGATTTCATTACTCAATATTTGAATTTGGCTTGGGGGTGGTTATCTGCAAGAAATATTACAATGTAAATTAATATATGGTTGGGAGGAGAGTCAAAGTCTCTCCTCTAGTTTTTTTTTTCCTCGAGAAAAAAGCGTAATTTCATTACTGCAGGTGAGTACAAAATTACATTGTGAATCACAAAAATGTGTGATCAAAGTAGACAAACCCAAGAGTTTGTAGGAAAAAAATAGTTACAAAGAGAAAAGTAATCCTGTGCAGAACCAAAATCTGGAAATTACCCTTTTCCATTTGGAAAAAAGTGGTGATCATAATAAATAGACAGAAACGCTGCTATCTATTAGCAGTCCAGCAAGAAACCGTTCAGAAAAAACACTGCCTAGAAGAAAGATTCTCAAAGCTCTTCATGGAGCCAAACATAGCCCAGACAGTCATAAGACCTTATGGATGCACCAATAGAGAAAAAAAATGCATCATAAAAGATGTAATGTAGCACCGCCCAGGGAGGAGTCATTGTCAATGTGTGTCAATTACATGTGTGTCCAGCCAGCTGTAGCAGCCCTTCATGGGAGAAATACCAAGCAATAAAATAGTGGTTGCGCAGCCACCATCACAAATATGTTGAGAAAACGCTCACCAAAGTAAGCAGCCCATGACTTTTAGATGTCATACCTGTTAAATAAGTTCCATCCCACCGCAGACAGCCCATTGAGCATGTAAACCAAAATAAAAAAATGAGTGATAAATCTCAACCACCTTCTCATAAACTGTTGAGAAAAAGCACACTATGAGTATGCATTCTGTTGGCAATTAGTTGTTAGGCCAACATAGGAAAAATTGTAGCCTCTCAGTCAAATAAAGATGGATGGAAATATTCAGTGGTATCGCCATCTTGATGTTCTCGGATCCTCCAGATGCCCTCGTCCTGTTGAATCCCCCTCTTTGAGGCTCGATCAGCCTCATCAATATTTTCTCGATATATATGCTGGTAGGAGAAAGAATCGAATGAAAGGAGGATCTCCCTAATAGAGAGAAACAGATTTTGTAAATGGTGTACTCTGCAATGCTGAATTCCTTTTATCCAATTTATCACATTCAAGGAGTCCCCATAGAAATTTATCTTTCTACAACCTTTCTCCGTAGCGAACATCAGAAGAATCTTGAGGCTCAGCAATTCAGCATAATTATTTGTTCCTTCCCCAAGCCCAACAGAGATCTCAAACCAATGTGATTCTGAAAGGAACAACAGAGCCCCTCCACCACAAACATTTTGCTGCATAGCCCCATCAAAAAAACCCCAAGGATTCCTCCTATCAATGTCCAACAGTAGGACCTCCCTCTGATTGGCAGCACGGATATGGATAGGAAAAGCAGAGTGCAGTCCAATAGTCATGGCACCAATGATCTCTGGTGTACTGACCGTCCCATCAAATAGTAGACGGTTACGAGCCAACCAACAACCCCATATGACTAGGAGAGGCAGAGCTTTAAGATTCTGCTCAGCATAAGACACCCACCACGAATCCCATGCATGAGACACAGTTAAGCCCTCCCATATACAAAGGATACCCAATAACCTGGAACATTCCAGCCAAACACCTTTAATGAAAGGACAGCTGAGGAATAGATGGTTAACTGATTCCACATCAGAGTTGCACAAACAACACCATCCATGGCCCTGAAAACATCTGTGTTGCAGAACATCCCAGGTGGGGACTTTATTTTCAAGGAAACACCACATAAAAAGGCGAGTCTTAAGAGGAAAATTTAGTTTCCAGAGTTTCTTCCACCACCACCGCTCTTCACCCAAGAAAACCCCAGCACTAAGTTTTGTGTAGCCAGCCCAAGGAGAATAGATTCCTGAAGAATCAAAATCCCAAGCAATCTTATCCTCCCTATCCTGAAGCAAAATATGAGCCTGTTTTAAAGCACTGATATATATAGCCAGAGCCCTCTCATCATGAGCATCTAGCCCCAAATAAGAGGCCAAAATCCAAGGCTGAATGCCCAACCTTCTCCGAACCGGATCAACAATTTGGGAGAGAAAGGTAATCCCCCTCTGCCTTAAGGCCTCAACCGTACGCCTGGGGAGGAGGTGTTGTAGTATGCTTCCCATCCAAGGATCCTCACCAACCCGAAGCTTCTTGCCACTACCCACATCCCAAGCCAGACTTGTTTCCAGAATGTGAAAAGATTTAACTAGAGCCTTCCAAATCACCGACCCACCCGCAAAGGATTTTCTTAGATTCCTTATCCAATCAACAATAGAAAAAGGAGCAATATATTTCTGTGTGATCACCTGTGTCCAAAGACTATTAACATTGATGAGCCTCCACCCACCCTTAGCAGCAAGAGCCTGAGCAAAGAGAAAAATATTTTTCATTCCCCATCCTCCCAGCCCTTTAGGGACTACAATTTTATCCCACCGAACCCAAGGGGTCACCAAAGATTCCTGTTTCCAAATCCAAAGGAATCTAAAGCAAATCCTCCTGGCTGCCTCCAAAATACCCTTTGGAATCCAAGAGAGGGACAACCAATAAACCAGGGCAGCCTCCAAAACAGACTTAACTAAAGTCAACCGCCCAGCTCTAGACAACCATTTATGACACCAAAATCTTAAGCGTTTTTCCAGATTTTCCAGCAACCAGCTCCAATCATGTTTCCTATAATCATTGGGTTTTAAATGGAACCCCAAATAATTCATCCCATCATCCAAACCAACAGAATTATGGGGAAATATCCTCACGAACTCACGCCTCTCCTCATCCCTCAAAAAATGAGTAGTGATGGAAGACTTCCCAGCATTTACTTCCATACCAGTGGCCTTGCTAAACAAGTCCAAAATTTCACCACTAGTGATTGCATCTCGCACCGATACAGAGCAGAAGATTAAAACATCATCAACAAAAAGTAGACGAGTGATGAAAAAATTAGGAGCAACCTGTATGCCCTTCAAGGAACCCTGTCTCTTTGCCTCCTGAAGAGCTCTGCTCAAGCCCTTAGCAACCAATAAAAACAAAAGGGGAGAAAGGGGGCAGCCCTGGCGCAGACCCTTTTCAGTATGAAAAAAGGGAGATGCAGCCCCATTAAGCAAAGTAGAGAAAGAGACAGTTGTAATACAACTCATGATCCATCTTATGAAACCAATGCCAAAACCAAGGTGAGTCAGAAGCATACGAATATATAACTAGCTTACCCGATCATATGCTTTGGAGAGATCTATTTTCAGCACAGTCCCTTTGAGGTTCTTGGTCTTCATGCTGTGGAGAGCCTCTTGAGTAGTTCCGATTGCTTCATGTATTTGACGGCCTTCCAGGAAGCCAAATTGTTCACCAGAGATATGAGTAGACAGAATGCATTTGAGTATTCTCGCAACCACCTTGGCTACCACTTTATAAATACAGTTGCACAAAGAGATAGGACAAAAATCAGCCAGAGAAAGAGGGTTATCCACTTTCGGAATTAAAGCTATGAAAGTGGAATTAAAGCAAGCAGAAATCTGCCCTGAAATTCTGGTATCCTCCACAACTTTTAGCAGATCTGCCCCTAACACATCATATAGAGCCAAGAAAAATTCGATCGACCATCCATCTGGCCCAAGAATTTTGTCCTTTTGGAAGCTATGAAGAACCTCCTTTAATTCCTTCTAAGAAACCTCAGCCATCAATGATCTGTTATCTGCCTCCTCCACAAATCTCGGAAAAAATTGAGCAACTCTTATCACTTCCGCAAGAGATGCATGAGCTGGAGCCTTAAATAGGTCCTTGAAATGTTCAACCCCCAGCTTAGCTTTAGCCTCAAAGGTAGAATGCTCAATGCCCTGACCATCTCTTAAACTCCATATAGTATTAGCTGCCTTCCGACCACGAGCATATGCATGAAATTTTTTTGTATTATCATCCCCACAAGCCAACCATGTGGCCCTACTTTTCAACCTCCAAGATTCCTCCTTATCCATAAGTAGGGAGTTCCTTCTTTTTTCAAGAGAAACAAGAGTATCTTTATCTACTTGAGATTGAAAACCCCCTCAAATCCCCTCATAGATCAAGCGTAGATCCTCTTCCACCTGCTTCAAATCCATATCCTCCCTCTGTCTCTTAGCAGCCGACCATACCTTCACAGCATCCTTGATGCGTTTAAAATTTTCAGCAAATTGAAAAGCCGCAGAAAGATTACTATCTTCCCTAAAAGGGATCCACCGAGCGAGAACAAGAGCTTTGAATGAATCATCCCTGAGCCAGATTTTGTTGAAATTTAAAGGGCTAGGAGGCTGCCTAGGCCCGATCTTGAACTCAAGAAAAATAGGAAAATGATCAGATGCACCCCCACATCCAATCCACTGCCTAATTTGAAAAGGCCTGTCCACAATCTGCTCAGCCACCAGGAAACGATCAAGTCTCTTCGCTATTCTTCCTTCAGCACATCTATTGTTCCTCCAGGTGGGTTTCATCTTTATGGGCTCAATATCGAGCAAAAAATTCTCCTCCAATTTTTGTGTGAAGTACCCAGTCAATAAATCAGTTTGTGCATGAGGACCCTAGACCTCAGACGGGCCCAATGTAAAGTTCAGATCCCCTCCCAATATCACCGAGTCCCCCTTGAGTAAAGAGTTACCCAGAAGTGAGTCCCAGAAAGGGATCCTATCTTGATATGGGCCATAAATATTAAAAATATTAAATGCTTCACCTAGCTCCATCGCCAAAAAATTTAAACCCAGGACCGACTCCATACCCCAGAAGTTCATAGGTTTGATTGTTCTTTCATTCCATCCAACTGCCAAACCACTCGACCTTCCTCTAGCATCCAGCGACTCAAAATTCCATCCTGGCAACCAACCTTCCAATCTAGCTTTGACCACAGTCCCTTCACCTAAAGTCTCTTGTAGCAGAATAATATCCGGACAGTCCAGAAATATAATCCTTCGGAAAGCAGATTTCTTAAGGGGACTTGCCAAGCCTCTGCAATTATAGGACATAATCTTCATTACACACCAGGCTTCAGGGATTGGCTTGCTCTAAGCACCCTGTCAATTGAAATCTGCCTCCCATCATTTACATCCATCATAGCTCTATCCTGAGCTTTCGCCAAGAAGGAGATCCTACCGCTGCCTCGAGCAGCTGGGGATTTTCCCCTCCCGAACCCACCTACACCTTTTTTAGCACTAGATCTCAGATTATAGCCAGTGACCGACGGGGCAGAGTTTACCAAAGGAGCCATCAGCTCTTCACCTGGATCGAAAACAATAGCCTTCTCTTGGAGAGCTGGCTGAGAAAAATGAGTAGGAACAGCATTAGGTAACAAACCACAATCATCCTTCCAAACCGAGACTGAAGTCGAGACCAAGTTAAGAGAAATATTGATGTTTGGGGAGAATGGGAAGGAACCCATGAGTGAAGAATTCAACAAAGTTAACACTTCTTTCAACATGCCATCATCCCTCAATTGGAAATCCGCTCCATAATGACAACTATGGATCTTCACAGCCGATAACGATCCACAATCAGAATTCTGAGAGAGTGACTCCTACCCAGAAGAGAGACTAGACTCCGCTCCCAACGCCTGGAAACCCAAATCAAGTGGAATGCTGGAACCATTGGTAGCAGGGTTCGAAACGCATGAGAAGGTTGAAGTGGGCAATGGCTGCGTATTGGAAGGGCTAGAGCCAGCCCCCTTCAAGATAGGTTCCACCTCAGATCGACTAGACCTCCGACTTTTTACATTTTGAGAGAAAGAAACACATTCGGAGGCAGGATGGCCATATGCATGGCACCGACAACATCTGAATGGAACATTCTCATAATTAAGTAGCTGCTTAATGTCATATTTCCCCCACCGGAGATTCAGAGATTCTGCAAGGCCTTCTCTGATGTTAATCATGACAAGAATTCTAGCAACCCGCCTGTGATTTGTCTTAAAAAAAGAGAGGTCTGCCTCTAGGAAGACCCCAATCGTATTGCCAATACCACGGAGATGTTCCTCTGTCTAGTAATGAAGAGGCAGGCCAGGTATACGAACCCACAATGGGACCGAATCCACCCTCTCCCTACTTGCATCAAAAAGAGGATGCCAAGGTTTTAGGAGCATTGGAGTATGGTCTAAAGCCCAACACCAATGCATCATCCACTGGATATGATCAAGATGCAGGAAATTGAAAGCAAACCACCCCTTTGAGAGGGACACCACCTCAGGGACATATCCAAGGACAACTTTCCAATGCGCTTCAGCCCATGCAACAACGGTTTTCAGAACGAAAAACCTCCCCACAACCCTGCCAACCAGTGTTCTGCTAGCCATTTGTGAAACCTGCTCCCAGCCTATGTCTTCACCCAAGACATAGTTATACTCTGCTCTTTTGACCTTGATCCATTTCTTTTTTCTGCCCCCCTTCTTCGACGCTCCAGCTTCCCTTACATTGTTTGAGCCCGTCTCTTTTGTGCCTTCAGAAACATGAACCCCACTCTGTTCTTCCCAGCTTATATGGTTTGGGACAGCCCTCAAGCTCTCCCTTTCACTAAAACCATCCACCCTTCTATACGTGAGCACAGAAGGATCCTGATCCTTTTCATACTCTGAAGAAAACACTCTCTAATAACCACCCACATCAAGATCCCTCTCTTCCGCATTCAAGCACTGAGACATTCCCTTCCCCTGCAGATCGAGACCCTTTACCAAGGGTGCCGCGCTCCTGCTGCCATTCAAACTGCCTCCCGCCCTCCCATGAAGACCACCTTCGAAACCAAAGGACGACAACCTTCCTTCCGTGAATAATAGGGGCTCCTCCTCTCCTTGAGAACGCAGCCCAAGCTGCACACCGATCCTGGTCTGATCATCGTTTGCAGAGGCGCGCATTCCCTGAACATTCTCCCGCCCAGCACCATCTCCCAAAACTCGAAAGTCTCTCCTCTAGTTGCTGACATATTTGAATAAATAAAATAAGTATTTATTTTCTTGTAGATACTTGTATTATGAATGAACAATAACTATCTCTTGTAAAAGTCCATTAATAATGTATAGAATGCAAAGAACTATAATACAATGTGTTGTGAGTCGTTACCTCATTAGTAATGGCTTGATAATTACTATAATGTCAAGATTCACCTAAATGGATCAATTATTATGCTCATGAATGGTATGAATGCTTGTTATTATGTCATAGGGGATTGAGGATCCCCGATAAATAATTATGCTCTCAGTAGTTAATAATTTGTTTAATGTATGAAAATTTAGACGTGTTACTATGGTGGACGAAATCCTGTGGTCAGAACATTATGACTTGAAAAGAATTCCTATGGAGGTTGGGATGACCGAGGACAATTCAGGGGAATTGGTTTAATGGACCATGTTATGTTATGTAGGCTCTCATTATATTGTGACCCCTTAGACTCCTATAAATAGAAAGGATGTTTTGTCATTTGAATCATCCAATAATTGTTCATTTATGTAATGTAAATGAGGTTACCCATAGAAATGGATAATTTTTAAGTCGTTGATCTATATTATCTTCTATTTTGTGACTTGGTTGCATAAATGAACAATTATATTCTATTATTGTTATGTAGGCTCTCATTATATTGTGACCCCTAAGACTCCTATAAATAGAAAGGATGTTTTGTCATTTGAATCATCCAATAATTGTTCATTTATGTAATTTAAATGAGGTTACCCATAGAACTGGATAATGTTTAATTTTTTGATCTATCTTATCTTATATTTTGTGACCTGGTTGCATAACATTTGGTAACAGAGCTTGGGATTCTAGGGTTTCACTTATTCGAATATGACATATTGGAAATTTAGCTATAACGTTTGTTCTAATATGCTTCAGAAGCTGAATTTTTTACCACGTGGAGATGAAATCATGGTGAACTTCGTGTAAAAATTTCAGATATTGGTTCACTATATTTTCAGAGATATGATCCGGAGAAGTTAGGGTTTCTGCAAATTCCAAAATTTAGTATCAAACATGTGACCTAGGTAAAATCGTCATATCTTTTGTTTCAGGCATCAGAATTGAATTCTGTAAAAAGATGTTGAAATTGCACGGATTGTAACTTTTGGTGTAGCAATTTCAGAGATGAAGGTTGAAATAGTGACACGTGGAACTTCGTATAAGTTCACTCTACTGAACCCATCTATAATCAGGTCATCGTGGGAGATTGGTCATAACTTTACCTTGAATAATCCAAATTTGGTCTGACTTATGGAATTGGAAAGAAGATTTAGAGGGCTACCATAGGACCAATTTTCAGATCTTGGAGATTCGAAATAACAGAGATACAATAACTTCAATATCGAGCTCCTAAAAATCTAGAAAAAGGTGTGTATTTTTTAATTTTGCATAATTTTTGTTTGAAGAATCAATTTGAAGTGATTTAAAGAGTATATTGAAGCATACATATCAATATTTGGTCCTAAAATTCCTAAAAAATAATAATTCTACACCCATTAAGGCCTCATAAATCTCTACTATGACGCATGAAGAGGAAGAAGTGCAACATGATATATCAAAATTATGAGATCAAGTGCAACAAATTTTGCTCTTGTAAAGAGTAACAAAAACTGAAATGGAAGCTAAGATGGATGGTTTAAAAGAATGGTTTAAAGTCAGACATGGATGGTTTGAATAAATAAATGGATTGTTTGAAGAATGGCATGGAAGCTATGATCTATGGTATAGAATAAAAACTGAAAGGAAACATGGAAGACATGAAGAATGGTCTAAAATAAGACATGGAAGGTTTGAAGGAAGGTTTGAAAAAGTGGCTACAAGTAATTATTCCTAATGGTGAAAAGGTAGTGGTTGAAACTCATGATGAGAACAAAAGAAATGTTAATCATGATTTCATAGACTCTAATGTTGGATTGAATACCCACCATATTCCAAAGATCGATGATGAATTTTGATGGAAAGGATCCTGTAACATGGATACGACAAATGGAGCAATATTCTGATCTCTATAAAGTGAAAAACACACAAAAGGTACAAATTGAAAATTTATATTTAGAACTAAATCTGTTTTTATGTTATTGATGGCTTTGTTCTCATAAACCACTTGTCACTTGGTCAATTTTTATGGAGGAAATGCTAACACATTATGAGGATACAAAAAGAAACACCTTATTTATCTAATTAACAAATATCAAACAAAAGGGTTCAATTGTGGACCACATTGAGGACTTTCAAAAATTGAATATAATGGTAAAGGATATTCCAGAGAAGCATAGGATTGATGTATTCATAGGGACTTTAAATGATAACATCCAACATGAGGTCCGCCATTGGGAACCTGAGTCATTAGAGAAGGAATTCAGGTTGGTAAGAAAAATTGAAATCAAAATTATATAAACGAGGAAGCCTACCACTCACAACTATAAAGATGGAAGTGTTGTTGCTCATAGCCTTCCACAACCTACAAGGTTGACACCACAACAATTGGAAGAAAAAAGAGCAATAGGGATTTGTTACAGTTGTGATATAAAATACGCTAAAGGTCATAAGTGTGCTCAGAATAAATTATTTTACATAGATTATGAAAAGGAGGAAGAAAAGGAACAAGAAAATTCAAAAGAAGAGGATATACACTAGGAAACGAACGAGAAAGAAGATATGAATATGAAAATATCTTGTAATGCATTGGAAGGAATTACCACTCCTCAAACTCTCAAGGTAGAAGGAAATATAAAGAAGAAAAAATTAATACAGTTTATTGATTCGAGTAGTACCGATAATTTTATTCATTGTAAGATAGCCAAGGAATTGAATTTCTTCATATATCCAACACCATAATTTCAAGTGATGATTGCAAATGGAGGAACTATAAATTTCTCTCGAAAGTGCCATAATATCAAGCTAACCATGGCGGAATATGTATTGAATAATCTAATTCTTTCCATTCCAATGGGTGGTGCTGATGTTGTACTAGGAGTTCTATGGTTACAATCTTTTGGTACGATACCTTTTAATTTTCAAGAACGTTTCTTGATTTTTTGTGGGAAGGAAAGGAATTTTAATTAAGAGGTATGAGAAGGAAAACATGAAAGATAATCAGCTATAATGGCATGAAAAATATTCTAAAGAAAGAAAAACAAGGTGTAATTTCACAATTATGCTCACTAGAGTTTCAAATATCGAAATCATCTATTTCTCGAGATCTCAAAAAGTCTTGGAAAATCATTCCAAGGTATTTGAGACTCCCAAAGGCCTCCCACGTATTTGTGATCATGATCATGCTATTTATTTTATTCCAAGGAGTGTCCCTACAAACATCAGGATTTATATATATCCCTATGCCCAAAAGAGAAAAATTGAACATATGATTGTAGAAATGCTAGAGGTCAGTATAATTCAACCTAGTCAAAGTTATTTATCTGCTCTAGTAGTATTGGTACACAAGAAGGATGGATCATGGTGCATGTGTTCGGATTATAGGGAACTCGACAAGCTCATTATTAAAGATAAATTTCCCATTCCTGTCATTGATGAATTATTGGATGAATTACATGGAGAAATTTACTTCACCAAGTTGGATCTTCGTTCAAGATATCATCAAATTAGAATGAAGACTGAAGATATTCTGAAAAAAACACTTCGAACTCATGAGATTCATTATGAATTTTTGGTCATGCATTTTGGCCTTACCAATGCACCTTATACATTTCAAGGGTTAATGAATTCCATTTTCAAACCCTTCCTTAGAAAATTTGTGTTAGTATTTTTTGAAGATATACTAATCCACAAAAGGTCTTGGAAGGATCATATTCAACATGTTGACATGGTGATCAAACTATTGGAGGAGAAACAATTATATGAAAAAACCTCCAAATTTTTCTTTGGAGTACATGAGGTGGAGAATATGGGTCATATTGTATCTCATGAGGGTGTTAAGGTAGACCCTAACAAAATTAAATCCATTAAGCAATGGAAAATCCCCACAACCATAAAGCATCTGCTAGGATTTTTTGGGTTAATAGGGTATTATCGCAAGTTTTTTAAGAATTATGGGAGAATAGTAGCACCTTTAACATCATTACTGAAGAAAGATGAATTTTCTTGGACTCTAGAAGCAACTAAGGCCTTTGAACATCTTAAAGAGGCAATGTGCCAAGCACTGGTCTTAGCTATGCCAGACTTCACAAAAACCTTTATTGTGGAATGTGATGCCTCAGGAAATGGAATTAGTGCTATTTTAATGAAATAAGGAAGACCCATTTCTTTTGAAAGTCATCCAATCAAAGGAAAGTATTTACAAAAATATATTTATGAGAAGGAAATGTTGCCAATACTACATGCACTAAATAAATGGCGACCTTACCTAATGGGAATACACTTCAAGGTAAAAACAGATCATGATAGTCTTAAATAATTTTTGGAACAAATATTATCTTCAGAAGAGAAGCAAAAGTGAGTCACAAAGATGTTGGGTTATGACTTTGAAATCATCTACAAAAAACAGAAGCTAAATGTTGTTGCACATGTGCTCTCAAGAAAGGATGAGGATGTGGAAGTATTGATTTGTGCCATTTCTATTATCCCACCAGATCGGATAACCGAAGCAAGGGAGGAATGGAAGAATGAAGAAGAAGTGTGAACGCTTATTAAAAATTTGTAGCAATATCCCAATACATATGATACATTTAGCAAGAAAAATGATTCATTATGGTACACAGATCGCTTATATATTTGTAAGAATTCCCAACTAAAACAAAAGATTATTTTGGAATTGCACACCTCTCCCTTAGGAGGACACGGGATTTAAAAAAAATTACCACAGGATCAAGAGGGATTTTTTTTGGGATGGCCTTAAATATGATATTCAAAATTTTGTGGTGGAATATTTGGTCTACCAACAAAATAAAGTTGAGACAATTAAGACACCGGGTCTACTAAAACCTTTATCCATTCCAAGTCAACGTTGGGAGGAGGCTTCAATGGATTTTATCACATGTTTACCCAAGTCCGAAGGTAAGAGTGACATCATGGTGGTAGTTGATATACTTACCAAGTATGCACACTTTTGTGCACTATGTCATCCATTTAAATCCAATTGTAATATTCCAAATTGGAAATAGCAGCAATATAGCTCATAAAATGAAAGAAGCAGCAAATATTTAACACATGAAATCATGAGACCAATATAGAACCATATTATTGATCATATATGCAGCAAATAAGTACAAAACAATGAGGCACAAACCATAGAATGTGATAACACAAGCCTCCAATACATAGAAACTCTCAAAAGTGAGATAATGTTGCAACACAAAATGTTAGAGAGCTACTAAAACGTAGTTATATTATGCATAACTACAGCTGGATAAGATACAATGATGTAAAAATACTTATATAGGCCCCATTAGAATCTAAACATATATATCTGGGCACTCGATCATCTTTCCAAGACAACCCAAGAGGGTTTCCGGAAAATGCACACAATGTGCCAATGTAAGCTGCAGCCCTAGGGATGAAGATATGTTGCAACAAATGAAATGGGAATATATGGCTGAGGTTGATGTAGATAACTACATATATTCTCCCATAGATCCTCCGGATGAAAGAATGGCTCCTCTACTGAAGAAATCACCTCTCAAAACAACCACTGCAACTACCCCTGCAACTCCTCCCTAAAATAATGCAGATCTGAACTGATACTGTGCTGTAGGGGATATACCCTCCTTGGCCCTGCCAAATATGTAAATAAAGCCCAAGGGGCTTCTTTACAGGCCTCCCAATGGATGTAAACCTTCCTCCACTAAAAAACTAGCTCTGAAGACACCCGATCTAATACTCCACTGCTGGACCCTACAACAAAGCACAATAACCTGCAGAAACTGTGCTGATGAAGAAATATGTAGCTTGGCCTGAAAACCTGAATGTGGGAATGAATAAAATGATCTCCCAAGAGGCCTCTTAAGGTAAGAGTTTGGATTCCCGCTCAGGAACACCCGGTGCTAAACAACACAGCAATCTTAGTTAAACAACTGAAGAATGCAAGTAGACTAAATAGACCATATACAAAATAATAATCCAAAACATAACCTCATATGGCTCCCATCCCCTTCCTTATATATAATATGAGCTTTCTTTCCCTTGGCCCCACTCAATTAGGTTATTTCCTTCATGAAATCAACCTTCCTCCAAAACAACAATATTCCCCAATTAATCTCCACTCCTCCATAATAGCGTTGTTGACTTGGTCAAAGTTGACTGAATCAACATGATCCAAACCCTGTTCACACTAGGAGGAGCTTTATTTAGCTGTTGAAAAGGTATAATTTCACACTTGAAGTGTTTTTATTGCTGCTTAGGAGACTTATGGTCCTCCCCACCCACTTATTCACCTACCTAGTGGTAAAACAAACTATAATATTCCATTTAGCTTAAGGCTAAATTTTTGGAATATTACAGTCCTCCCCTCCAAAATGTTGCTTGTCCTCAAGCAACTATATAGGAAGAGAAAATTTCCTCCCCTCCTCCTCATGTGGCCTCCTCATCAATAGTCCCCACCATTGCTGAAGATAATCTACAATAAATCTGCCCTCCAATGGTTCTTCCCAAGTATGCAAAACCCAATGGTTCACATCATGAAAAGGTGGAAGGTGTAAGTGGAAACCTTCTTGCTGTCCAATGGCCTCCTCAAGGTAGGAGTGATGACAAACATGGGGAACCTCATTCCCAATGAGAGACTCCCATACCCATGCTATCATCCAAATGAAATGAGCCATCCTAGGTATCTCATCAAAGAAATCCTCAACCCCTAGTTTATGCAATGTATTGGGGTTGCATGGAGAGATTATATTTTTCCATCCAAGTTGCTTCTCTCTCCATTTATGGTAAGTATGGGGTCATTGCTAATCTTGGGTTGAAATTTCATGGCCTCCAAGAATGGCCCAAGTTACCCCACGAAATAAATCAGCCACGAAGTGCCTCCTCCAAGAACTCAAGTTCTCCAAATGGCTCGTCCCACCTGATGACAAGAGACAAAGTGTAGTAATCATGGTTTTCCCATTGTTTATCCTAAAACATTCAACATTTAAAATAGGGAGAATAATACTCCCAATGGGCACCTTCAACTCTTGTGCCACTCTCCCAACAAAGCTTCCCATAGACATAAGAGCATCATCAATATATGGAAGCAAAAACAAATGAAAACAAGTTGGCATATGACAACCGGGAGGTGGATCATAGTTCCACATAGGGAACTAGTGTAGTGCATCCCTTACCTTCCTCAAATCATAGAATAACAAGTGCCCGTCCAGCCACTTGTTTGCTGCCACAATCATCCTATAAGATAGGATCATGAAGGTACAATGTGGTGTCAATGGTGCACATCAAGAATCATGTGGCTTCCCCCACAAACCACCAATAGAATAGCCAAACTCAATGCTGCAATTGGTCTCAAGTACATCATAATATAATATGCAAGAAGGGATAATCCTCCTTGGTACAACATGTTGCTCATATAAAGTAAAGAAGTACATAACATAATGCAAAATTTTACCTTCTCTACTATGTACTTTGGCCATTGAGTTGAAATGGCTCAACTGGAAGCTCTCCCTCACTCTCCATGAGTAGGAAAGTGGCTGTGACAACCTCTCCATCACCATCTAGGCTATGCATCTCTCCATATGCTGATATATATCCTACTGTATGCCCTCCCAAGTGAATTCCTCCATCAAAGAATGAAATGCATCAAAGTGCATGGAAATAAGTCCACATGTGCTGCATGTAGCAGCTTCCTCTTGAGCTCAGAAACTCTATTAAAGAGAAATCTGCCATAAGAATAGATGACCTCATCAACCACCATGTATCTATCATCTACCTTCGGTTCATCAAGAATCATGCAAGAACCAAGATCCTTGGAGTACTCTACCAAAATTTGAGACCTCTAATATGGATCAACCCTCCCAAGAGACAATGCTGGAAATCTGCAATGTGAAGCTCCCCACATGCTTCTATCTTCTCCTTTGAAATAACCCATGCCAAATTCATCCTCCAAAGTGCTTCCATGCCCATCATGCAGTTGCTCATGCTCAAGTAGAAGTGGTGACCTTTGGAAGTTGGCCTCCCATGAGAAGCTACCATCCAAAAAGAACCTCCTGATCTTGGCCAATATAAGCATGAGTGGCCTCCATATACTCCAATGTATGGAGGATCCCTTCCTCAAAGGAAGTACCCTCTGTTTCTCCAAACCCATGGAGAAACTCCCTTGCACCATGAAGGTGCCATCCTCCATCACTGCAACAACTTCTGTCAGCATAGAATATGTAGTGAGAGTGGGTAATGCTGAAAATGGGAGAATGTATCCCTCCTCCTTGAGTCTACCCCAAACTCTCTACGTTGTAATAGAACCCTACAAAGTATCCACCCCTCCGGGATCTAAGAGTGGTGCTATCCCATGTGAATCATTCCTCATAATTTCCTGATCTGGTGGTCTCCTCGGTGGAATGCCTCCATGTAATGAGATATTAGTGTCAAGAGTAGACTGCACATATGGATGGAAAACTTTGCCCTTACTCTCACAGCGCAAATAAGTCTACCTCTTCTTATAATTAACTCTCCGAAATAGATAGGGGTGTGTGCTCCTCATCATATGATATTGATCATCCTCCATAGCTTCTTCTTTCATCTGCAAGGTTTCACAATCATGTTTTTCATTGATTTTACCTTGACCTCCAAATAAAAGATCCTTGGGAACTTCTTGTAATGATACAAGAATTCCTCTTGTTGGAGCATGTGCTCCTCCTTCCTCTACATGAGGTACTAGATATGCTCTAGATGTGACAGCGCTGTTGCCCCCAACCTTCTCTTCCTCTTCAATATGAATAGGCAACCTTCCAATAACTGGATCCTCTTTCGAAAAAGGGATCTCCATGCCCTTTTGTTCAATAATATGAGATAGAGGTCTTGCCTCAAGCAAAGTATTATACAAGATGTTAGCCTCTTCAACAGTTTTCTAAAGTGGAGTTGGGTGTATAGATTCCTCCAACATATGCAAAGGTTTTGTTTGTTTTTGTTTGTTTAGTTCCACCATTGATGTTTCAGAATGTTTTCCATCAAAACATTCCACTAATCTCTTAGTGAACTTTGCATAAGAATAAGTATTTGCATTTCTTAATGAAAAAGACTCAAATATCCACCAAGCATAGGCCTTGCCTTCAAAATGTAGCGCTGCAACTTTGATGGCTTCATCTTCAGAAACTTGGTGTTGCTGCAAATAGTTGTGTAGCTCCTCCACCCAAACTCTAGTTGAACATGTTGGTGATCCATCAAAAGTAGATAGAAAAAATCTACCCATGTCATGTTGCTTACTCCTCTCCACCTTGATATTGCAAAACTCTTGGAAGTTGATGTGGTTTTTGAACCTCTTAGTTTGAGCTTCATATTCTTGCAGATAATCCCTAAGAGTCTCCTTCTTAGGAATTTCTTCTTTTTCCATCTCCCTCATAGCAGATCTGGGCATATGACTGCGCTGTGAATCATAGTGTGTGGCTGCATGCTCACACTCATCATGTGAAAATATAGAGTTGGCTTTAGATCCAAACTCCTTTGGAGATTCTCTCTCCCTTCTCATCTCCTTGAGATCTCCTTTAATGCTCTACATAGTTTGAAAGAGAAGCTTTGAGAGCTCCTCCTCCCTTCTCCCTCCAAATAATGGAGTCTTATTTTTGGCTTTTCTATACATCTCCTCTTTTGGTGAAGAGCTTCTCCTCATGGTGACATATTAGCTGAATGCATAGGTTGAGCCAATATTATGTTTCGATACCACTGTAATATCCAAATTGGAAATAACAGCAATATAGCTCATAAAATGAAAGAAACAGAAAGTATTTAACACATGAAATCATGAGACCAATATAGAACCATATTATTGATCATATATGCAGCAAATAAGTACAAAACAATGGGGCACAAACCATAGAATGTGATAACACAAGCCTCCAATACATAGACACTCTCAAAAGCGAGATAATGCTCCAACACAAAATGTCGTAGAGCTGCTACAACACAGTTATATTATGCATAAATACAGCCGGAGAAGATACAATGATGTAAAAATATTGATATAGGCCCCAATAGAATCTAAACATACAGATTTGGGCACTAGATCAGCTTTCCAAGACAACCCAAGAGGGTTTCCGGAAAATGCACACAATGTGCCAATGTAAGCTGCAACCCTAGGGCTGAAGATATGCTGCAACAAATGAAATGGGAAGATATGGCTGAGGCTTATGTAGAGAAATAAATATATTCTCCCATAGATCCTTCGGATGAAAGAATGGCTCCTCTACTGAAGAAATCACCTCTCAAAACAACCACTGCAACTACCCCTGCAACTCCTCCCTAAAATAATGTAGATCTGAACTGATACTGTGTTGTAGGGGATATATCCTCCTTGGCCTGTTGCAAAATATGTCAATAAATACCAAGGGGCTTCTTTACAGGCCTCCCAATGGATGGAAACCTTCCTCCACTGAAAAAATAGCTCTGAAGACACCCGATCTAATCCTCCACAGCTGCACCCTGCAACACAGCACAATAACCTGTAGAAATTACACTGATGAAGAAAGTTGTAGCTTGGCCTGAAAAATTGAATGTGTAAATGAATACAATTCTCTCCCAAGAGGCCTCTCAAGGGAAGAGGTGGTATTCCCGCTCGAGAACACCCGGTGCTAAACAATAGAACAATCTTAGCTAAATAGCTGAAGAATGCAAGTAGTCTAAACAGACCATATACAAAATAATAATCCAAAACATAACCTCATATGGCTACCATCCCCTTCCTTATATAGAATATGAGCTTCCTTTCCCTTGGCCCCACTCAATTAGGTCCTTTCCTTCATGAAATCAACCTCCCTCCAAAACTGCGTTATTCCTCAATTAATCTCCACTCCTCTAGAACAACGATGTTGACTTGGTCAAAGTTGACTGAATCAACATGATCCAATCCCTGTTCACACTTGGAGGAGCTTTATTTAGCTGCTGAAAAGGTCTCCTTTCACACTTGAAGTGTTTTTACTGCTACTTAGGAGACTTATGGGCCTCCCCACCCACTTATTCACCTACCTAGTGATAAAAAAAACTATAATATTCCATTTAGCTGAAGGCTAAATTTTTGGAATATTACACCAATACAATTGCTACTAATTATGGAAACAATTCAAAAGCTACATGGAAACCCAAATATTATTGTAAGCGACAAAGATCCCATTTTCACAGGAAATTTATGGATGGAATTATTTTCTTGTCCGGATGCTCGACTAACTCATATCTCATATTATCATCCTCAATTTGATGGGAAAACTGAGATAGTGAAGAAATGTTTGAAATGATATCTTCATTGCTTTGTATCTGATAAACAAACATAATGGGTCAAGTGGTTAATTCTAGCTGAATGGTGGTATAGCACTTCCTTCCATACTGCAGCAAAAATGACCCAATTTATGGCACTTTATAGATATCATCCACCGTCCATCACGTCATCTTTAAGAGAAAATTCTAAGGTTCAAGCAGTGGAACATCAAATAAAGTATCAACAACAAGTTCTCCAACTCTTAAAGGATAACCTCAATTTGGCACAGAATCAAATGAAACAATAGGTAGATCAACAATGTGGCAAAATAAGTTTTGATGTAGGAGACTGTGTATTTTAACAACCATACAAACAAATGTCCCTCAAACAAGATAAGAAGGATAATAAATTATCACCAAAGTACTATGGTCCTTACAAGGTGTTGCAAAAGATTGGTACTATGACATACAAATTGGAGCTTCCTAGATCTTCTCAAGTGCACCGAGTTTTCCATGTTTCATGCTTAAAGTGTTGAAATGGAACCCCAAAGTGGGGCTTATGATTTAATTTTCCCTTAATTAAATTGGAAGAGAAATTGTAATTTCATCTCATGCCAACTTATATTAGTTAACTAAGTTAGAATGACTAAGTTAGCTTAGGAAATTCGAGTTGAGGGTCAGAGAGAATGCATGTAGAGTTATCCCATGATTTAAGGGGGTCCAGTTACATTTATTTGTGAATTATAACTAGTTAACTCAAGAAATTGAGTTAAAATCAGCTTAACTAGTTCTAACTTAGTGATGAGCTAGTGAGAGGTCAAGTGAATTAAATCTGATTTAATTCACAAGTAGTGATCAATCAATTAACTGATAATTCACTACAACTAGTTGTTGCATGTTAGTTCTAAGGAAGGCCCAGTTGAGATTGAGGTTAAACTGATGATAACTATTAGTTGTATGACTAGAAAATTGTACATGTCAGTTATAGAGTTAGTTGGAGGCCTAGGAAGGATTGCACAATCAAGGCAAGGGATTTTCCTATTAATAGCAATTTAATTACTCAAGGAATGCATGAGAAAGGGAGGTTGAGCAGAGGTAGAGAATTGGCTAAGAATTTGTCTGATTTTTCCTAGAACAAAGTGATACAGTTGGAAGAGTACATGAGTTTCTCTTGAGAGAGAAGCATTGTATTGTTTCATGATTCTTGACTTCATACAATATACAGATAACAGATTTTAGGAAGTGTGCTTTCCCCATATACATCTTGTGTTGTGCGATTGATTATATCTTTCTCTTACTTGTTATGTGATTGTGCGACCGTGTTTTGTTTTCGCAAATTGTAGAAGGATTGAGTATATTATTTTAGTACATTACAAGATCAGTTTGAATCCATTTGTTAGATTTTCTACATGGTATCAGAGCACCAAGAATCAAAATAAGAAGAGAAGAACAAAGTTTGTTTTGATCAGGTTCAAATTTGCAGATTTATTCTTTGGTATCCAACAACATATCAAGATTTATTTCAATGGCTTGAGACTCAAATATGAACTCGAGGGAAATTTGAATTCTATTACTTGGAAGGATAGGATGCCACTACAAGAAAAAATGACATTGGTGAGGGGCATGCTTTTGACGGACCTTTAAGGTCCGTCACCAATGTCACATATGGTGGCGGTCCTTAAAAAAAGCATCACTGTAAGTGTATATAGTGATGGTCCTTTAAGGTTCGTCACCAAAGAAATTTTCAATGACACTTTTGGTGAGGGTCGTTATAGGCCCATCACTTACTCTCTCTTTGGTGACACTTTTAGTGACGAAATTTTAATGACCCTCACTAATTATCTTTTTGTTAATTTTGGTGACGGTCAAAAAATGTCCGTCATCATTGATCATTCCAATGAGTTTTTGATGACGATATGTTCTTGTTAATATAATTTTTGTCAAAAGATAACGATTTAAGACAATTTTTGTGGAGTATTTTTTATAATATGTTCAAGGCCATAGTGGTTAGAGTCCGTCAAATTTTTAAGAAATGATTAGTGTGTATAATTTCCCTCAAGTAATGACTAGTCGACTAAATTTTTCCTATGAGTCAACACATGATTCATAATTATTAAGTTTATTATCTAGCAAATTCCCTTTAGATAAAGTTCCACTAGTGTGTATAGGAAATATATTATTTAATACATAATCAAGCTCTGAAAATTCTATTAATGAGAAATACCTAACACTCCTCAACAATATGGGAACACCTTAAATTAATGCTTTGGCACACACTAACATTTCTTAGCACCTTGCATGTCTTGGAACATCTTTGTACCTAGAACATATTGTCATGACACTGATGCCCAATCACATGGTGGCATGTGCTAACACAGCATGTAACTCTCCTAGCATGTGTTTGCATGCATGTAGTCCCTAGCATGCCCTGGAACACCTTGGTTGAATGCATTGACATACATTAACACTTGGCACATAGTGCCACTTGGCATGTATTAGGACCTATTATTAGTGTGACTAGCATTCCCCTTTTGAAAAAGATAAAATCCCAACTTATTAACCCTCGTATTGGTTCTTCCTTTTGTTGCCTTGGCACATATTGACCTATAACCCCGGAAAGTTGCACATCCTTAGCACCTGGCATGTATTGGAATATCTTGGCACTATTAATTGGCACACCCTTGAACTCCCAAGCACACTTGGGGAATTCTTGACATGCCTTGGTATTCCCTAGAATGCCTTAACAATGCTTAGCATACCTTGTCACTCAATCCTTCCCATGAAAAATAGCACTCATTAACAATAGTCCCTGGCACACGTTCCTCATATTCATTAACTTCCATGAATTTTTACCTAGTGCTCCCTTAATGTTTTGTCCTAGTACTCCTTAACACTCCTCAACATGCGTTAGCACTCTCTAGCACACCTTATCACTCTTCAACATGCCCTTCCACTTCATAACATGCATAACACTCCCTGACACATATTGGCGCTTGGCACGTGTTGGTGCTTGGAAAGTATTAACATCTATGGAATACGTTGATATGCCTTTGTATGATTTGGCATGGTTTAATATTAAATTTATTTGAGATCAATTGTTGGAAATTATATGAGAAGCAACCAAGGAAGACTTGGAACCTATTGCTGCCTAGTGTTGGTGTTCCTAGCATGCCCCTATTGGAAAAGGTAAATTGATGACTTATTAACCATCTTATGTGTTCATTTCCTTGTAGTTTAACTTGTTTCTCCCTTTTTTTCCTTGACAGTCCCTTGGCACGCATTGACACACCCTTGCACATCTTGGAACGCCTTATCACTTGGCACATATTAGTATGTTTTCCATGCCTTAGTACTATTTGGCACATCTTAGCATTCCCTAGCATGCCTTGGCACTCATGTCCTCACAACTAGCCTTTACATTTTTTCACTACTTGGGAACCCAATCAAGTAATTGGCTACTGCAATTCATATGACAATATTGGTCTACTTCAACCACAACAACTTGACCAATTGCACCTACTACAAGTAGATTGTGCCTTGTTCACCTAAGAACTGCATATAAATCATCGTATGCCACTCATTTCCAAGCTCAACTCCTACTTAACTAGTTACCAAGACAAGGATTACAGATCAAGCCATGGCCATAAAACAACTAAGCAACATAGATTACACAGGCAATATTTCACATGTATGTTCAGTTCATATAAATAGTAGAACATTAACTGAGAGTTTTCAAAAACCTCAAGATGCACAAGGCACACAAGATATAAGTCGACACAAGGTGAGTGCCCCAAAAATTATACACAACAATGTACAATATGCAATTATCTAGAATAGTTTAAAACATGAGCATGTAGCCAAAGTGTGCCACATCTCATATAAAAAAAATAGCTAAAGGAAAAACAATGTTGTGCCTAGCACAAAGTGATCTCCCTTTGTCTAAAAATAGTGCTATGTCAAGCCCCATATAACAACCATGGGCCTGCCTCTTGTAAATCCTATTTTTAACTTCTCCTAACACACTTCATCCTTAGCATACTTGAATTCGCTGACACTCCCCGGCACACACTCTTATTCGTTCCTTTCCATGCATTTTGACCTAGTTATCCCTTGATATGTGTTGACACTCTCTAACACTATTCATCATGCATTTAAATTTTCTGACATGTGTTAGAATGCCTTTTCATTCTTTTGCATGCCCTAACCCTCCATAGCTATCATGCCCTCACAACTACCCTTACTTAATTTGAAACTTGGGAACCCAACCAAGCCCTCGCTTGACTACAAGAGCTTGGCCAAGTTACTGTTACTACATCTAGACTATGTTGTTGAATTATGTAGCTTGGGAGGTAATCCACATGCCTATTGATATGGGTTTGCGTGATTTTGGTCACAAAAGGCTTTATGGGCAAAGAATCCAAGCAAAGGGATTTTTGATCCAAGATGGGGTTTAGAATCTAAAAGGAAATTAAAAATGAAATTAAATATTTCCTAAGGTCTAAGTGGATAAAACCCATAAGTTCTAGAGGGTTCCTAAGGGGTCTAGGAAAAACTATTTAAGGAGGCCTTAGGATGAAGGAAAAAACATAAAGAGAGAAGGATCTCATTTGATCAAAGGGGAGAAAAGAGATGTATTCCTAAAGTAGGTCGAGTATGAGGGCCATTTAAGTGTTGCTGAAGGGAGGTCATGATCATCCTCCAAGAGTAAGATCATCATGTGAGGGTTCACAATAATTTTGGATACCTTAATGGTTGGTTCAAGCTAGGAAGTAGGATGGCATATTGTTGGTTCTCTTATCGCAGATCGAGCTTAAGAGAGGTTGCTCATGAGAATCTAGGAATGTGATTTCAATGGTGTCTTTGTTTGAAGGCCACATCAAATTATGAAATGTTGAAATATGAAACAAGAAATAGTGAAATTGGAAACCATAAAGGAAAAAAAAATGCACCCACATTGGGGAGGAATTTTGATGCACCAGGAGTGAGGAATGTGGGGCATCTAATTTATTTTCCCCTTAAATAAATTGTTATTTCATCTCATAACAACTTGTGTCAGTTAACTAAGTCATGATGACTGAGTTAGCTCAAAAAATTAGAGTTAAGGGTCTAAGATGAGGCATGTAGAGGGATTCTAATATTTTTGGGGTCCAGTTGTAGTTGATGCATTAGTGGGGTGTAGGTGTGAATTAGTTAACTCAATTAAATGAGTTAAAATCAGTTTAAATAGTTCTAACTGAGTGATGAGCTAGTGAGAGGTCCAGTGAATTAAATTATATTTAATTCACAATGAGTGATCAATCAGATAACTGATAATTCACTATTAATATCTGCATGCATGCCAGTTTCGAGGAAGACCTAGTTCAGACAGAAGTTAATGGGAACATAACTATCAGTTGTATTTAGAGAAAATTTCGCATGTGAAATTATAAAGTCATTGGGATGCCATGATGGATTGTGCAATCAAGGAAGAATTATTTTCATAATTAATAGGGAGTTAATTCCCTAGGAATTGCATGAGCAAGGCAAGCTGAAGTAAGGCTGAGAATTGGCTAAGTACTAGACCGAGTTTGCCTAGATTAGCGGGAGATAATTGGCAGAGTGCTGGAGAATCTCATGAGGGATTAAGCATTGTATTGTTTCAGGAATCCTTGAATTAATATGCAGTATATATAGAGGAGTTTTGAGAAGTTATTTTCCCCAGATATATCTTGTGTTGTGCGATTGATAATTTCTTTCTCTTACTTATATGTTATTGTGCGATCATGTTTTGTTTTCGCAAATTGTAGGAAGGATTCAGTATCTTGTATTAGTCCATTATAAGATTAGATTGAATCTCGTTGGTTAGATTTTATACATGGTATCAGAGCAGGAATTTTTTGGGCAGAAAGGTTGCAGATAATATCTAAAGATTTTGGTGTAAAAAAAAAAAAAAATAGCATATTTGGATTCCTTGCGAAAAACTACCCGAATGGAAAAACAAAATCGGTCAAATAGGAGCTCGGATGAGGGAGATATCGTCGATTTAAAATCAACTCTTTTTTATAAACTTTTGTAATAGCAGGACAATTACAATGTGCGCGAGTCAAGAATCTATATGCACTTGAGGTACCAGATGCATGCAAAGATTTGAGGAGCAAAGCAGAGGTTAGAGACTTGGTGGTTGAGAGGGAGCACAAATTACCTCTCAACATGCAGCCTCAGAAGCAGTCTCAGAAAGTTGTGGAGCAACCACAATTGGAGAAGCAGAGAGGATACCAAGTGGAAGCGTCCACTCAAGCAGAGACCTCCATGAGGGGGAAATTTCAAGCCAGATGGGCAGAGGGAGCACATGTAGCCATGCCTCCAGGTGAAAGGTGGGGTGATGTGTAGACATAATCCCAAGATAAGAAATTTGGGTAGGGTCCATTGAGATGGCGCATCTCATGGATCAAACATGGCTATGAGGATCCCAAAGTACAATAGTAGCAGGAAGGATCAGTTAGATTGATGCAGGCAGATGTCAGCTAGATATAAATCAGAGTGACAGATGTCAGATACTAGAGTGCAAATAAGAGTTGGAAACAATTGAAAGGGCACAGATGCAGATGTCAGCAGCAGCGCAGAGAATCAAGTAGACACTTACAGTGGCTAGGAGAAGTCAAAAGACTCCGATGAAAAATGCATTATACTGATTCAGTTGTTCGTAGGCTATTCAGTTTCAGGATTTGCAGGTGCAAAAAACACTAGAGAAGTGTTGCATGTAGTACATTCCAAAGGTACCAGATGGGGATACATTGAATTCCTTTCAACTTGTTGAGAGGGAGTGCTGAAATTTGCAACAAGAAACAGTGAAATTGGCAACTAAAAAGGACAAAAAAAAATTCCCCCACACTGGTGAGGAATTTTGATGTACCAGGAGTGAGGAATGTGAGGTGCCTAATTTATTTTTCACTTAAATAAATTTTAATTTCATCTCATAACAACTTGTGTCAGTTAACTAAGTCATGATGACTGAGTTAGCTTAAGAAATTCAAGTTGAGGTGATAGAGGTGGATATTGGTGGCCACTCAACTATTCCACTTAGGCCCTTGCCATTGTCTCTTTCAGTTTTTCAATTTCCTTAAGTATAGCAAAGTTTACTATTTTTGTCAGTTTTTTGGGTCTTGAACTTTCGGAGTTGTTTTGAGGCCCCAAACAACATTTTTTGGGCATAAAAGGTTTGGCTATTTCATAGAAATCATGTCATTAGTTGTAGTCCTCGGAGAGATCTTTCTAACGAGGTATCATGTGCGTCAAACGAAGATCATATGACCAAGTTAAAACCCTGGGAAGTTGGCTGCCCAGCTAACCCCAATGAGGTCCATAAACTATTGGTGTTACATCTCCTCGCAATAGCGTTTTGGTTGTTTAGGGTCTTATTTTTCAATAATAAAAACGCCCTTGAGCCTTATTTTAACACGGTTCAGAGGAACATAACTATTAGTTGCATTTATAGAAAATTGCCCATGTGCAATTATAAAGTCATTGGGATTCCATGATGGATTGCGCAATCAAGGAAGGCTAATTTTCCTAATTAATAGGGAGCTAATTCCATAGGAATTGCGTGAGCAAGGCAGGCTGAAGCAAGGCTGAGAATTGGCTAAGTACTAGACCGGTTTCAATAGGAGACAATTGCAAGAGTTCTCGAGAATCTCATGAGAGATTAAGCATTGTATTGTTTCATGATTCCTTGAATTAATACACAATAGAGATAGAGGGTTTTGAGCAGTTGCTTTCCCCAGATACATCTTGTGTTCTGTGATTGATAATTTATTTCTCTTACTTATATGTGATTGTGTGATCGTGTTTTGTTTCCGAAAATTGTAGGAAGGATTGAGTATCTTGTTTTAGTACATTACAAGATAATATTGAATCCTGTTGGTTAGATTTTCTACATGAAATAGAGGAGAGGTTGATACCATATTTCCTTGTGGTGGTTAGTAGGCCGCAAGGTCTGTGATAAAGACCAACATAAATGTAGGATGGCTTGCACTGTAATTTAGAGCCAAAACATAAGTAAACGCAAGCGTAATATTGACTGAGGTAACCCTAGTTTGAGGGTCGACATTGAGATCTGAAGTTCATGTCAATATTCAGTCAAAGAAATGCCCAGAATCTATGGATCCATATGAGCTAGGTCGAGTCTCTTATGGAGGCAAGAGTCATGTTTTTTCTATGGGTGGATAGGGTTTTTTCTACAACAATTAGAAGGACATAAGTATAATTCCCTAGTTAGGACAATTTCCTAGCATGTTTAGTTCATAAGGTATTCTGTTAATACTGTGACAAATTTGTGTAGAAGAATATGGGTTGTGACCCTTAGAGTGAGGTTTATTTCAACAATATAGACTGCAGATTTGGAAGATGGTTTGTAGATTCAGTATGTGTGGAGACAACAGATCCAAAGGAGGGTGGAACCTGAACAGAAGATTGAGCATGCAGAAGAAATGTGCCATATGAAGAATAGATTGAAATGCAGAGGAGTTTATCATGGTGGATTGTCCATAGTTTTTTAGACAGAGATATGAAGCAACCTATAAAAAATTATTCAATGGACTGTTAGTGGCTGATCTGTGACCCTAGTTCAGTGATCTACAGATTGTTAGAAGGATGATAAGAGGATTAATTAAGATTTGTTCATAGATTGGACAAAAAAGATCAATTTTTCAATACACAAGAACAATTATTTTGAGAGGACTCAAACCATTGTTAGGTAGCAGATTTGAAGAGCCCTAGATGATGAAAATATTGTGGGCCCTAGATCAGTAAAAAAAATTGACTGTGGTTGGGCAGATTGATGGTAGTCCAAGTACAGTTGGAGGGTTGTTAGGTGACTGCCAAAGAAGAGCCCTGACTCTTATTCTTGTGAAGGAAAACAAGATTGGTAGAAGGGAAGGTGTATAGGGCCTAAGGATGTGCAGACTTTGAAGGACTAAAGTAGTAGTAAAGTGGGCCAACCAACTAGCCCTAGTTCACTATATTGTAGAGGATTAATTCAATGAGAAGAAGGGCAACCTCAATAGCCCTAGACTTCTCATCTTGGATCCGTAGTATGGAAAAAGTGGGCATACCAAAGAGTTTTTCACAAATGGAGTTGTGAACAACTTGTTACCACTCAAACTAGTAGTGGACCTAAAAGGGGTTCCTAAGAGGGTAATTGTTAGGAAAAAGCCAATGGTGGAGGCTTATCCCATTGTCACCACGGCCAAGGCTCCTTACTCTTCATGGAATTTCATCGATGGGAGAAGGCTCAGTAGTTTAGGAAGTCACATGTAGCGTATATGTCAATGAACAGGTGGGAAGTGACCCTAAAAACCCTTTCCCTAAGATAAAATAAAGAGTGGGACTTACTTTCCTTTTAAGCAAGGGACTTGATCTTCTAGGGAGAGAGGAGGAGTATTGAAGGTTTGAGGGAGAAGAATAAGACTTATGAAGGAAGTTCTCAGTGCCTAAAATCCTTTGGGAACTTGGATTCCCAAATGGTCCTTGGTGAAAGGCCTTTGACACTAAATGGGACCACACGGGGCCAATTGCACCCAGCCCAAGTTCAGGGATGGAATTTAGCAACCAATGACGTTCCTATTTTGGACAAGGTGAGGGGAAAGGATTAGGCAAGATTTTTTACTTCGATAGGTCAAATTGATCCTACTAGGTTCTAGCCTTGGGAACACCTAGGAAAAGCTTAATCTTAGAGCTAGGGCTTGAGGTAACCGTAGATTCCACTGTCGGAATTGGTCCAATTCTAAGGAGAGTGAGGGGACCCACCAATGCAGTTGCCTCTAGGAGATAGAAGTTTTCCTTTGGTCAGATTCCTGGGAAATTGATGCCCTAAGTGACCTAATGGGGCTAGACCTAGAGAAAAATGGTTTCCTTTAATACAACTAGACTATGCCTTGTTCACCTAAGAGTGGATTATAACTCATCTTAGGCTACTCATGTCCAATATTAACTCATCCCACTTAACAAGTTACTAAGTCAAGGCTTGCGTCCAACCATGTCCATAAAATAACTAAGCAACATAGTTTACATCTTGACATGCCATAACACCTCGAATGTCTAACAATACCTTGTAATTATGTGGCACATGTTAGAATTCCATGCATTCCTTGGCATGCTTTGGAACTCCCTAACACACCCTGCCATTTCTTGACATTCCCTCGCACTCTAGCATGCCTTGGAATTGCCTAACATATAACCTTGTAACCCCCTCCTTAAAACACTCGGAACTCGCTGACACTCCCTGTCACACACTCTTATCTATTCATTTCCATGAATTTTGAACTAGTTATCCCTTATGTTTCTGTGGCACTCCCTAACACTCCTTGACACACATTGGCAGAGCCAGGCACTTGGCACATCTTGGCATGTCGCCCTGGCACAATAGCATTCCTTGGCACTACCTAACATTCCTTGTCACTCCCTCCTTAGCACACCTAGAACTCACTAAAAATCCCTGTCACACACTCTTATTCATTCATTTCCATGCATTTTAAACTAGTGCTCCCTTGTTTTTCCTTGGCACTCCATTAAACTCCCTGACATGCATTGGCACACCCTAGCACCTGACACATCTTCGCATGTTTCCCTGGCCTATAGCATGCCTTATAATTGCCTAGCATACCTTGTCACTCCCTCCTTAGCACACCTAGAACTCACTGACACTTCATGTCACAATATCTTAATCATTCATTTGCATAAATTATTTTCACCTAATGATCCCTTGTGTGTCCCTAGGACTCCCTAACACTTCCTAACATGTGTTGACACACCTTGGCACCTCGCACATCTTGGTTGCATGCCACTCTGGCACATTAGCATTACTTAACATTGCATAGCATACCATGTCACTCCCTCAGCACACTTGGAACTCATTGATACTCCCTATCACACACTATTATTCATTCATTTCCATGCATTTTGGCATACTGCTCCCTTGTGTTTCCCTGGCACTCGCTAACACTCAACGCACATTGGCACTTGGCACATCTTGGTATGCTTCCCTAGCACTCTAGCATGCCTTAGAACTATCTATCATATCTTGTCACTCCCTCCTTAGCAAACCTGGAACTTCGTAGCATTCCCTATAAATCCCTAACACATATTGGCTCTTGGCACTTAGTGGCACTTGACAATTCTTAGCATGAGTTCAGATGCCCTGGAATTCCTTGGCATGGTTTAAGATAAAATTTATTTTAGATCAATTATTCAAAATTAAGAGAGAAGTAATAGAGGATGATTTGGTACTGAAGACACAATATAACTTGGCCCTTGGCATGTATTGGCACTAATGTTGGTATGCCTAGTATGCCCCTCTTGAAAATCTAAGGTCCTGAATTATTAACACTCATATGTGTTCATTTATTTTCATTTTAGCTTGGTTTTCCCTTTTTTTCCCTGGAACTCCTTGACATGCATTCAAATATGCAGCGGAAATAAAACTTCATTTCATTAATATCAAAGAAATGAAATTTGTGTACAGACATAATGGAAATAAACTAGCTAGGGCAGTGGTAGCTTATCTCTGAGAAGAGATGTGGCAGCTACAGTCCTCTGAACTCTGTGTTACAATGAGGCTCGAAGGCCTATATATTATTGAGAAACAATGGAAAACCCTTAACATCCAAAAACCTAACCCTAGGAGATGAAACACCAGAATACGGGCACCGTCGGGGCAAATTGGTACATCAATTTCCCAAGGTCGTAACTTTGACATACTATCTTTGTTTCATGCACATGATACATCATTAGAAAGATCTATCCGAGGACTAAAAATATTAATAGAAAACACAAATTCTAGAATGGACTCATATTTTTTCCCGAGGTTTGATGCCCAAAAAACGTCGTTTAGGGCCTCAAAACGGCTCTGGAAGTTCAGGACCTGAAAAACTGCCAAAAATAGAAAATTGTGCTACAATTAAGGAAACTGAAAAACTAAAAGAAACAATGGTGGGGGTCCAAGTGGAATAGGTGGGTGGCCACCAATATCCACCTAGATCACAAAGACATCAGAGAAAGTTATGAAATATGTTAGCATCGGTTTCTTGGCATTGTCTTTTCAGCTAGAAGATTGTTGGGAGGTTGGGTCATCTCATCATCAATTTGAATAAGAAAATGATTGAATTGCCAAAGGCCAAAAATAGGGAACTAATGATCCCATAGACTATTTTTAATCTCGTGGATGTTAAAATTTCATTCCATTCCATAATTAAAACCAACTTATTTAATGGTCTATATCTTCCACCATTTCCATGCCATTGTTTGTTTGAAAAGTCTTATTTTTTCACAGGTCCTTGACATTACACCGAAGGTGTTCCTCTACGGGCTTTGTCTAGGCAGATTTGGCCAATCAAATACTTCAGTTTTCTTCCTTCTCCCTCGAATCAAAATTTTTACCACATGCAAGATCTCACGACTACCCACTACAAGAAAAAAGCACATTGGTGAGGGTCATGCTTGTGACAGACCTTTAGGGTCCGTCACCAATGTCACATATGGTGACGATCCTTAAAAAACCATCACTGTAAGTGTATATAGTGATGGTCCTTTATGGTCCGTCACCAAAGACATTTTCAATGACACTTTTGGTGAGGGTCATTAAAGGCCCGTCACTAATTATCTCTTTGGTGACACTTCTAGTGACGAAATTTTAATGACCCTCACCAATGCTCTTTTTGTTACTTTTGGTGACGGTCAAAAAATGTCCGTCATCATTGATCATTAAAAAATCGTTACTGTAAGTGTATATAGTGATGGTCCTTTATGGTACGTCACCAAAGACATTTTCAATGACACTTTTGGTGAGGGTCATTAAAGGCCCATCATTAATTCTCTCTTTGGTGACACTTCTAGTGACGAACTTTTAATGACCCTCACCAATGCTCTTTTTGTTACTTTTGGTGACGGTCAAAAAATGTTCGTCATCATTGATCATTCCAATGAGTTTTTGATGACACTATGTGCCTGTTAATATATTTTTTGTAAAAAGATAATGATTTAATACCATTATTGTGGAGTATTTTTTATAATATGTCCAAGGCCATAGTGGTTAGGGTCAGTCAATTTTTTAAGAAGTAATTAGTGTGTATCATTTCCCTCAAGTAATGACTAGTCGAATAGAGATTTCCTATGATTCAACACATGATTCATATCTATTAAGTTTATTATCTAGAAAATTCCCTTCAGATAAAGTTCCACTATTGTGTGTAGGAAATATATTATTTAATACATAATCAAGCTCTGACAATTATATTAATGAGAAAGACCTAACACTCCTCAACAATCTGGGCACACCTTAAATTAATGCTTTGGCACACACTAACATTACTTATCACCCCACATGTCTTGGAACATCTTTGTACCTAGAACATATTGCGATGACACTGACGCCCAAGCACACGGTGGCATGCGGTAGCACAACATGGAACTCTCCTAGCATGTGTTGGCATGCTGCATATAGTCCCTAGGATGCCCTGGAACACCTTGGTTGAATGCATTGACATACATTAGCACTTGGCACACAATGCCACTTGGCATGTATTGAGACCTATTATTAGTGTGCCTAGCATGCCCCTTTTCAAAAAGATAAAGTCCTGACTTATTAACCCTCTTATTGGTACTTCCTTTTGTTTCCTTGACACATAATAACATACCCTGGCACCCTGTGCCACATCCTTAGCACCTAGCATGTATTGGCATATCTTGGCACTATTAATTGGCACATCATATAATTAGCACACCCTGGAACTCCCAAGCACACTTTGGTAATTCTTGAAATGCCTTGATATTCCCTAGCATGCCTTACCAATGCTTAACATACCTTTTCACTCCCTCCTTGGCATGACAACTAACACTCATTAACACTAGTCTCTGGCATGCATTCCTCATATTCATTAACTTCCATGAATTTTTACCTAGTGCTCTCTTATTGTTTTTTCCTAGTACTCCTTAACACTCATCAACATGAATTATCACTCTCTAGCACACCTTAGAACTCTTCAACATTCCCTTCCATTTCATAACATGCATAACACTAGTCCCTAACACATATTGGCGCTTGGCACGTGTTGGCGCTTGGAAAGTCTTAGCATGTATGGAATACGTTGAGATGCCTTGGTATGATTTGGCATGGTTTAATATTAAGTTTATTTGTGATGATCAATTGTTGGAAAGTAGATGAGAAGCAACAAAGGAATACTTGGCACTTAGAATGCACTAAGACTTTGCACTTGGCACCTATTTCCTCCTAGTGTTGGTGTGCCTAGCATGCCCCTCTTGGAAAAGGTAAATTGATGACTTATTAACCCTCTTATGTGTTCATTTACTTGTATTTTAACTTTTTTCTCCATTTTGTTGTCTTGACAGTCCCGAACATGCATTGACACACCCTTTCACATCTTGGCATGCCTTATCACTTGGCACATCTTAGCATGTTTGACATGTATTCCCACCATCTGGCACATCAAGGGGGTGAAGAGAGATGTAGTCCTAAAGTAGGTCGAGTACGAGGGCTGAGTAAGGGTTGCTAAAGGGAGGTCATGATCATCCTCCAAGAGCAAGATCATCATCTGAGGTTTCAGAAGAATGTTGAATACCTTAATGGTCGGTTTTCACTAGGAATTAGGATGGCATATTGTTGGTTCTCTTTTGGCAGATCGAGCTTAAGAGAGGTTTCTCATGAGAATCTGGGCATGTGATTTCAAGGTGTCTTTGTGTGAAGGCCACATCAAATTATGAAATTTTTAATATTTGCAACAAGAAACAGTGAGATTGGAAACCAGAAAGGACAAAAAGAAAATGCACCCACACTGGTGAGGAATTTTGATGCACCAAGAGTGAGGAATGTGGGGCATCTAATTTATTTTTCCCTTAAATACATTGGACAATAAATTGTAATTTCATCTCATAACAACTTGTGTCAGTTAATTAAGTCATGTTGACCAAGTTAGCTCAAGAAATTAGAGTTGAGGGTCTAAGATGAGGCATCTAGAGGAATTCTAATATTTTTGCAGTCTAGTTGAAGTTGATGCATTAGTGGGGTGCAAGTGTAATTAACTCAATTAAATGAGTTAAAATCAGTTTAACTAGTTCTAACTAAGTGATGAGCTAGTGAGAGGTCCAGTGAATTAAGTTATATTTAATTCACGATGAGTGATCAATCAGATAACTGATAATTCACTATTAATAGTTGCATGCATGTCAGTTTCGAGGAATACCCAGTTGAGACAGAGGTTAAAGGGAACATAACTATCAGTTGTATTCAGAGAAAATTTCTCATGTGCAATTATAAAGTCATTGGGATGCCATGATGGATTGCGCAATCAAGGAAGATTACTTTTCCTAATTAATAAGGAGTTAATTCCCTAGGAATTGCATGAGCAAGGCAGGTTGAAGTAAGGATGAGAATTGGCTAAGTACTAGACCGAGTTTGCCTAGATCAATAGGAGCCAATTGATAGAGTGTTAGAGAATCTTATGAGAGATTAAGCATTGTATTGTTTCATGATTCCTTAGCTTAATACATGATAGAGACAAAGGGGTTTTGAGCAGTTTCTTTCCCCAAATACATCATGTTGTTGTGCGATTGATAATTTATTTCTCTTACTTATATGTGATTGTGAAATTGTGTTTTGTTTCCGCAGATTGTAGGAAGGATTCAGTATCTTGTTTTAGTATATTACAAGATCAGATTGAATCTCGTTGGTTAGATTTTCTACATGGTATTAGAGAAATAATTTTTTGGGCGACGCGTTTTCAGAGAATATCTGAAGATTTTGGTGTAAAAATTTAAAAAATAAATAGAATATTTGGATTCCTTGCGAAAATCTACCCAAATGGGAAAAAAAAATCAGTCGAATCGGAGCCCAGATGAGGGAGATATCATCGATTTAAAATCAACTCTTTTTTAGAAACTTTTTGTAACATCAGGACAATTACACTGTGCACGAGTCAAGAACCTGTATGCAATTGAGGTACCAGATGCATGCAAAGCTTTGAGGAGAAAGGCAGAAGTTAGAGACTTGGTGGTTTAGAGGGAGCATAAATTACCTCTCAACATGCATCCTCATGAGAAGCAGTCTCAGAAGGTTGTGGAGTAGTTGCCACAATTGGAGAAGCAGAGAGGAGACCGAGTGGAAGCGTCCAATCAAGCAAAGACCTCCATGAGGGGGAAATTTCGAGCCAGAAGGGAAGAGGGAGAAGCCATACCTCGAGGTGTAAGGTGGGGTGATGTGTAGACATAATCCCAAGATAAGAAATTTGGGCAAGGTCCATTGAGATGGCGTGTCTCATGGATCGAACCTGGCTACGAGGAGCCCACATTACAACAGTAGTAGGAAGGATCAGTTAGATTGATGTAGTCAGATGTCAGCAAGACAGAAATCAGAGTGACATATGTCAAATACTGGAGCACAAAGCAGAGTTAGCAATAGTTCAAAGGGCACGGATGCAGATGTGAGCAGCAACGCAGAGAATCCAGTACTAGACATGTGCAGTAGCTAGCAGCAGTCAAAAGACTCTGATGATAGATGCATTATACTGATTTAGTTGTTGGGAGGCTATTCAGTTTCAGGATTTGCAGGTGCAAACAACACTAGAGAGGTGTAGCATGCATAACATTCCAAAGGTACCGGATGGGGATAGTTGAATTCCTTTCTTGTTGAGAGGGAGTGTTGAAATTTGCAACAAGAAACAGTGAAATTGGCAACTAGAAAGGACAAAAAAATATGCACCCACACTAGTGAGGAATTTTGATGTACCAGGAGTGAGGAATGTGAGACGTCTAATTTATTTTTCCCTTAAACAAATTGGACAATAAATCATAATTTTGTCCCATAACAACTTGTGTCAGTTGACTAAGTCATGATGATTGAGTTAGCTCAAGAAATTTGATTTAAGGTGATCGAGGTGGATATTGGTGGCCACCCGCTTATTCCACTTGGGCCCTCGCCATTGTCTCTTTTAGTTTTTCAGTTTCCTTAATTATAGCACAATTTACTATTTTTGTCAGTTTTTCAGGTCCTGAAATTCTGGAGCCGTTTTGAGGCCCAAAATGATGTTTTTTGGGCATGAAAGGTTTGGAGATTTCATAGAAATTGCATTAGAAATTGTATTCCTCGGAGAGATCTTTCTAACGAGGTATCATGTGCGTCAAACGAAGACCATATGACCAAGTTACAACCCGGGGAAGTTGATTTCCCAACTAACCCCAACGGGGCCCATAAAATCTTGGTGTCACATCTCCTCGGGTTAGGGTTTTGGTTGTTTAGGGTTTTATCTTATTTTAAATAATAAAAAGACCCTTGATCCATATTGTAACACAGTTCAGAGGAACATAACTATCAGTTGTATTTATAGAAAATTTCCCATGTGCAATTATAAAGTCATTGGGATGCCATGATGGATTGCGCAATCAAGGAAGGTTGATTTTCCTAATTAATATGGAGATAATTCCATAGGAATTGCATGAGCAAGGCAGGCTGAAGGAAGATTGAGAATTGGCTAAGTACTAGACCGATTTTGCCTAGATCAGCAAGAGATAATTGGCAGAGTGCTGGAGAATCTCAAGAGATATTAAGCATTGTATTGTTTCATGATTCCTTGACTTAATACAAAATAGAGATAGAGGGTTTTGAGCACTTGCTTCCCTAGATACATCTTGTGTTGTGCGATTTATAACTTGTTTCTCTTACTTATATGTGTTTATGTGATCGTGTTTTGTTTCCACAAATTGTAGGAAGGATTTAGTATCTTTTTTTAGTACATTACAATATTAGATTGAATCCCGTTGGTTAGATTTTCTACATGAAATAAAAGAGAGGGTTGATACCATCTTGCCTTGTGGTGGTTAGTAGGCTACAAGGTCTATGATAAAGACCAACATAAATGGAGGAGGGCTTGCACTGTAATTTAGAGCCATAATAGAAGTCAACGCAGGCATAATATTGACTGAGTTAACCCTAGTTTGAGGGTCGACATTGAGATCTGAAGTTCATGTCAAGATTCAGTCAAAGAAATTCCAAAATCTATGTATCCATATGAGCTAGGTTGAGTCTCTAATGGATGTAAGAGTCGTGTTTTTTCTATGTGTGGATAGGGTTTTTTCTACAACAATTAGAAGTACATAAGTATAATACCCTAGTTAGGACAGTTTCCTAGCATGTTTATTTCATAAGCCTGTATGCCCTTAAGACTGTGACAAATTTGTGTAGAAGAAGACGGGTTGTGACCCTTATAGCGAGGTTTATTTCTGCAATAAAGACCGCAGATTTGGAAGATGGTTTGCAGATTCAATATGTGTGGAGACAACAGATCCAAAGGAGGGTGGAACCTGAGCAGAAGATTGAGCATGCAGAAGAAATGTACTGTATGAAGAGTGGATTGACATGCAGAGGAGTTGATTTTGGTGGACTTTCCATAGATTTTTAGACAAAGATCTGAAGAAACCTATAAAAAAGTAGTAAATGGACTGTTAGTGGCTGATTTGTGACCCTAGTTTAGTCAACTTCATATTGTTAGAAGTATGATAAGAGGAGTATTTCATATTTGTTCATAGATTGGACAACAAAGATCAAATTGTCAATACACAAGAACAATTATCTTGAGAGGACTCAAACCATTGTTAGGTGGTAGATTTGAAGAGCTCTAAATGAAGACAATATTTTGGGCCTTAGATCGGTAAAAATAATCTACTGTGGTTGGGCAGATTGATGGTAGTCCAAGTACAGTTGGAGGGTTGTTGGGTTACTATCAAAGAAGATCCCTGAATATTATTATGGTGAAGGACAACAAAATTGGTAGAAGGGCAGGTGTATAGGGCCTAAGGATCTGTAGACTTTGAAGGACTAAAGTAACAGTCAAGTGGGCCAACCAACTAGCCCTAGTTCACTATATTGTAGAGGATTGATTCAGTGAGAAGAAGGGCAACCTCCATAGCACTAGACTTCTCATCTTGGAGTTGTAGTATGGAAAAAGTGGGCATACCAAAGAGTTGTTCACAAATGGAATTGTGAACAAATTGTTACCACTCAAACTAGTAGTGGACCTAAAAGGGGTTCCTAAGAGGACAACTGCTAGGACAAGGGAAACGATGGAGGCTTAGCCCATTGTCACCACAGCTAAGGCTCCTTTCTCTTCACGGTCGTTCAATAATGGGTGGAGTCCCGGTACTTTAGGAAGTCATTTGTAGAGTATAGGTAAATGAATAGGTGAGAAGTGACCCTCGAAACTCTTTCCCTAAGATAAAATAAAGAGTGGGACTTTCTTTCCCTTTAAGAAAGGGAATTTATCTTCTAGGGAGAGAGGAGGGGGATTGAAGGGTTGAGGGAGAATAATAAGACTTATGAAGGAAGTTCTCAATCCCTAAAATCCTTTGGGAACTTGGATTCCCAAATGGTCCTTGATGAAAGGCCTTTGACACCAAATGGGACCACACGGGGCCAAGTGGATCTAGCCCAAGTTCAGGGATGGAATTTAGCAACCAATAATGTTCCTATCCTGGACAAGGTGAGGGGAAAGGATCAGACAAGAGTTTTTACTTCGATAGGTCAAATTGATCCTACTAGGTTCTATCCTTGGGAACACCTATGAAAAACTTGATCCTAGAGCTAGGGCTTGACGTATCCGGAGATTCCATCGTTGGAATTGGCCCAAGTTCTGAGGAGAGTGAGGGCACCTAGCAACGTAGATGCCTCTAGGAGATAGAAGTTTTCCTCTAGCTAGATTCCTGGGAGATAGGACTTCAACCCACTATGGTATTCTTGTGCTGCACCGATGAAGGCCAACACAGGGCATGAAGGGCTACCACCTATCACTGCAAGATGTCTATATCCCACAATGAACACGGGCTAGGAGGACTTACCATCATTTTTTGTAGAATTCCTTCTCCACACATGAGTCTAGGGCTACACAAAACTGCTCCTGGTTGATCAGACCATTGACCTCTAACAATCATCGAGGTTCATGAAGATGATGCACACCGGGCCCTAGCATGGGTACTATCACATTTTCCTCCAATAGACCATAAATGCACAATCCACATTCACACTTGGCCCACTCTCACACTTCCCTCTAGTAGACCACGAGTGACCAATAATTGTCGTAGCATCTACCTCTGGCTAGGGCATCCTCACACTTAGTAAACCCTCCTCTTGGCTACTAAGATACATATCTAACAGCCCTGTCCTAGGACACGCATTACTTCATTGCAAGATCTGCTCCTAGTTGGGGTTTCTTAACGCCTAAGAGAACCCAACACATAGCTTCCACAGGTTGCATATGAATTTGATCCATTCACCAATCATTACACTGGTTAGGGCTTCTAACCAACACATTAGCCCTCCCTTATTTGATTCCACAGGCTATACTAAAATGATCCAAATGTCCAAACTAGGACCAATAATTTAACACAAAAACGTACCTTCTAATGTGTTGGTACCCTGTTGCATTCTGTAATCTGGTTAGGGCTTATCCACAGTCCATGTCATCCCTCTCAACACTTGCCAAAAATCCCTTCTATCAATGTGGCTTGCCTTCACCCTAGAGTTTATCTCGTACCCTGATTGTCCCTTAGCTATATTGTAGGAATTAGGCCTTACGACCCCTCCAACAAACCTAATGCAAACATGCGTTATCCATATAATAACTACAGTGCTTGAGACTCTCTTAAACAACAAATATGCCACCCCTTTTGGTACCAAAACAACCCTCTTACCAAATTATTTACGCAGCTACTCCTCAACCTTGTTATATCTCCTAATCTAACCTCAAAACAGTCATTTCAGGCTTCAGCCTTCTCTTCTTCAAGCTGTCGCTTACATCAGAAGGTGTTTTACTCCTAAATTTTTTCGCTTGGATGTTATCTTAGCCTCCAACCTCACCTTCTATTTATACGCAATATAAGGGCTTCATTTGGGAGTCCACATGGGATTGACAAGTTGTCACATGGATTGTTAACATCAAGCCCACCTAAACTCTTCTTGTGCAAACCAAACCATATAATTAAAAAATTCACAACTCCCTGTGAGCCTGCACGATCTCCACTAACGTTTGTAGGGTCTTAGGGGAAAATAAGCATCAACTTCTATTTATAAAAACTATACCTCGAGCTCCATTTAAATTTGGATAACATGGGTTGTCTTTAAAATAGATAAATTGAATTGACATTAAGCATAACCATATTGAAACCTCATCGAGAACATGTTTTGGCATTAAAGAATTAAATTTGGTGATAGTGTGGGTTGTCTTTAAAATAGATAAATTGAATTGACATTAAGCATAACCATATTGAAACCTCGTTGAGAACATGTTTTGGCAATAAAGAATTGAATTTGGTCATACAATAAGATTTAGAATTGTTTCTAATTGACTAAAAGCTTGTTTTCCTTATACACAAGGAAATAAGTTAACTAAGAAATAAAAAAAAATATCTTGTTGTTAGTATGAATCCTTTGTCGAAGTGTACGAAAAAATACCACTTTAGCTACGCATAACTAATAGCCCTAACATCAAATGTGGCTGCCAATATCTTCAGATCTGCAGTTAGTTGATCAAGACAATAGCTGCAAAAAACTATATCTATGCATAGAAATACATTAAGCAGTAAAAAGAAGGGTTTGCTCCATATATCCAATAGACAAGACAAGAACAATTTTTTAAAGAATTTTTTGTATTAAGGGCACCTGGGAGGAAAACAAGAAGATGTTTCCAATTCTCCTCAATGGGATGGGTTCTTGGAAGTCCTCAGCACTTCAGATCTAGCATTTCTCTCTCCCGTTGGTGTAGAAAACCCAGACAAAGATAGAACTCAAAGGGAGCTCACACAACAAATAATGGAAAATATGACAATGATAATGGCTCAAAGTCATACCAAGAGTTTAGATCCAGAGTGATCTAATAGGCAACAAAAGGTGAAGAATGGTAGGGAAAACCCTCCTATTTATAACAAAATATTGGGTCATTCTAGATCTTCGTGCATGATTAAAATAACGTTAACCAAATCTAGATCCACCTTTTATGGAATATTTTATTATATTTGTTGGAGGGAAAAGGTATTTGACTTGGGTCAAATCCCTTTATTTGTAATTAATAAATAAATAAATGATTTATTTATCATTTTAAGGAAGTGGTTGAATGATAATCAAATAAATAATGATTTATTTAATTATTTGTGGGTGATTTAGTCATATTTAACATGGAATATTATTTAAATAAGATTTAAATAATTATTCCTAGAAAATAATAAGATAAATAGATATTTATCTAATTAATTTCTTTGTTTTGGGTTAAACATGATGAGGAATAATAATTAAATTATTGTTTAATTAATTATTCCATGAGGAAAATAAACAAATATAGATTTGTTTAATATTTCCTTTTGGGGTTTCCTGTTTAGACCATAAACAACCTAATAAATGTGGTTTATTAAGTTATTTGACATAGTGAAAGCAATTTTACTTAGGGTAAAATTGGTCTTACATGGTGTACTTGGGTCCATCTAATGATAGTAGGTTAGATGACCAAAAAATGGTGTAACACTTGCAATAGTGAAATTACACCCCTTAATGGCATGCGAATGAATTACCTCTCACTCTATTTTGATTATAGAAAACAATAAAAATGATTACTAAAAAATGACCTTTTTCAAATAAATTTCCATAAAATATGGTGATAAAAAATTAATAAAAATTATACACTTGAAATAACATAGTCCCTTCCATAGAATGAGAGGAAAAGGCTAAGATTGCTTTAACAAAAATCCAACACTAACATTTACCTTTTCCTGCCAGAGAGAGCAAGGGTTCCCTCCCTGCCCGCATCTACATTTTCCCTGAAGACGAAAACATGGTTCCTCATTTTTCATGCTTTGTTTCTAAGCTCTAATCTTGCTCAAGCTTTCCCGATATAGGTTGTTCAATTTTACAAACATGTTGTGATCAAGATGCTTGTAGGTCATGAATGCATATTTTTTTCATTGTTTATGTTAGTTTCATCATATGTTTTGATATAAAAGAAAGAACCCCAGAGGTTTAAAACCGTAATCCTAGAATCAACTTCCTAGTGGTGCAACTTTTGCATAAAATATCTGTTTGGGAAACATAATTAGTCCATCTGAAAGAAATATATTTAGGATTACAAATTTTGGTTAACCCTAGGGAATGACATAAAAACCTCTAGACCCATAAATGGCCAAAAAACATCATTTAGGGCCTAAAAATGACCGTAGAAGTTCAAGACCCCAAAAACCATAGAAAAACTGATAAGAAGATAAAGAACCGTTGAGTTAGTGGAAGATGTGGGTGGCCACCAAATATCCACTTGGATTAGAGTGCCACATAAGTTTAGGGTGGGAGATAAGGTATGGTTGCATTTGTATAAAGAACACCTCTTAAGATCCCATTGGAAATTCCCCCGACTCTCCATTCCGATACAGGCCTTGCACCAACACAAAGGTTGTGGGTGAAGATGCTTCTAAATAAAAAATTCCCTTTTCTTTGGATTGAACCTTATACTTAATCTTAAGAAAATGAAAATAAATATAAACACATATGTCAAATAGAATACTCCAATACCTACCATAATTAGTTGCATGTTGTTCAAAATATTGAATGAATGACATGCAAACTCTAATTTTGTTTCAAAGTGTCTCGCTTTTCGAGGAAAATACACAAATGTTGAAGGTATATCATATGTGCTTCTTTGTATTCAGAAATAAAGCTAATTTATGGGATAATTGTACAAGATGGGATGTCAAAGATAAAAAAACCACACTTGCAAAACCAACCTTTAAGGACTACGATAATCAATGCATGGAGCATAGTTTTAGAGAATCACATGGGCTAATGACTAGGCTAGGTATGATACTGAACCTATCTCATTCTAAGCAAGGTATTAATGATAAGAAAATATGAGTAATAAACCTAGCTATGGATTGGAGATAGAGCATTCCATAGGATTTAGGCTAAGTTTCTAAGGCTCATCATCATAACTATATCTTCAATAGAAAGGTTTGGATTGGCGCACAACCAATAACCTAAACTTCCTTTAAGAGTTATAATAAACCCCTTCATTATGAGGAAGCATAAAATGTATTTTTTAGGGGTTGAGTCATGTTTTGGATTCATATGTCCTAGAGGTTCCTACATGATAAATAAGCTATGAATATATAAGAGGCATATAGTAAATCATGGAATGAGGGAAGTTGTGTGGCAGTCCTAGCATTTAAGCATAAAATTGATATTATATTGAGTATAAAATAGGCCTCTAATGAAGTGTGTATTGAAAATTGGTCAATGGAAGGTGTTGGAGTTTCATTCCTAGCCTAGATAGTATTGAACAATAAAATGCTTTTACATTTAATAAAGATTCTAGATTTTTACAACTTGGTTTGAACTTCATTTGTAGTTTGCTGACACAGGTGGCATTTTATAACATGAAAAATAAATGTTTCATTTAAAATATTCCTTGCTACCATAACCACTTCATCCCCCAAAATTAGGGTTTCCTCTCTCCTTTTCCTCAACAAAATACAATCTCAAACCTTCGTTCTAATAATGACAAATAAATAGTGTGCATAATTCTTAGTCTCTAGCTCTCCATTTCTCTCCCTCTCGCTCCCTCACTCTCTCCCTTTCTTTCCTTCTCCCTACCTCCCTCTCCATATCTCCCTCCACTTCTCCCTCTTTTTCGTCAATGGAAAAACTAGAATCCAAACCCCGAGAATTGGATACCAAAATATTTATGGCTTTCCATCCAAATGCTAAACCCCCCACCTTCCATTAGCATCCAAGGAAATAAAACTCCACCCCTTTAGTAGGGCTTCTAGACAACTGAAAACATAAACACCATATCCTGACAATTGTCACCAACGAACTAGAGGATGTTTTGTAGAGAGGAGTTGCACCATCTAGCTTTTCCTCGGTGCCCAAAACCTCCAATCCAGAACCCTTTTCTAACCTAATATGTACTTTCCTCCAGATGGATAGTCCTAAGTAAAAAAATGGAAGCTTATAGTTTTTAGCCAAGTGCCCATACCTATGGCCTTGCCTACACCTAAAAGGTATTCCTTCATAACCCAAATCCTGAATACACTCCACCCCAATCCTGATATCCATGCCTTCAATAAGCCCTTCTCTAAGGTTCATATTAACCAAAATATGGGTGTATGTCTCAATCCCCATCTCTAAATATGCAGATTCATGGGCTAGATAAGATCCCAATGAGTTACCTATATCTTTGAAAATCAGGGCGTCCCAATAGTTAGGAGGGAGGCTTAGAAGATGAACCTAGGTTGGGGCCATATCTAGTCTCTCATACTTTGCATCGAAGAGGGACATCTAGAAATTGAAAAGGATAGGAGATGGATCAATTTTCTAAACCATTTGTTGTACCTTATGGGTGCCTGCTACTTCTCTGAAGCACAAATGAATCCAACCTTGGGCTAAAAATGACACCTATGGAGAAAATTTTACAACAAATAATATTTCCTTGTCCGCCGACAAGTTTAGGGTTGAGGACCTGAATTTTCAACCCCTTACTTGCCGCACCAAGGATTTTTGGGACATTTCCTCAGTATTTTGAATGGTGAAGTTGACTCCCAAAAATAGAGAAAGGAGGACTTTGTTCTTCTTCTTGACACTACAATGTATTTTCCTCTTCCTTTATTTCTCATACTCCTTTTGAATCATAATTCCTTCTTATTCACAAGAGTGTTTCTCCCTAAAAACCACAAGATCACTCATGATGTTAGTTTGACCTTCTTACATTGTCGAGGCAAGGCTCTCCTTCACTAATTCACTGAAGGAGGGCAAGGTTGATGGCACTTGAGATTAAGGATATACATGAAAACAATCTGGAGAGGCTTCTAAGAGTGAAGAACCCCCATTGTGTTCAAAAAATTCTGAAAACCCTAAGGAAGCAGTAACACATTGTATGTCCTCCTCCAATATCTGGGACAATAGGAAAAATAAACTTAGAGCCAAACACACCTAGAAGAGTTCTCTAGCCCCTGAAAAATGTCCTCAGGCCCCGGGCTAGCCGAAACTAAAGGACCTGAATAGTGCGTGGTTGGAGCAAGGGTTAGGGCCTTCGAACCGCTAGATAGTTGCCTATTGAATTCTTAACTTTTCTTTCTAAAGATCTGGTAGGCCTAGAAAATGCAGTATGGTGACCTTCTAAGTTGATTTTGAAATGTGAATGGATAAAGTCCTCGGGACTAGACCAAATTTGTTGAGAACCCCCCTCCTCTAGTTCATAATCCACCGATTCCTCCTCCTCCATATGGGTCCAATACTAAGAAATCGACATCTCATATGAAAATCATATTTGACGAGTAGTTGTGTGCCTTCAACGGGTTTATCATGACGACCATCTCTATACTAAATATATATCATGTGGATAAAAAACTCATGGTTACCATTTAATCTTATCTTGCATTTTGAAAATGATATCAGAGCCTGACATTGTCTAGAGCCTGTTCACTCTTTGTCAAAACTACGACCCTTTCTTCGCCTACAATTTTTCCGTGGCCTCTAGGGTTTCTCTAGTGTTTAATTCTTCTCCCATGGTAAAGATGTTGTAATGTTATCTTTAACATTTTGAGTCCGTTGAAATAAAATAAAAATTAAAAACATAAAATTAATAATTAAATCAATCTAGATCTATCTTAACTCTAGATCTACCAAGGGGGTCGAGAGGTAAGAATGAAATCTCTAGAGGTGCAAACCTATTTAAATTTGATCTCTAGACACTTTATAAATTCGAAATTAAGATAAACCTAAATTAATCATATACAATGAAAAAAAAAGCATAAAAAAATAAAGTGATTTGCAAACTAAACATAGCATCCACCTTTCTTTTGAAAAACATTAAAATATTTACCATATTTGAATAAATTTTAAGAAATTAAAATTTGTATTATATTGGAATAATTTTCTCTATATTGTGATAAACGGTTTTGACCCTTCCGATCAAAATTCTTTGACTCATCCGAAAATCATTTTCCCACCATTTAAATTTCAAGAGGTTGTCATGGAGGATTGGTAGGCAAACAAAACATAAAGCATTTGGTTATCAAAACAGTAGAGCTAGAGATCTAGAGCCTTAACACCCTCTCATCAATACTGAATGCATTGAAGAGTTCGACTCGAGAAAAGATGACGAAGCTATTATTCAGTTTCAAGAAGAAGAAGAAGGCCCCTCCTCCATCTGTTGAGAGGCATATGAGAAGGTAAGAGTTTTAATTTTAAGCAATTATTGCATGTATAATGTAGCTTCCATGCCATGAAAATCATAAATCAGACCATCATCTGTGCACTCTCTCAAGACAGGGTAAACTCCACAAGGAATGTTCGTAAATGATGACGACTCCTGAATTTGAGCTCGGGAACCTCTATAGTAGCAAAGTCTCTGGTTCCCATGCTTATCGTTTCTTCCACATCACCATTTGCTTGGGCTCTTCAACCTTCAATTCCACCTTTGTTATCCCTGATTTTCTCACAAAATCAGCAACACTCTCAATAGTGGCTACACCCTGCTGCAAGGTGAACTGCAAACACTGTTGCTTAACAATGTTAGTGAAATCCATATTAAAGGTTAGCCCTGTGTACCATGCACCTCCATTTATCTCCTTTGAAGGTGTTAATTCTGCTAGCATATACACCTTCATTGCTTGGTTAGAAACACACTTCACCCCTTTTATTAAGTCACGAGATTCTAGATTTTTCAATGCTTTGTTAACCTGTGATGCTGTAAATTTGTTTCTCTTTTCATATATTTTTCCCATATACCCATATTTCCGGCATTTTTTATGACTTGATATATGAGCATATCTTCAGATGAGAGGCCCTTGAACCTTACAGATTCTTCTTTCATCTGTTGCTTGTAAACTATGAAATCACCCTGCTTGAAAACCTAGAGTTGACGATTTTGAAGCAGGGCATTGAGTGCCTAAGCTCTAACATTGAGACCAACATCTTTAAGATTTTCCTCCATGATTTTATCTGTCAATCCATTAGAGAAAGTAGTGAAAAGACCCAATACTCTATTGATGCTAGTATCCATTTGTGAAGCTGACACTGCCATCTCTAAGATCTTCAAAACTATAGTGGGCTTCAAACCCTAGAATAGTATGTACATTTGCAGTGTCTGATTATCCTGATTACCCCATTTACAGTATGGGCTTCGAACCCTAGCCACAGTATGTGCAATGCGTGCCCTCAAGCAGAAACAAAATATGTATGTATATATGCTCTGCATTTTGAACATTTGTGTGGCTATTACTATGTTTTGATCACAGAAAACAAAATTATGCACAACTGAATTTTGATAATTCGGATACTAAATGTAGAATTGAGTGGTGCCTCAAGCGTTGTTTGGTGGGGGACAATTTCAAACCAGTGGATTTAGTTTCAAACTGCTTTATGAACAGTCCTACTTATTTTTCAGTTTTTTTCGTCTCAAACATATCAATGTCATTTTCCAACATATATTATTATCATTTACTCATGCAACCTGTTGTGCATAGGGTTTCCATGTTTCATTTTGTAGTTGTCAATGTAGAGGCAACCATGTCCTCCTTTTTCCAAGCATGTCTAGCTGTAAAATTTTTCCCTATTGTTTACAAAAGGGGCAGGTAGGTGTCATTTATTCGACTCTATATCATCACTACTCACAAGTTAATTCAATGATATCCAGCATCCCATAGGTTTAATTTCTTAGCTTCCTATGATATATCATAGCCCAGATTCTCGTGGTTTGCTTTTAGAGCGAAACATTTTGCAAAGATTCATCTTTTGGTGATCATCTTGAAACCTTCTTTAGAGATTATGATGTGCTCTTTTGATTTTGAGTTTGCATTATTGAATTTGAAGTGTGCTTTGAATTTTCTTTAACTGTTCCTTCACATGAATTGTATTCAATTTATTATTGTCTGTCCAAACACGAAAGAGCTCTTGATAAAAACCTATTGATGTATGTTGTATTCGGTGCTGCTTTCTAACTTGTAATCCAAGGGACTTAATGCGATAATCCATTGTATCCAAGAACATGGATATGTGCTTCTATCACCAACCACTGCTTCAAATTACTGTTATTATTTTGGCACTATGAATGAAACTTTTCCAGATGCTTACTTTGAGATTGCTTATGCTTGGCATGTGATACTGATTTGTTGTCCATTTTTTTTCTGGGCCAGGATTATTTGGAAAATGCATCAACTGTTGAAATTGGATATACTGTACTTTTAGAACATGCACTTGCGGAGAGGGACCGAAGGTATGTTTTTTCTCCTAATTCTTGTTTTAGTTTGATTCATATCCTTACCACAAGAATAAACTATGTGGTATTTGAATGAATAGTTGTTTGTGTTTGTACCGAAAGATGTGAGATGCTCTACATCCTGCTTGGGGTGGGTGGGTTTGTCAATAGTTTATTTGCATGTAAATACATTTAATATATAATATGTGTTAGGTGCATCGAATATAATATCCCAAATCCATCTAATTTTGGTTTCTATAGGGTCAATATTGCATGTCTTAAGTTCAGAGAAATGACTGATATATTAAATATTGAAATTTGAGATATTCAACCTTGAGCTTTGGAACATTGATGTGCATATCAAACACAATTTTAGATGTGTTTGTGATAGTGTATATTGATTTCCATTTGATATTAGTGCGAGTAATCTAATTTATTGTGGAGCTGACTCTATTTAGTTTGGAGGCTTTGCAGGTTTTTGTCATTTGGGTCAGAAATGCAAGTGTGCATTTTGATATGTAGTTTCGTCTTGATTTGTATGTTTGTTACTCTTTGATGTTATTTATTTGTGGGAAGCATAGAGAATTAATGGAGTCAATTCATGCCATTGGGTTCTTATTCCATTTCTGATTTGTATACTGTGAAAATTTCTGAGCACAAAAATCCTGCTAAATATTGATTCACTTCTCCTACTTGTTTTATTATGCACAAGTTATTTAACTGAAAATATTCAGAAAAACGATGAAGTAAACACAACTAGCAACCTACACAAATATAGATCATTTATTGAACATCACGCACATATGACAAAGGACCCAGAGTTTTTGGACAAATGTCCCCGGAAAACCCAATGCGGGAAAACCGGTGCAACAAATATGAGGGTTTATTATTATTAAGCAACAATATTTTGAGTACATCTAGGGTGCCATAATCTGGCTCACCCAATAGAGAAAACCTTGGCTACAAAGAAAATGTGAGTTTTACCTCACTCCTACAAGTCCCGGCTGATCCAGATGAGCAATTGGTGAAAACCCAACTAGCTTTGCACAGTCTCTACACTGCCACTATGTAAGGTTGCATGGCCCTGACCGAGGGACTACATCACCCTTGCTCTACGCTGATCAACTTCTACCGGAGTCTGGTTTCAGCCTTTTTGGCTCAAAAACCCTAGTCTCTAGTTGAATTTCGGACTTTCCTTGGAGGCTCTACGTTGCCCTTGCGTGGGCCTGCGTCACCCTCTTTAGGGACTATGTCACACCCTTTGATGGCTGCGCTGCCTCCACTACGTCTCTATTTACCTTGCTCTGCATTGTACTCTTGGTCCTCCTGACCAATCACTACGTCCACCCCTCACTACTTCTCTGAATCACTCAGATATGATCTTCGCCCGAGAACTGCTCCGTCATAAGAATTCAATCTCTTAGATTCTGTGTGTGTGTTCTCCAACTAACCCCAAGCCCTTCCTTTATACTTTTCTTGTTGACAAATAAATGGTTGTGATCTAATCACTAATCGGTGGCGAAGATTAAAATAAGCTTGATCCACATCACTTAGAATGTTCTCATCACATGTGTAAATTAATTCACTTTAAATTTTTTAATTTCCCTAAGTTAGACTTAGGGTCCCCATTAAAAAATTTAATTATTTGAATAACTCTTACACCAAATGGAATTTCTCCAAACACTTTCTGGGTCTTGGAGATCTCATGTGTTCTAGCCCCTCCACAAATTTTCGGAGCTAGAGCACATCCGATGCTACCCCAAAATATCAACACTCCCTCTTAGTGAGGAGTGTGCTCTAGCAATAGTTCCCCATTGAAGTGTCACCCTGATCTCTGGCATCAGTCTTCGTGTTGATGCTTGGACTGCTACTCTCCACCCACTACACTGCTACTCTTTGTACTACTACCCATGTCACTACCACTGACACTGCCACATCTGTACTGTATCTCCCTCTCAAATTTCTGCATCATGCTGCCCATAGCACCGCCACTACTAACTGCTGCACTGCAACTTAGTTGCTGAGAAGTAAGCAGCTGAAGGACCACCACCCAATCACTGACAAACAAGTTAGTCGGGCTACATCTCATCACTGAAGCACCCTCTATTGCTACGCTACACTGTCTCTCTGAAGCTCTGTGATGTCTATTGCATTGTACAACGTAAGCACTGCCTTTGTGCTACTGCCTCTCCTTTGCGCTCCTCTAGACTTCAGCGTCCCAACACTGCCTCTGCTTCTCTATGATATTATGCACCCACTGATCCAGTCATCCTACTATTGTCTTAAGGCTCCTGTAGCTCGTATGTGATCCAAGAGGTTGGGCACCTCAAGGATCCTGCCTGCCCATCTGTAGCTGCTCTACAGATCTATATCGCCCCACCTCTTCTCTCGAGGCACATGAGCACTCATGGCCACATCATCCTCACTACCACTGTCCCCTCTAGCTATTGTTGCCTTGGAATCTGAAGCTTCCTTGTCCTTCCTCTTAGGACAAGTGCTAGCGAAGTGTCCAATTTCACCACATATGAAGCATCGGACCTTGGATAGGTCCTTCTTCTTCCCTTGCTACCGATGCCCCTTTGATGCTAGAGCCGCATCTCCCTCCTCCTCCTTCTTCACATTGACACTTCCGTTGTTGAATTCCTTCTTAGTCATCCTTCAGATCTCCTCTTGTCGAAGAATAGCCCACATGTCACCCCAATTTGGGAGTTGTGCTCTGCCTAAGATGCCTTCCAAATCGCAAACTTGGACACACCGTCCAACCTATCCTGATCTCTCAGTTCGTACGGGGCCATCTTTGCTCAAACTTTCGAAACAGGTACTCTTCTCCCTTCTACTACTGCTGCACTCAACAGAAGACCAGATCTGGGTTTCTTGGTGTTAGGAACCCTTTAGAGATACTGGTCCCTCTAACAACTGATTTCCCTCCCAGAAATCCTCTGCCAATTCTGCTGAATCAAGCCTCTACGATCATCCTATTGATCGAATCTTAGACTTCTTGGCAAAAGTCTGCTGAGGAATTATTTCTCCTCACTTTGTCACCTTTTCTAGGCATTGTTCTGCACCGATAGAAGCGATGCCTCACCAACAACTTTTGAATATCAGAAGTTGCACTCCCATCCTTGAAAAAATTCACAACGTCACTCCCTTTTGGACTGTGTCACCTTCTTGGTGCTGCGTCAACCTCTGCATGAGCAACCTAGCTCGACGTCCCTCTCCTGGTGCTGCTTCAACCTCTGCGTGAGCAGACTAGCTCTGTGTCACCTTTCTGGAGCTGCGTCAGCCTCTACGCGAGAAGACTAACTCTGCATCACCCTTGCAGGATCTATGTTGTCCCTCTAGTGCTGCACTTCCTTCTTCCAGATTTGTGCTGATTCAGCTGCCCTCCCTGCAACAAATATCTTCAGCCCCTTTGCTGATGGTTCAACTTGATCTGCAATGCTCTGATACCATGAGAAAAAAATTTAGCACAGAAATCCTATTGCTAAATATTGATTTACTTCTCCTACTTTTTTTATTATGCGCAAGTCATTTAACTAAAAATATTCAGAAAAAATCTGAAGTAAACACAACTAGCAACCTACACAAATACATATAATTTACTGAACATCACTCACATATGACAAAGGACACAGATTTTTCGGATAAATGTCCTCGGAAAAACCCAATGCAGGGAAACCTGTGCAGCAGATCTGAGGGTTTATTATTATTAAGTAGCATTATTTTGAGTACATCTAGGGTGCCATAATCTGGCTCACCCAATAGATAAAACCTCGGCTACAGAGAAAATGTGAGTTTTACCTCACTCTCTTAAGTCTCGGTTGATCCAGATGAGCCACTAATGAAACCTCGGCAAGCTCTGCGCAGCCGCTACATTACCATTGCGTGGTCCTAACTAAGGGACTGCGTCACCCTTGCTCTGCACTGATCAACTTCTCCTAGAGTCTAGTTTCAGCCCTGCCGGCTCAGAAACCCCAGTTTCCAACTGAATTTCAGAATTTCCTTGGAGGAAAGTCTTTTATTATCAATATTCTACTCAATATTTTAGACTTCATATCATTAGCTTTAACACAGAAATTACTGAGAATCAGCTAAAAGTGAAATGGAGACAAACAATTATACACCATCCATACATTGAATACAAGATATACCCTAGGAAAGGTCAATACAAGACAAACCCAACTAGAAGGAGAGGCCTATGCTTTGCTCTTTTGTTCTCTGGATGAAAAGTGAATACAAAGAGGGGTACTCGCACTGGCCAAATGTGGATGCTACATGGTTTTCTTCTTCCTATTTCATGCTTCAATATCCCATAAATACGAACATAATATTGAAACATAACTATGAAATAGATATAAATGCAGAGAACATAGAGAAACACAACTTGACTCGTTTATAGAGAGTTGAAGAAGTTACATGGTCACTAGGTGTTGTGATTTGTCTTATGAGGGTCACTTTTTCTTTCTAATATTGATCCACTCAGTTCTGTTCACATGGGTACATTGTGATATATTGATTTTTGAAAGGGAGTCATGAACACAAGGTGGTTAGGACTAAGCTTTGCATTTTTCGATTCACGAAGATGCTTTAAACCTCAAAAGAGATTTGATAGGACCAAAGTTAAGTGTGTCCCCCCACCACTACCAAGGGGAACTTGCATAGGTTTCTTTGCTTTTGGTTGAGCCATTTTCTTTGTTGGAGCACATATGTTTCCCTATATTACTTACCATCCTTAGGGATTTTTCCTATGTCCATTGGATGTAGAATATGTTGGTGAAGATGAATAGGTCTCTAGGAGGTGTACAGTTTGTTGGCATGATCTACATCTAAATTTTGAGCTTTCAATGTCTTACATTTCGGTAAAAGTGAGATTAACCCATTATATGAGCAACTAGTTGGGAAACTCACAACTTAGGTTGAGCACTACAAAGATATGGGTAAAGATGTTGAGCCCATGACAATATGAGCTCCATTAACTTTAATAAAATGACCCAGGGAGTTCCTAATAGTTACAAGAAAATTAGGATACCATAAGTGAAGAGGAGGTTTGGAACTCTTACCTAGACCACAGTAGCTGTAATAATCGTGGTGTTTGGATCAAACTTTGAGAACTAGGGGTGAAAGGAGGTGAATTTTCCCCTAGAAATAGGGTCCTAGGTTGATTTTCTTTTCTATCCACCATGGCCTTAAAAATTGCAATGAAGTAACACTTGGAGTGGAGAAAGAACTCATTGTTGGTAATCTAGGTTTGATTTTTCCACCCATGAAGCATTGTTGTAGATGGCCAAAGCCCATTAAAAGGACAAAGAGTGTCATCCCTTCAATACAAAAAGTTGTGGGAATATACCTACAAGTTCCAACACTAGAATGTCCTTTGATTTCTCCACTATGAAGGCAGGATTGAGGGGCGCCTTTTTCTTTGAGGGAATAGAAAGCCTAGGCTTGACCTCATCCTTGAATTGATGGGATTGGGAGGAGGAGGGCATATTTTTGCATAGGGATCCTCCAAGAAGGCTTGAAACCAAAATCACGATAGCATCCTTGCTTATGCCAAAATCCACGGGAAAGAAACTATCAAGGAGTTGCCTTCTTGCATAGAGTCGTTTCTAATGGCTTGGAGGGAACCCTCTCTTTGTTGTATCCATGAATTAAATATAGAGATAGAACCCATGGATTTCATATGAAAATAGAAGGATTCCCCTGAATGGGACCTCATAAAGACTTAAAGATCTGTAGTGACTCCACCTTGTTTTTTAAGATTTGTGTTAGATAGGAGTGCAATGGTATTAGTCGAATGAAGACCATATTAGAGCTAAAAGTCTTATCTAGTGTTTGTGTAAGTTGCAAATCTTAAGTGCGATGGTGGCACCTCATTTGGCTTAAAATTCCATGGATATAGCCGGTGACCACATGCTCTCTCTAGTTATAGTTTTAACTGCCAATCCTAATGTGGTCCTAGCTCATCCATTAACCCATTTTATTGTTGTGTTAATTTAATTAGGGTTAACTATTGCAAGCATGGTGATAGAGCACTCATTCAATGTCTTATTGACCCATTGATGAGTGTTTTTAATGTAACAAATGTAGGATCAACCATAATTTGAGCCTTGAGCTCAAGATAGACTTTATGAAACTTGAATCTCATGTTGACACTGGAATTTGAAGCAATGGATTTACAAACCCTTTATTTCATGAACTTTCTTGACTCTTGAATATTTGCTTGACTCCCTAGTTGCTTATATTAATCCTAAAAAATAGACAACATGCAAATCTAAACTAGTTAATTAGTTGGCAAAAAAAATGTTATCATAAACCTTGTGTAGAACAGTGTTTGATGGCTTGGAGGGATCCCCTCCCTTCATTACTTCTATGAATTTAATATATAAAAAAATATGTGGATAATATGGAGGGGTTTCTCTGAAAGGGACCTCATAAATACGTGAATATATGCTATGGCTCCCCCTTGTTTGAAGATTCATGTTAGATAGTATCACAATTATAGTAGTTAGACAAAGACCATACTAGAGCTGAGAGGCTTTCTTGCCCTAGTGTTTGGCAAGTGAAGACTCTTCAAAAGATATGGTGGCACCTCATTTTTCATGAGATGCAAGATATAGCCACTAACGATATTCTCTCTGTGGTTACAATTGTAACTAATATCCCTAATGTGGCCCTGGCTTGGTCATTGACCCCTTTTGTTGTCATGTTCATTTATCCAGGGTTTTTTATTGTAGGCATGATGAAAATTACTTCTTGACCCATTGATGTGACCCCTTTTGCTGTCATGTTCATTTGTCTAGGGTTTGTTATTGTAGGCATGATGACAATGAATTCTTGACCCATTGATGTGTGTCCTCAGTGTAATCAAAAGCAGTATTTTCCAGAATTTGAGCCTTGACCTCAAGATTCACTTCATCAAACTTGGATCTCATGTTGATGATGTCATTTGAAGCCATGGATTTACAAATCCTCGATTTCATGCACTGTCTTGAATATTTACAGTCTTGTTTCGATGTTCTTCTTCAGTCACTTGTTTATAACTTTATATTAATCTTAGAAAGAGACAACATGCAGATCTAAACTATAAATATAGGGGTATTGTTTTGCATTTCAACCTCAGGAATTCAGACTTCTCTGAAATCTCGGATCACTGTATACAATTCAGATCATCTTCTGTAGTTATCATAGAACCACAGATTACAGGGTTATAGGGTTATTGTTTCAAATGAAGCTCTATTATCTCAGAGACACTTTTGCTATAGTTTCATCATGCAACTCAATACGGATTTACAGTGATATTGTAATATTGCTGAAAGAAGTTTCAGACATATTACAGATAGTGCAGTTTGTATGTTTTTCAAGAAGGCAACATCACTACAGCTTGGATATGGTGTTGTTCTTTGTTTTGATACTCGGTGATGTATGCCATGATGTTGTCTCCATTCTTAGTGCTATGACATTATGAAACTCGGTACTATGGTCAGTCATATGATGATGATATATTTGGTGCCATGATGATCCTATTTCTATCTTGATATTCAATGCCATGATGAAGGTTCAGTCATGATGCTTCAGTGCTACATCAATCCAGAGCTACAGAAGTTGGAGATACTACAAAAGTGATCACTATAATTAAAAAATTTGAATAGAAACCTACAACTGAGATACTACAAAAGTGATCACTGTAATTAGAAAATTTGAATAGCAACCTACAGTCCATTTCAACATAATGAATACAGGGATGTTCAAAATTTCAAGAGTCTTGCTCAGCATGGTTCAACATAACGAAATAGGGATGTGCAAAAGGTTTTAGAAATCTACATTTTCAAAATCTTTAAAAACAGGTTAATGATGTGTGTCCTGTATTTACATATGTATAGCACATACAATACATTTTTATATGCAAAATTTACAAATTAGTCACTTGAGCACAAATATCATTCATAAGCATTAAACTGAAAAGCATGTTTCAAGCTTGTCATGTGAACACCTTCGAACTATATAAATGGAAGTGGATATAATGTGCTCAAGATCCTGATTTTTTGAATTGAAGGCCAAGAAAAATTCCCTATTACATAATCTGTGCTCAAGCATGACATGTTAATATCTAAAAGTTACTTTTATCTTGTTTGGCATTGGGTTCCAAATCCATGATCTAACAGAGACAACCTACAGGTAAAGATCCACGGCACACATCAAATACAGGCGAGTAGCCTTGTTGCTCAAGGACTGCTGGCACTCAAATATGGAAATTAGAAACCTATAAAGTACTTGAGGTTCAATAAATGAGAAATGAGTGTTGATGGAAAATTTAACATTGACCTTGAGGCTTGAGTGAGAAAACCACTTTAATTGAATACATATTGTTAATTCCTTCATTGCAAATTTATCAAAGTCACAAAAAATTTCCAGGCATAATTCTCACAAGGTTATTTCATATGTTTGAAATGTAACTACAGCTGTAAGTTTTCTACCTCATTTTTCAAGGGATATGGGCTAAAAATATGGCTTCATTTATCTTCTCTCTGACTACAAATATTCTTCTACTGCACATATTATATATATACCAGTGGTTACAATATTGTTTCTCTGGAGCATGGCTTAACTGTAGCTCTTAAAACTAAAATGTCAAAATATGATTCTTGAAGTTTGAATTGATTGCTCTAGCTTGATTCTTAGCTGAGCTCCAAGCTTCAATCTTGACCCAACTTCCAACTTCAGTCTTCCAAGCACTTGTGTGCAGCCTGTAGAATGATGGTGCTAGTCTGTAGCTGTATATTTTCTATTTCCCAATGGAGGAATTGGTCTTCTTATAGAGTAGGAATGGGGTGTAGGGTTTTATCCTTTATATTTTTAAGGTTTGGGGGAATTTTTACTCGAAAAAATATCTTTGACTGGGGATACATGTGTCAAAATAGTGTTGAAATTCTTGGCATCTGTTTCATAGCTATGGGATCCATTCCATGAATTATGTACCCATTTCCTACTCTGAAAAGTATCCTTCCATGATTGAGTGTATCATGGAATAATCCATAGAACGTTAGGTAGCCATAACTAACGTTCAAGTGCTTTGGGGAGCACACTCCCTAAAATTTTCTCCATGGTCAGATCCTGTGACTGCCCCAGTCTCAGGAAGAAGTCCACTATTGGGAGCACCTCTACTGTACTTCTGATTTTGTAGAAAGATATATATGGGATGGGGTTGAGATTCATATTCCTACAAGCTCTAAGCTCTGCACTAAGCTCTTGTTGAGTCTCAAATCTGCATCTTTCCTATACACCTTTATAGACCTTTTTCATTCACATGAACCTTCTAAGTTGTCAATATCATTGCATATCAATTGTAAAAGAGCATCTAAAATTGTTTTTAACTATGTTTTGTGTCTGTTGTTTGATTTATATTTTTTCTCATTTAGCTGCGGAATCTTGCCACTTTCCGCAGCTGCTGCAACTTTCCGCAGCCATTTTGTGAAAGTATATGTTACAGGTGTCTTCAGGCAATTCGAGCCACATGGGCAAGTCAGAAATGATGTGGACATGGATCGTGTCCTATTGGCTCGGGAAAATTCACCTAAGGAGGCTGCGGTCAAAGGTGGCCAAGTGGAAGTCAACCGTAGAGTCCCACGGTGACAGGACTTTGTTTCTCATCACGTGAAGATTTGTATGACTGTTTCTGAGTTGCGGGAGACACATCAACACCTGTACACGGCTCCATAAGCCGAATCCAACATCCACTCTTCATAGATTTACTCCTCACCGCAGCCATGACGCTGGATCTCTGGACGTGATGGTTCACGTGTCTCTATCAGCACAAACTTTAGGGAATTAGTTATATCACCTTTGTTATAAATAACGCGTTTCCATACACATAATAGTTAGCCTCCATATAGCTCTGTAATGTAATTTGCGTTGCCACTGTGCTATAATATCATTTCTCTGTTATGACTGCATTTTAATATATAAGAAGACTCTTTTTCCAAGAGTAATTCGTATTTGAAGGCTATTGCCCGAGGTCTGTGCAGAGGGCCCCTGCACACGCTGAGGTTTTGTGCATTACTGTATAGTTTCTTGTTTTATTTCTTTAAGTTCATTGTGCCATAAGTCATTCACGTGTTTATACATTGCATCTTTCATGATATTTATGCTTCATCTCTGTTCATAATCTTTCATGCTTTACATTTTACTTCTGTCCATAATCTTTCATGTTTTATGTTGTTGTTAACTGATCAGTGTTCTTGTTTCAGATTACAAATAGGCAGCCCGAGCATTTGCATATCTTTTGACTAATGACATGGAATCAATATTGTTCTGCTGCTAATTTATTTTTCTTAGTTTTTGTTTAATTCCAGTACTGCTTTGTTTATTTCAGTCTTGCACATTTGCTTCAGTAGTTAGATTTAGATATATTGAATTGCTCATGTCATTTTCAGTTACCTCCGAAAGCCACAGCTGGACTGATGGTGAGGGATTGAAGTATGAGTGTGTAGTTTGATATTAGTTTACTTTCTGCAAGTTAGATATATTGAATTGCTCATGTCATTTTTAGTTACCTCCGAAAGCCACAGCTGGACTGATGGTGAGGGATTGAAGTATGAGTGTGTATTTTGATATTAGTTTCTTTTTCTGCAAATTAGATATCAGATTGCTCAAGTTGTTTATGGTTACCTCCGAAAGACATAGCTGGACTAATGGTGAGGGATCAGAATATAAGTTGATGTAATTTGATTTAGATTTACTTTGTTGCAATTCTTGGATTTCTTTAAGCATAGTTTCCTTTGTGTTTAGACAACAGCAAGGATAATTTGGTTTTCATGCTCAATAGTTCACTGTTTGATTTATTAGGCTAGCAGCACATTTTCATTTCCTTTCAAGTTTTGTCATTGTATGTTTCAAATTCATTTTTAAGTTTGAAGTTGGTAAATCATTATAAAGGATATCATTGCCTTGAACAATCATAACCATACTTGTTTTTATTTTAGAATTTCCATCTCACATTAGAAAACCAAAAACGAAAAAAAGGTAAGAAATAGGTTATCTTGCACATATAGTGCGCCACACTTCATCAGCTTACGAATCCCGGATTGATAAATTAATGTAGAAATTTAGGACACACTAATTTGACCAAAAATTTTGGTGCCATTGCCGGGGAAGTGTAACTAGGTAGCCAATTTCTTAAAAAAAAACAAAATAATAAAAGAAGGGAAAACTTGATAACTTCTTGAAGTATGCTCTCCTCTTGCACCTAGTGTGATCTGGAGGATCAGAAAAGAGAGTTATTGGTTCAGTAATTTCTTAAGTATGTGTTGTGTAGATTAATCCGTCTTGCGGACAAGACCGATCTCTCTAGTACAAAAGGTAACTAGCAACAAACAGCCAATTATACTAATCTCTCTCTAAGCATATACGATTCATAAAAACACTACATAGGTGTAAGGCCTACCTTATGTCCAACGCTTGCTTGATTTCGTTGAAGTCCTTCCCGTGCACTGAAAGAACGTTCCTCGTGAATCTGCAGTCACAAACAAGCAAAAAGATTAAGCAGCACCTGTATAGACATTTTTATAAATCATACTTATCATAATGATCAAGGAATTTATGAAATAAACTATGAATAGACAGTTTAATGAGAGAAATGAGTATATTTGTATTAACTTCAAAGATAGAAAACCTTTACAACCTGTGCCTTGATGTTGTGCAGGTCCTCCCGGGGTCCGAAGCAGGAATCTCTTCTACTTTGACAAGCATTGCACTCTTTGAACCAAGACAACTAGAGAGGAGTGATTGAACTTCACAAAAAGAGTGATTTAACCTCACAGAAAGTCTTAGTTATTTGAGACTGAATCTCAACAGCATTTAACTTCAAATCTCTTAAGCTTGAACTCCCTTTGAGGCTACCCAAGGCTTCTTTTTATAGTGGAAAAGAGGAGGTTTCTTGTTCCAAATATGAAGGGATAGAATCCTCCTTCAAAGGGATAAGCTCCTTACATCAAGGGGTTAGCTCCATCAAGTGAGGGATGCATAAACCTTCTCAAAGCGTATCCATTCCCAAAAATTCCCATCCAGAATCTTCTAGAATTCATCTGAAATTCACTTTTTATCTTCACTTTCTCGCCTTTTTATGTTTTACAGGGGTCCGCACCCATTACACAAAGAACGTGCGGTATGGTTCCGCAGGCAGGCTGAGATTTAGGTGCGGGACCGCAGGGAATGCATAGAGAAAGTGCGATACCAATTCTTAGGGGATTTTAGGGATTTTCTTCTGATTTTGAAGCTTGACATGAGGAGCTGGTATATTGGACTTGCAAAAGGAGGAAGTATGAGTAATAATGAGCTCATACAGTCAGCAGAATGTCAAGGTGACAGTTTTCAGTGTAACAAATTGCCCCCTAAAGTGCAAAGTCTGAAATAGATGAAGCTGTAGTCTGTCATATATGAAGAGTGCAGTACTTTATCATTTCAAAGATCATCCTATGGACACCCTAGTCGGTACCTGTAAAAACATTCAATGTAAAATATATACATGTATATGTCATCACTGAGGTAGGCATTCCCATACTTAGATAAAAACTAACTATAAACTAACTGAAATCGTTCTGATACAGGAATGATTTTGAATACATCATAGTACAGATATATGTAGACACAGTATGGACGCAGCCATCTGTTTATAAATAGTCTACTGCATAGATGACAACAAAATTCCTTGCAGCCTGGATGGTGGAAACTAGATCCAGGGTCTTGATTTCCGCATCTCGAACCAGTACGATTCTATCCATGTGAATAAATGTGTCGAAGTCGAACATGGTAGAAACCACTTGATTACCAGTCAATGATGTGAACTGTTAACAAGTGTGAGAGAAACCACCAGTAACGTCAATGGTTCTCAAAGTACTCAGTACAATCCATGAAATGTGAACGAATGAGCTGAAGTCGAACATGTCACGGAATCATTCGATCGAAGGTCAATGATGCAACCTGTCGTCGAAGGCGAGAAACCTGCCATTGAGGCATGCAGATTTCAAGGTACTGACGATTTATGGATCAAATTCCTAGATAATGTGCTGATGTCGATAGAAAGTGATCTGTCGTAGGAAAGCCCACAACACGAAATCATAGATCAAGTTTTGAAAATATGTTGGCAAGGACTGACTCAGGGATGGTCAATGATGGATGAGAGATATTTTTCAAATGAATGGTTTTATTTGAACTGTTCTCTTGGACACATAACGACACTGCAGATGGCTTGGTGACAATTGACCCAAAGCTAATACCCAGAAACCAGTTGAAGACTTTTCAATGTGGTTTGATTAACTGTTAGGCAAAGGATTTCCCAACGCAGGTGAATATAAGTGTCGTGTCCAAGAGTGGTTGACTGAGTTTTCAAAGATTTTAAAATACAACAAACACGCCCATTTTTCTCTCTTTTCCCCCACCATTTCTGGCAAGTACCTCTTTATTTTTGACAAGCTTGAGGAGGATAACATTTGCTTGATTATAAGCTCATCCTTCGGATGAGTCCAACTTAGTTTAAAATTCGAACCCTAAGAAGGAGTGGTTCATTCCTGTTGAAAATTAAACAGGTCCTTTACTGTTAAGTTTTAACGAGTCCAGTATAGGAGAAACTCGGTGTTTTTCAGTTTTAGGGAGTCAGAAGAAAAACTTAAGAAAACTCCATGGGTGCTCTTTTTCGTAAATTTAGTCTCTCGAGCCCGAAAAAGGATAAAATAATGCGGGAGAGAACTCTATTGACCGTATTTAGTCAACGTATACCTTTTTCGTAAATAGTCCATTTCAGTCCGTAAAAGGGGTAAACTTATACCGAAAGGACGACTGTTCATTTACTTTAACGAGTTCGAATAGTCAAGTACTCGGCAATCTTTTCATATTTAGAGAGTCTGAAAAGGGCTTAAAGAGGACTCCAAGGTTTCGCTTTTTCGTAAATTTTTTGAAAGAGTCCGAAAAAGTGATAAAAGTATGCTCTTTGTTGAAAAATGATCATTTCACCTGAAAAATCCTGTTTCTGCACAAAAAATCAAAACATTACACATACCTGTTTAAGATAAGTAAAAATGTTTTCAAAAATACCCCTTTTAAAGTGAAAAATAAATAAATTAAAAATTCATTCATTCGAAAAAACTTATAAAAAGGGCTTTTTCTATTTCATTTTTACCATTCAGTTGCAGAGTGAAAAGTAAAAAGATTTTGGTTTAAAAGTTCCCGTGAAAATTCTGGAAAATTCAACCGTTGGAATCGAAAATCGTCAGCCCCAGGTAATCCACGACCTCCTTATCTTGTTTTTCATCCGTTTGAAATTCATTTTTAGGCTTTAGTTTGATTTTTTAGGGCAAAAAATGGTTAGAAAATGCGCCCCCGGGGTCCGCAGGTGGGACACAGGTTACCTGCGGAGGCATTCAGCCTGCGTGCGGAGCTACGCTCTGTTTACAAAGAGCGGGTGCGGTACCCGCGCGGTCAATTTTTAAGCACGGTTTTCTCATTTTTCTGCCAAATTTTTTTAAATGAAATCATTCTAACTTGCCTTATTTTGTGTTGCAGGATTAACAAGATGCTTATTTGGCGATAAAGAGAGCATGAGGAAGTGGATGAAGCCGTCCTGCTCCATTTGCCCACACAAAGGGCATTAAAAGCATGATGCTTATACAAATTCTGGGCCATCTATGGCATGAGGGCACAAGTGGAACTCTTAACATGGTTGGTAGACAGATGGCATGTGGAGGACCAGTGTTTCTTCATTGGTGGCCACTGGCTCGAAATTGAGCTGGAGGATATATACTTTTTGACTGGTTTGTCCAAGAGGGGTGAACATGTATCCTTGTTTGGGACTAGGCCAGGTGGCCAGACTGTCGCTAGTCTTCAACTCGAATTTTGCAATGATCAGGCAAATCCTCGGGACAAACGGATTGACATAAAACATATCATCCGTCCTGAACTGAAAGTTATAGCATTCACTTTTACCAAACTGTGTGGGAGCGCCGCGCTTCATGTGGCTACTGGTTCCCAAATGCGTGTTGCAGTGGACTGTTTTCGCGGCACCATCTTCAACTGGTGTGAAGCTGTGTTGGCCAATATAAAAGGCCAACTTACCAGAGCAAAAACCAGGAAACTAAAAAACTTTGGATATGGTTCCATTGTCGTTTCTTTTGCTCTGGAGAGAATCCCTCAATTAGCTCCACAGAGTATTTCAGTTGATGCCGGTCGACCTCGAGAACCGATAATGGTTCGCTGGTCCGCGCTGATGGCCCGTCATGCTATTGAGGGCACTGAGATTGTACGATTCCCTGCTTCATATTTTCATTGGCTGGATCGCCAAGTTTTCATGATAGGGGATTTTCCGTATGCTGGGATAGATTTCCGTGGTGACGGAGAGATGTCTCTCCCTGCAGGGGAACAGTGGGATTCTTCAGGTAAAAACATTTTTCAACGTTTGCTAAGTTCTAATTTTTTTTTTTTTTTAATTTTTTATCGTCTTAGAAAAATAATAACCAAAAGTTTTTTGAATGCAGACGTGGGTCTACATCGACCAACTCATCTCCAACCTTTCGAGAGGAGACAACCAGTTGTGCCCGGACCAGCCCCAGCAGGCCAATCAGTAGAGATTTTGACTGATTTGGAGCATCATCTAGAGCGCTTGACTCTAGATATACCAGAGACTAGTATAGATGACATTCCTCTCAGGCTACAAAGATATGTGATTGGAGTCCCAGGACCTTTCAGGAGGTTCCTATGCAGGGTGGCCCGAGCAGTTGTTTCTTATCGAGATCATCATCAGTGATGGGATGATCGTGTAGACTCATTTTTGTACTTTTGTATTACCATTTTGCCGATCATAAGGTGTTTCCAACCTATGATCGAAGACGATGTATATTTTTTGAACACACTCCTATGATATATATCACTATTTTGACGGCTATCTGTGTACATAAATAAATGTTGTTTGTTTTACTGCTTTAAATTATTGCAAATGTCTATTTATCATACTAGAAGCAATCGAATCTGCTAATGTATTTAAATGTCTTGGAATATGCTGATATTCAATGTAATCAAACTCACGTTCCAAGAGACGAACTCTAAAAAATAACCGTAATAACACCGGATTTTTAATGGTATAAACCCTGTTAAGCTGTAATACAACAAGTTCAGAATCCAACCTTACAATCAAACTCCGAATTCCAAATGATATGGACTCAGATAATAACTCAATCACTGCACTATACTCGGCAATGTTATTTGTTGTTTGACCAAGGCTTACCCCATGCATGGATACTAACTCGTCAGAGGGTGAATAGATAACCCAAGCTGCGGAATAAATGTTCCGTGTACTACGACAAGCACCATCAACAAAACCAATGTAGGTTTGAAGAGACGTCGACATCTGCAATATCAAGAGTAAAACTCAGATAAGCAGTAATAGTGACAAAACACACTTCTAAACTAGGCACACTTTTCTAATCTAAAACACACCAGCAGTAAAGAAATCTAAACTAACAAAAATCTCCACACCTCGTTTAAGCATAATATCACTTTAGATAAAGCCCATTTCTGGGTTTATCCAAAGGGACACCGTCAAAATCTATCAACTCATAGGCCCCTTTTGCTAACTTTCGTTTAACAATATAAGGACCATGCCACATAGGCACGAATTTTCCAGCTCCTAGTTTGTCGTAAGCTTGATCATAAAGTAAAACTAGGTCTCCTTCTGAAAAATTTCGAGGGGTCACATTTCTATCATACTGAGCTTTTATCCTTTTAACATGAGCCTCGTTTTCTATTGCAGCACTTCGTCGATTCTCATCTAATTGGGCTAAGTACAAGAAACGTTTCTCCTCTTCAGACGTAGCTGGAAGTAATTCTACGGCTAACTTTAGTGACGGTATTTCGCATTCAATCGGCAGCACAGCTTCCAAACCGTAGACCAGTTGAAAAGGAGTGAAACCCGTTGATGTTTTGACTGAGGTTCGATATGCCCAAAGCGCTGAAAATAACATGGAATGCCAATTCGTCTTGTGAATACCAATGATTCTTTTAATCATGGTGACTAAAACTTTGTTGATGGCTTCAACCAGACCATTTGCTTGTGGATAGTACGGAGTGGAACTATCGTGGCGTAGGCCAAGTTGTTCTTTCAGTTCAGTCATCATGATATTCCGAAAATGACTTCCATGATCCGTAATAATAGCTTGAGGAACACCGAACCTAGCAATTATGTGATTAAATACGAATGTTGCAGCAGTCTTGCCGTCAGTTGAATATGTAGGCATCGCCTCGGCCCATTTCGTAAAATAATCTACTGCGAGAATAATATAGGCATGCCCCCTAGCCGAGTGAGGGTTACATGTGATAAAATCGATACCCCATTTTGCGAAAGGACCAACAACAATTATAGGGTGGAGAGGAGCGGGTGGCGCGCGCATTTTCCTATCAAAAATTTGACAGTTGTGGCATTTCCGAACCGCATAAATGCAATCTTTAAACAATGTTGGCCAGAAATAACCTGCACGCAATATCTTTTGGGCTGTGGCATACCCAGACATATGACCGCCACATGCTCCAGAATGACAGTCATTTAACACCTTTTCAGCTTCTTCATGAGTTAGACAACATCAAAAAACAGAATCCGCTCCACGTCGATAAAGTGTATCACCAATGATATTATATTGTTGGGATTGGAAGCGTATTTTCCGTCGTTGAGTTCGTGAAATTTCAGGCCGAAAAGATTGGGTTTGGAGATAAACAATAATATCTCCATACCATGGATCAAGTGTACTGATGAGAAACAAAGATTCGTCCGCAATGGACTCTTCTGCCACTGTTTCAGTATCAGTAGAGGGGAAATCGTACATCAGTTCTGCAAATACCAAAGATTTATTTGCCTTGGATTTTTCAAATTCCAAGTCAAATTCCTGCAGGATAACTATCCATTTGGAATATTTTCCCCCTAGTAGTTGTTTGGTCAAAATATATATCATAGGGTTGCAATTAGAAATTACCGTGGTTTTACGTAACAAGATGTAATGTCTAAAACGTTGGACAGCTTGAACAGCTGCCAAGGTCAATTTCTCCACATGTGTGTATTTGATTTCAGTTGGATGTAGATTCTGACTAAGATAATAAATCACATGTTCATTGTAAGATTCATCTTCCTGAACTAGTACCATCCCAATAGTGGAATGAGAAGCAGCGAGGTACAAAATGTAATCTTGGTTGTAGTTGGGAGGATGTAATAATGGTGCATGGGTCAACACGTGTTTAAGTGCATCAAAATATCGATCAACGATCTCGTCCCAAAAGAATGGAATGTTCTATTTCAACAAACGGGTAAAACCCTTTGTAAGCTCAGCATAGTTAGGAATAAACCTACATAAAAAGTTTGCTTTCCCCTGCAAACTTTGGAGTTGGCGCAAAGTCGAAGGAGGAGGCAATTTAACAATAGCTTCGACCTTCGATGGATCGACGCAAATTCCTGCTTTCGAGACAACAAATCCCAGTAATTGACCCGATTCTACGCAGAAAACACATTTATGCAGATTCAGCCTTATCCGATAATGCCTACATCTCATAAAAATTGCTCATAAATGAGTGGGATGGTCGGCCCTACGTAACGAATGAGCAGGTAAATCATCGAGATATGGTTGAACAAAGTGCTTAATGTCATGAAATGCATAAGACATAGCCCGTTGAAAAGTTTCTCTAGCGTTCTTTAATCCAAAAGGTAGTTTACAGTAAGCAAACGTTCCCCAATGAGTCGCCATTTTTTTGTGTAGATTAATCCGTCTTGCGGACAAGACCGATCTCTCTAGTACAAAAGGTAACTAGCAACAAACAACCAATTATACTAATCTCTCTCTAAGCATATAAGATTCATAAAACACTATATAGGTGTAATGCCTACCTTATGTCCAACGCTTGCTTGATTTCGTTGAAGTCCTTCCCGTGCACTGAAAGAACGTTCCTCGTGAATCTGCAGTCACAAACGAGCAAAAAGATTAAGCAGCACCTGTATAGACATTATTATAAACCATACTTATCATAATGATCAAGGAATCTATGAAATAAACCATGAATAGACAGTTTAATGAGAGAAATGAGTATATTTGTATTAACTTCAAATAAAGAAAACTTTTACAACCTGTGCCTTGATGTTGTGCAGGTCCTCCTGGGGTCCGAAGCAGGAATCTCTTCTAATTTGACAAGCATTGCACTCTTTGAACCAAGAAAAATAGAGATGAGTGATTTAACCTCACCGTAAAAGAGTGATTTAACTCCGCCGTAAAGTCTTAGTTGAGACCGAATCTCAACAAAGATTTAACTTCAAATCTCTTAAGCTTCAACTCCTCGAGGCTACCCTATCCCTTTTACCTCTTTTAGGTGGAAAGAGAGGAAGGAGCTTGTTCCAAATATGGAAGGGATAGAATCCTCCTTTCAAAGGGATAAGCTCCTTACATCAAGCAAGCAGCTCCATCAAGTGAGGGATGCATAAACCTTCTCAAAGCGTATCCATTCCCAAAAATTCCCATCCGGTAATATTCTAGAATTCATCCAAATTCACTTTTATCTTCACTTTCTCGCCTTTATAAGTTTTAATAGGTCCGCACCCATTACACAAAGAACGTGCGGTATGGTTCCGCAGGCAGGCTGAGATTTAGGTGCGGGACCGCAGGGAATGCATAGAGAAAGTGCGATACCAATTCTTAGGGGATTTTAGGGATTTTTCTCTAATTTTGAAGCTTGACATGAGGAGCTGGTATGTTAGACTTGAAAAAGGAGGAAGTATGAGTAATAATGAGCTCATACAGTCAGCAGAATGTCAAGGTGACAGTTTTCAGTGTAACAGTATGCTCTCTTCTTGCACCTAGTGTGACCTGGAAGATCAGAAAGAGAATTATTAGCCCAACTTTTAAAACAAAAAAAAATAAAAAAATGACATGCATAGAGCAAGAGATTCTAGGGGAAGGTTTATAGCTAAAGCCAAGAGTTCGATATTCACAACTCCATCTTCTTCAAGGCATAGACAAGATTCACCACCATCTACCCCTAGCCTTAAGATTTTTGGAATTTAAGGAGTAGCTAAATTAGAGGATTCTCCTATACCACCTACTAAATCTCATTTAGAAAAGGAAGAGACTCCCTCTCATCCTCCCTTTATAGAAGAACCAGAGGACTTTAAGGACTCTAAAGAAACTATCATGGCAGAGGAAATAATAGATGGATTTAGAGGTAGAGGTAGAGGAGGAGGAAACAATGGAGACAACAATGGTGAAGGTAATAATGAAAGAAATAGGGAAGGAGACAACTTGTTTGGATTCCCTATAGTTGATGAGGAAACTCATACAACAATGAAAAATATCTCACCATCTGTCCTCCCTAACTTTTATGGATTGCGAAGTGAGGATCCTGAAACATTTCTGTTTGAGTTTGAAGTCGTGTGTCGAACCTATGACTATATGGAAGACTCTCAAAAACTCAAACTGTTTCCTTCAACATTGAAGGGAGCCGCTTTGAAATGGTTCATGGGATTAGCCACCCAATCTATTAGGACTTGGAATGATATGAAACAAAAAATTTTGGATAGATACTTGGACTATTGTATGCCCACCAATCACAAGGATGAGGTATTCAAAATGATGCAAAAAGAAGATGAAAATTTGGAAGACTTACTTGAAAGATTTCAGTACAACTTGAAAAGAGCAAAGATGAGCAACTTAGATGATGAAACCCTGAAAGCCCTCATATTAAAAGCCATTAGAGATGAATGGATAGATATTTTAAACATGATGGGGAAAGGAGACATTTCTCAACTCCCACTTCATGATATAACAGAACTATGTGTCCATCTCTCAAGAGGAAAATCTAAAACAGGAAAAGGGCCTAGGGATCCTTCTTTTATTAGGGCTAACAAATCTGCAACTGGATCAGTAAGTAGGGCAGAGATTGGTAACATGCTTGATGAATTCAAAACTAATATCTTAGGGAGCCTTAGTGAACAACTAGACACCCTTAAAATCCAAAACAAGCAGAAAGCAGAAACAGATGCTCTAGCCATCTTTTGTCCGAAATGTAGGAAGAAACATGCTTTAAGGGAATGTCCCTTGGATGCAAAATTTGTAGAGACATGTATAATTTGCTCAGAGAATCATGAGATCAAGGATTGTCCTTCAATTCCTGGACTCAAAGCTGTCTTTCAAGAAGATCCAAATTCAGTAGAATCTCTCTGTTTTGTTGCAAGAAGACCTTGGCAGGGACAACAAACCCAAGGGTTTAACAACCCTATGAATCTTCAAACCCCACCAAATTGGAATCCTTGGAAACAACCTTGGCCCCAACATCAAAATCCATATCGGCCATGGGTACAAGGGATGCAAAATCCTTATGGAAGATTTGCTCAATTTTACCAATATCCTCCATCTTTTCAAAATCAACAAGTTCCACAACTTCCAAACCCAAACCCACAACTTTCATTGCCATTTCCACAACAAAAACCTTCTCAACAAAATCCAAATCCTCAACTCATGCTCCCATACCAACAAAAGACAGATCAACTTCCAGCTCAGCCATTGCCAAATCCTAACAATAAAAATCCTCAGAATATTTACATGGTAGACGGACAACAATTTCCTACCTATATGATTGTTCCTCTCAACGATGTACAACTCAGATCTGGTAGAGTTTTAGAAAAACCTTCTATAGATATTCAAGAGCAAGATACCTCTGAGGAGGACTCTCTTAAAGTCAATGAGGGTTCTGAGGAAGCATCTCTTCAAAATTCAAACATTCAAAAAGAAAAAGAAAAGTTAACACCCACAACTCCTATAGTTGAGCAACCTGCATCTTCATCTACACCTCCTTTTCCTGAAAGACTACAAATTGACAAGGGGTGGAAAAACAAATCTTGTTGCCTAACTATGACTTTCTAGATGAATTGAAGAATGTTTGTATCAAGATTCCCTTGTTACAAGCCATTCGAGAGATTCCTATTCTAGCAAAAACAATAAAGGAGTTGAGTTTCAAAAGACCAGGAAGGAAACTAAAAGACACAAGAAGAATCCACCTGGTAGGAAAAATTGAAGATATCATGATGGGAAAAATTACCATGCAGAAGTATGTAGATCCAGGAAGTCCAATTGTCAAGACACATATAAATGGGATAGAAATTCCAAACACATTGATTGACTTAGGGGCTGCTATCAACATTATGAGTAGACAAACTATGGACTAGCTAAAACTTCCTAACCTTCTTTTTACACCTACTTTACTGCAACTTGCAGATCGATCAATTATTAAACCAGATGGTGTATTAGAAGATATTTCGGTCTCCTTAGATTCTTGGGAATATCCAGTAGATTTTATGATTTTGACTCCCAAGAGTAATCTAGGAGGGCACCCACTTATCTTAGGAAGACCTTGGCTAGCCACAAATGATGCTTTTATTAGTTGTAGATCTGGGGATATGTACATTTCTAATGGTAATTCGACAAAGAAATTCAATTTGTATCCTCCAGCAAAAGCAATCACAGAAGTAGGAGACAATGAATGGGTTGATGATGAGGACACTATACAACCCGTCTTTACCATTTCTGAAATTAGTGAGGATAGTCAAATTCTGAACACATTAGAAAATTTTGAGATATCTTCAGAATATGACCCCACACAATTTCAATTGGAATCTGACATAGAATATTTATCATCAAGACAAATGTCTCTTTACTCTATGGAAGAATTTGGTAGTTCTACTATTGAGGTTTTTCCAGGAAAAACATTGAATATCAACAAACATTTGGAAAAGTCACAACAAGAAGAACTAACCAAAATCTTGCAAAAACATTCTACTGCATTTGCATGGGAGTATATTGACATGAAAGGTATTGATCCTAAGACTTGCATCCATCATATATATATTGAGGAAAACAGTAGACCAATCAGACAACCTCAAATAAAGATGAATCCAAATCTTAGGGAGATAGTGAAAGAAGAGCTCCAAAAACTACTCAATGTAAACTTCATTTATCCAATTTCAGATAGCCGATGGGTTTCTCCTTTGGTTATAGTACCTAAAAAGAATGGTAAATGGAGGGTATGCATTTATTACAGGGAATTGAACAAAGCAACTTTGAAGGATCACTTTCCTTTGCCTTTTATCGATCAGGTATTAGATACATTAGCAGGTAAAAAGTACTTTTCATTTTTGGATGGTTTTAGTGGTTATAATAAAATTCAGGTAGCACTTGAAGATCAAGATAAGACCACATTTACCTGTCCATGGGGAACTTTTTCCTATCGAGTGCTTCCTTTTGGGTTATGTAATGCACCTGCAACATTCCAAAGAGCAGTACTAGGAATTTTTTCTGATCTAATCCATGATTGTGTAGAGGTTTATATGGATGATTTTACAGTTTATGGTAATTCATTTGAAGAGGCATTAGAAAATTTGGAAAAATTCCTTATAAGATGTAAAGAAACAAACCTTTTATTAAGCCATGAAAAATGCTTTATGATGTTTACTGAAGGTATTGTTTTAGGACATCATATTTTAGGAGATGGGATTAAGGTTGATAGATCAAAAGTTGAAGTCATCTCCAAGTTACCTATTCCAAATTGTCAAAGAGATGTTAGAAGTTTTATAGGATTTACTGGTTACTATAGAAGATTTATAGAAAACTTCACTAAAATAGCATCTCCACTCTTCAAATTGCTTACAAAAGACTGTGAATTTAAATGGGATCCCGATTGTCAATCAGCCTTTGAAACTTTGAAAACAAGAATATCTGAAGCACCTATCTTGAGAGGACCAAATTGGAAACTCCCTTTCCATATTTCTACGGATGCTTCAGAAACAGCTCTAGGAGCCGTGTTGGGTCAAAAAGATTTAGTTCCTTATGCCATTTATTATACCAGTAAAAATTTGACTCCCACAGAGTTAAACTATACTGTGACTGAAAAAGAGTTTTTAGCCGTTGTTCATGCAATCAATAAGTTTAGACATTATATAACAGGCTATGAAACTTTTATTCATACTGACCATTCTGCAATTAGATATTTAATGAACAAACCTGTTACTAATGGCAGAGTGATAAGATGGCTCTTACTTTTACAAGAATTCAATATTACCGTGTTGGATAGACCAGGGAAACAAAATAAAGTAGCTGATTTCTTGTCTAGGATTCATAATACTAAAGAAGATTCTCCTGTAGAGGATAAGTTTCCTGATGAATACTTGTTTGCAGTAACTATTAAGACTCCTTGGTATGCAGATATTGCTAACTATTTGGTTACAGGGAAATTGCCTTCACATTTATTTCCAAATGAAAAACGAAAAATTATTCAGGAGAGTTCAAAATATTCATGGATTTCTAACGAATTGTTTAAAACAGGGCCAGATCTTGTGATCAGAAGATGTGTCAGGGAAGATGAAATGCCTGATATTCTTAAGGCATGTCATGATGAACCATGCGGTGGACACTTTGAAGACAAAAGGACGGCCTATAAAATCCTCTCTTTAGGATATTATTGGCCTTCCCTCTTCAAAGATGCAAAACAATATGTCAAAAGGTGTGACAGCTGCCAAAGAGTAGGGAAGCCTACCCTTTCAAATGAAATACCATTGCAACCACAGGTACTCATCGAACCCTTTGAAAAATGGGCTTTATATTTCATAGGACCTATTAATCCACCATCTAAGCAAAATAAGTATATATTGGTTTGTACTGATTATGTTACTAAATGGGTAGAAGCCAAAGCATTAGTATCTGCTACTGAAAATTCAGTTGTTCATTTTCTTTATGAGGATATTTTTACTCGCTTTGGTGTTCCAAGAGAAATTCTAACAGATCAGGGGAGCCAATTCACATCAAATTTGGTGGAGAAGTTGATGGAAGAATACAAAATCAAGCACAGAAAATCTACTCCTTACCATCCACAAGCAAATGGTCAAGTGGAGTCCACTAACAAAGTTCTTGAAAGTATCATCACCAAAACTGTTCATCTACATAGAAGAGATTGGGCAGAAAGGCTTCCAGAAGCCTTGTGGGCCTACAGAACTACATGGAGGAATACAACAGGACATTCTCCCTGTGAACTTGTTTATGGGAAAGAAGTCTTGCTCCCCATTGAGTTCCAAGTCAAGACCTTCAAGATAGCAGTTCAGTTGGGGATGGACTTATCAGAAGCCCAAAAGCATAGAATGGAGCAGTTGAATGAGCTAGATGAGATCAGACAAGAAGCAATTTTAAGAACTGATCTAGTTCAATATCAAAGAGTTAAATGGCATGACAAGTACATCAAAGAGAAGAAGTTTCAAGAAGGAGATTGGGCATTGTTATTTGATTCCAAGTTTAAATATTTTCAAGGAAAATTTCAGACTCATTGGCTTGGGCCATATGAGATTGACAAGATCTTTAGCAATGGAGCGGTAAGAATCAAGACCATTTATGAGTTTCAAACTCCTCTTATTGTGAATGGCCACAGATTGAAAGTTTATCATAAGCCACTCTCAAAAGAGGAATTTGTCAAAATGTTTCAAGAAAATTCTGCAATCAGGCTGGTACAGAAGAACTGTTCTTCTCCACCAGCCTAGCTTTTGTTCTTTTCAGTTAAAATAAAATAAAATAAAATAAAAATAAAAAAAATTGTATAAGCCTGAAAACCAATCACTGATTGGCAGTCTTATACAGAAAATGTAGGGTGAAAATCAGGAACACCTGACACCCTATATTTTCTTAAAAAAATAAAATAAAATAAATAAATAAATAAATAAAAAAAAAAAAAAAAATCTCTCTTTCACTTCACAAGTTTTGTGACCACCCACTCCATTCCATTCCACTTCATTTCACTCCACTTCATTCCATTTCACTTCATTTTATCTATTTCATTCCATTTCATCAATAAAATTCTCTTTCATGACTATTTCCATTTAGTCAATTGTCATCCGTTCATTTCCATTCACCCAAATAATAGCTGTGTCAGTTTCCGCAGCTGACATCTGTTTCCGCAGCTCACACCAGTTTCCGCAGCCAGACGCAGATTCCACAGCTACCACTCTGTTTTTCAAAAGAAGGTACATCCAGATGTTATTTCCATAATCATGAAATCAAATGCAGGTATGAGGACCAATTATGAAGATATGGAGCATTCAAGATATCAATGAGGAGCAACTAATTGAAGATCAAGGAAAAATGGCAAGAATTCCAAGGTATGAGTAAAAATTTATTTCAAATGGCATTTAAAACATATTTTTATATAGTTATGAACCATAAGCTCCATTATGTGCAATAATTGTATTGAAAAACTCCGTAACCACTCCATGATCTCTGTACAATCCTCCCACAATCCTTGCATTCATTCTCAAACAGTCCCATAATTAAACCTCCGATTTTCACTCATACTCCGATATTCCACCTGTGAAAATGAAACGTAGTTGATTTGACTATGCTTCTTTCAGCCGCATAAAATCCGTAGCCGTTGTATAAACGTGCTTACATTTATTTTGCAGCCACCAAATTTTAAAACATTGCCGGATGTGTTATACTCCTATTGTTCTATTAATCTCACAGCCGCATTTCTGTCGTGCTCACGTAACCCTTCTCTGTTCCGCTTCACTCCATTTTGTTCTCTGTTACGCTACAGTCTGTATACCCACTCTCTGATATCTATCTACAGTCATCGTGCTCATTTCCGTTCATTCAGCCGTCCTACTTCCATTGAACCCTCCTCACGCAGGCAAGGTTTTAAAGAGCAGAAAGAAGGATGGGTAAATTGTTGAGAGCAGAACTAGAGGGACCTAAATTCATGGAAGGATACCCGCAAGTTAGGGATATATTGAAGAAGGCAAAGTGGCTGCGGTTTATCCAAAAGTTTAGAGGCTACCATAAAGAGGTGACAAAAGATTTTGCAAGGTCTTTCAATGGCCTGGAGGTAGAGATTGGAGACCTTAAGTTTACGGTGAATGAGGCATCTATAGCATCTGCCACAGAACTTCTTCAAGAGGGTGAACGTTGGTTTAAGAATAAAAGCATTAGTGATGAAGCATGGAGAGTGATTCTACATAACCCAGGTATGGACATAACTATTTTTAAAAGAGGAATTCCTGTTCATGCTTTGAAAGAAGAATGGGCTACTTTGCTGCTAGTTGTTCAAAAATTTATCACCTGTGAGGGCCGTTTTGGGTCAATGTATATGTACCATACCCGATTTCTGATGAATTTTATAGATAACCAAACCCTCAACTTGCCATATTTTCTATTAAATAGTTTGAAGAAGATGTCTATGACTGTTCAGAAGCATTTAGGAGATGTAGAACCACATCTATATCACCATGGTCTTGTAAAAATTTTGATTGAAAAACAGTTAAAAGAGAAGAAGGATACATGGGAACAATTTTTGATTAGAAATTTCTTTGAGGAACCTCAAGAAATTCCTGAAGGTAGCACATCAAGAAGAAGTAGGAGAAAGAGAACAAATGATGAAATTCAAAATACTCCTACTACTACAATTGAAATAACTAGTAGGGAAGAGAGACTGTCAAAAAGAAAGAAGAAAGAAACCAAGGGTAAAAAGCCAATAACATCAAAAGAGAGAAAAAGTATTGAGGCTATGCATCAAACCCCTTCTTCCGAAGAAGATCATCAAGTGTTATCTGAAAGACTAGTTCACTTTCAAAAACAGTCATCTATGGCCAAGAAGAAAGGGAAAGGAAAACAAAAGCAAAAAGACAGTGGTCCACAGCGTGTGAGAAGAAGTTCCAGGCTTAAGGGGAAGTTGAGGAAAACGCAAATGAAAGGACCCCATTTTATTGATTTGGGGGAAGAAACATCTGAACAATCCCCAGCTGGCCATAGTCCATCTCACTCTCAGTCATACAGTGAACCTAGTTCATTTCATTCTCAGTCAGACATTGAACATAGTCCATCCCATTTTCAGCCAGACATTAATGTGAGCCCTTCTCAGCCAGATTTTGAAGACAACTCTCCTCCACGGCATTTTGGGGACAGCCCAATAAAAATGACACCTGACATAGACCCAAAGCAACAAGAAGTATATGATTATATAGAATCTTTAGAAAAAGCAACTACGGGTCCCAGTACTTCGTCCACTCAGCCTCACACAGTACAAGATGATCTAGTCCAATCACTGAAACAAGAAGTCTTTGAGCTAGAGATTTTAAATAGACACATTAAAAATGAAAATGAGACATTAAAGGAACAAAGTAAATTGGACAAAATCATTCATGATAATACCATGCTACATCTGGGACTATGGCAGAAGAAGAATAGGAAATTGAAGAGGAAATGCCAGAAGTTATGCAGAGCACTGATTAATATCAAATTCAGATGCTTAATGAAGAAGCCCAGGATGTTAGAATCACCAAGGAAGAGGAGGAGAGGACTGGATGTACTGGCTGAAGTGTCAAGGCATATGAATTGAAGAAGGATTATCAAAATTTTGGTTGCATGAGGACATGGAACACCTTCACAGTGGGGGTATGTTGAGTCTCAAATCTGCATCTTTCCTATACACCTTTATAGACCTTTTTCATTCACCTGAACCTTCTAAGTTGCCAATATCATTGCATATCAATTGTAAAAGAGCATCTAAAATGGTTTTTAACTATGTTTTGTGTCTGCTGTTTGATTTAGATTTTTGCTCATTTAGCTGTGGAATCTTGCCACTTTCCGCAGCTGCTGCAACTTTCCGCAGCCATTTTGTGAAAGTCTATGTTACAGGTGTCTTCAGGAAAAACGAGCCACATGGGCAAGTCAGAAATGATGTGGACATGGATCGTGTCCTATTGGCTCGAGCAAATTCACTTAAGGAGGCTGTGGTCAAAGGTGGCCAAGTGGAAGTCAACCGTAGAGTCCCACGGTGACAGGACTCTGTTTCTCATCACGTGGAGATTTGTATGACCGTTTCTAATTTACGGGAGACACATCAACACCTGTACACGGCTCCATAAGCCGAATCCAACATCCACTCTTCATAGATTTACTCCTCACCACGGGCATGATGCTGGATCTCTGGATGTGATGGTTCACGTGTCTCTATCAGCACAAACTTTAGGGAATTAGTTATATCACCTTTGTTATAAATAACGCGTTTCCATATGCATAATAGTTAGCCTCCATATAGCTCTGTAATGTAATTGCGTTGCCACTGTGCTGTAATATCATTTCTCTGTTATGACTGCATTTTAATATATAAGAATACTCTGTTTCCAAGCGTAATTCGTATTTGAAGGCTGTTGCCCGAGGCTGGTGCAGAGGGCCCCTGCACACGCTGAGGTTTTGTGCATTACTGTATAGTTTCTTGTTTTATTTCTTTAAGTTCATTGTGCCATAAGTCATTCACGTGTTTATACATTGTATCTTTCATGATATTTATGCTTCATCTCTGTTCATAATCTTTCATGCTTTACATTTTACTTATGTCCATAATCTTTCATGTTTTATGTTGTTGTTAACTGATCAGTGTTCTTGTTTCAGATTACAAATAGGCAGCTCGGGCATTTGCATATCTTTTGACTAATGACATGGAATCAATATTGTTCTGCTGCTAATTTATTTTTCTTAGTTTTTGTTTAATTCTAGTACTGCTTTGTTTATTTCAGTCTTGCACATTCGTTTCAGTAGTTAGATTTAGATATATTAAATTGCTCATGTCATTTTCAGTTACCTCCGAAAGCCACAGCTGGACTGATGGTGAGGGATTGAAGTATGAATTTGTATTTTGATATTACTTTACTTTCTGCAAGTTAGATATATTAAATTGCTCATGTCATTTTCAGTTACCTCCGAAAGCCACAGCTGGACTGATGGTGAGGGATTGAAGTATGAGTGTGTAGTTTGATATTAGTTTCTTTTTCTGCAAATTAGATATTAGATTGCTCAAGTTGTTTATGGCTACCTCCGAAAGCCATAGCTGGACTAATGGTGAGGGATCAGAATATAAGTTGATGTAATTTGATTTAGATTTACTTTGTTGCAATTCTTGGATTTCTTTAAGCATAGTTTCCTTTGTGTTTAGACAGCAGCAAGGATAATTTGGTTTTCATGCTCAATAGTTCACTGTTTGATTTATTAGGCTAGCAGCACATTTTCATTTCCTTTCAAGTTCTGTCATTGTATGTTTCAAATTCCTTTTTAAGTTTGAAGTTGGTAAATCATTATAAAGGATATCATTGCCTTGAAAAATCATAACCATACTTGTTTTTATTTTAGAATTTCCATCTCACATTAGAAAACAAAAAATGACAAAAAGGTAAGAAATAGGTTATCTTGCACATATAGTGCGCCACACTTCATCAGCTTACGAATCCCGGATTGATAAATTAATGTAGCAATTTAGGACACACTAAATTGACCAAACAGCTCTAAGCTCTGCACCAAGCTCTAAGCTCTGGGGTTGAGAGTCAAGATCCCTATGAGCTCTAAGCTCTGCACTGGCTATAAGCCTTTTCAAATGTTACTTCCAAAAACACTTCAGATATGAGTAGTGTTGTTAATCTTGTCACACAAGCCACAAATCTAAACTGTCCTTTGGCCACATGTCTTCAATGTTGTCTTAGAAATATTGTTGCTCCAGAAGTTTGTTTTGCAGCCCCTCAATCCAAGGCATGTCACTAGTTCAAGACTTCTTCCTATCCACAAGGTTAGAGAAATTGTGTCACAAGTCCAATATTTCTTTGTCCACAGATTCAAGGCTTTTTAACTGATGTCTCAGGTCTGAATCTATTCCAAGATCCTTTGCCACAATCACAGGTCCAATATTTGTCCACATATCAGAGTACTCAAGTCCAAAATTTTCTTCAGATGTTACAACACAGATCTAAGCTTTAATAAATATGATAGATCTTGAGACTGTTGGTGCACAAGTCCCTCGCAGGTCTGATTTGTTGCAGAGTGTAAGCATAAGGTCTATATCAAAAGTCTGAGAGGCTAATTCGAGTGTTTTGCAAAAGGTAACAGGAGTATTGCAATTCCACAGGCCCAAAAATTTACCACAATCACAGATTCACAGGTTCAAATGTGAATTGCAGTGTCTCAAGTAAAAACTACAGTGCTTTAGATCCAAAAATTATAGTCCCTCAGTTCGAATTGCAGATGTGTCCAAGCTACTACAGGGTCTGCAATTGAGGTTTTCCATAGGTCCAAAAAATAGCTCTATTATAGATCCATTTAACTCTTAGTAATGTGTCTTCAAAAATATTTATATAACCGAGAGAGGAAGTGTTAATATCCACAGGTCAAAAGAATGTCAAAAATATTTATATAACCGAGAGAGGAAGTGTTAATCTCCACAGGTCAAAAGAATGTCACATTAGGTTTGAGCTTCAGTGCTTTCACAAGTCTGCAATATCTTTGAGGTGCGAGTATGTTTGGGAGAAATGTGCCAAGATGTGCGAGTACAGGTTCCTCAGATGTGCAGTATTATTATATAGAAACTTTGCCCAAAATTAAACTTCTGAACTTACTCTTTGTTCTCCACTACGCTTATATTTCTTGCTATATATTTGTTTGAGTTTTTCGTTCCATAGAAATTCTGGATCGATCTTCAGGTGTGAACACTGCCCCAGTGTCAGGAAGAACTCCACTACTGGGAGCACCTCTGATGTACTTCTGCTTCTATAGAAAGATAGTTCTAGGATGGGGCTAAGATTCAATATCCCTATGATCTCTAAGCTCTGCACTAAGCTCTAAGCTTTGCACCAAGCTCTAAGTTCTGGAGTTGAGAGTCAAGATGCCTACGAGCTCTAAGCTCTGCACCGGCTCTAAGACTTTTCAAATGTTTCTTCCAAAAACACTTCAGGATATGCTTAATGTTTGTAACCTTGTCACACAAGCCACAAATTTGAACTATCCTTTGGCCACAGGTCTTCAATGATGTCTTCGAAATACTGTTGCTCCAGAAGTTTGTTTTGCAGCCCCTCAATCCAAGGTATGTCACTAGTTCAACACTTCTTCCTATCCACAAGGTTAGAGGAATTGTGTCACAAGTCCAATATTTCTTTGTCCACAGATTCAAGGTTTTTTAACTGATGTCTCAGGTCTGAATCTATGCCAAGATTCTTTTCCACAGTCATAGGTCCAAGAATTGTCCACATATCAGAGTACTCAAGTCCAAAATTTTCTTCAGATATTACAACACAGATCCAAGCTTTAATAAATATGACAGATCCTGAGACTACTAGTGCACAAGTCCCTCACAGGTCTGATTTGTTGCAGAGTGTAAGCCTAAGGTATGTATCACAAGTCCAAGAGGCTAATTCGAGTGTTCTGCAATAGGTTACAAGAGTATTACAATTCCATAGGCCCAAATATTTTCCACAATCACAGATGTACAGGTTCAAATGTAAATTACAGTGTCTCAAGTAAAACTTACAGTTCTTTAGATCCAAAAATTATAGTCCCTCAGGTCGAATTGTATATGTGTCTAAGCTGCTACAAGGTCTGCAATTGAGGTTTTTCATAGGTCAGCAAAATAGCTCTATTATAGATCCATTTAACCCTTAATAATGTGTCTTCAAAAATATTTATAGAACCGAGAGAGGAAGTATCAATATCCACAGGTCAAAAGAATGTCACAGTAGGTTTGAGCTTCAGTGCTTTCACAAGTCCGCAATATCTTTGAGGTGCGAGTATGTTTACAAGAGATGTGCCAAGATGTGCAAGTACATGTTCCTTGTATGTGTAGAATTATTATATAGAAACTTTTCCCAGAATTTGATTCTAAACTTACTCTTTTTTCTCCACTATGCTTCGATTTCTTTCTATATCTCTTTTCGATTTTTTTGTTCCACAAAAATTCTTGATCGATCTTTAGGAGGTGTGAACACTGCCCCAGTGTCAAGAATAATTCCACTATTGGGAGCACCTCTGTTGTACTTATGGTTCTGTAGAAAGATAGATCTGGGATGGGGTTGAGAGTCAATATCCCTATGAGCTCTAAGCTCTACACTAAGCTCAAGGCTCTGCACCAAGGTCTAAGCTCTGGGGTTGACAGTCAAGATCCCTATGATCTCTAAGCTCTGCACCGGCTCTAAGCCTTTTCAAATATTACTTCCAAAAACACTTGAGATATGTTTATTTTTTTTAACCTTGTCACACAAGCCACAAATTTGAACTATCCTTTGGCCACAGGTCTTTAATTATGTCATCGAAATACTGTTGCTCCAGAAGTTTGTTTTGCAGCCCCTCAATCCAAGGTATGTCACTAGTTCAAGACTTCTTCCTATCCACAAGGTTAGAGGAATTGTGTCACAAGTCCAATATTTCTTTGTCCACGGATTCATGGTTTTTTAACTGATGTCTCAGGTCTGAATCTATGCCAAGATCCTTTGCCAGAGTGACAGGTCCAAGATTTGTCCATATATCAGAGTACTCAAGTACAAAATTCTCTTTAGATGTTATAACACAGATCCAAGATTTAATAAATATGACAGATCCTGAGACTGCTGGTGCACAAGTCCCTCACAGCTCTGATTTGTTGTAGAGTGTAAGCCTAAGGTCTGTATGACAAGTCTGAGAGGCTAATTTGAGTGTTCTACAATAGGTAATTCCACGGGCCCAAATATTTGCCACAATCACAGATGCACAGGTTCAAATTGAATTGTAGTGTCTCAAGTAAAAACTACAGTGCTTTAGATCCAAAAATTATAGTCCCTCAGGTCGAATTGGAGATGTGTCCAAGCTGCTACATGGTCTGCAATTGAGGTTTTCCATAGGTCTGCAAAATAACTCTATTATAGATCCATTTAACCCTTAGTAATGCGTCTTCAAAAATCTTTATAGAACTGAGAGAGGAAGTGTCAATCTCCATAGGTAAAAAGAATGTCACAGTAGGTTTGAGCTTCAGTGCTTTCACAAGTCCATAATATCTTTAGGTGCGAGAATGTTTGCAATAAATGTGCCAATATATGTGAGTACAGGTTCCTCGGATGCGAAGTATTATTCTATAGAAACTTTTCCCAGAATTCGACTTCTGAACTTACTCTTTGTTTTCCACTGCGCTTCTATTTCTTCCTATATCCATGTTTGAGTTTTTCATTCCACATAAATTCTGGATCGATCTTTAGGAGGTGTGAATACTGCCCCAGTGTTAGGAATAAATCCACTATTGGGAGTACCTCTGTTGTACTTCTTCTTCTGTAGAAAGATATATCTGGGATGGGGTTGCGATTCAATATCCTTACGAGCTTTAAGCTCTGCACTCAGCTCTAAGCTCTGCACCAATCTCTAAGCTCTGGGGTTGAGAGTCAAGATGCCTACGAACTCTAAGCTTTGCACCGACTCCAAGCCTTTTCAAATATTTCTTCCAAAAACACCTCGGATATGCTTAGTGTTTTTAACCTTGTCACGCAAGCCACAAATCTGAACTGTCCTTTGGCCACAGGTCTTCAATGATGTCTTCAAAATACTTTTTCTCCAGAAGTTTGTTTTGCAGCCCCTCAATCCAAGGTATGTCACTAGTTCAAGACTTCTTCCTATCCAAGGTATGTCACATGTCCAATATTTCTTTGTCCACAGATTCAAGTTTTTTTAACGGATGTCTCAGGTCCGAATCTATGCCAAGATCCTTTGCCACAGTCATAGGTCCAAGAGTTTTCCACATATCAGAGTACTCAAGTCCAAAATTTTCTTCAGATGTTACAACACAGATCTTAGCTTTAATAAATATGACAAATCCTGAGGCTCTTGGTGCACAAGTCTCTCACAGGCCTGATTTGTTGCAGAATGTAAGCCTAAGGTCTATATCACAAGTCTGAGAGGCTAATTCGAGTGTTTAGCAATAGGTAACAGGAGTATTACAAGTCCACAGGCCCAAATATTTGCCACAGTCACAAATGCACAGGTTCAAATGTGAAAGACTATGAAGCCTGTGAATCCCTTTATCCTCGATATTGAAGAGTTGAGAGCAATGAGAATCAACTCAAACCCAAAACAACTGACAAAAACACAACATAAAAGTGAAAAGGTCCCCATAAATGATATGAAATAAGGAACCATTAAATAATCCCCCTTAATGGTTTCCACAAGTGCCCAGTTATACTATAGAAGTACGGTAGACCTGACCAATGAGGAATATAGGATTCTTATAGTAGTACTTTGCAACACATTGGGTGATCAACTTTGATGCCCTGTTTTGATCATCTTTTGGCAGAATAAATGCCCCTCACTCGAAATCTCTTAGTGGATACTATTGGTTTTGATTTGTCTCGCTTATCTAGCCACATTGTGGTAAGAGGAGGCTCGTTCAAATTCTCTCTTCGAGACATACAAAAAGGGAAAATTTGTTTAAATATGTCAGAGTAGTAATCTCTATCAAACTCCCTTTTCAAAATCCTGGGTCAAGATTGTTGACTAGCTTAGGCAAACATAATTAAGCTCATTGCATCTTGGACGAACTTGAAAATATTTGACTAGGTTTGGCCCAAACTCAAACAAATCAGACATATTTAGAAACAAATTTGGGAACTCTTATTAGTCCCTACCATAAGGCAACATGGACTATAGTAATCACCCAGTTGTTTAATATTAGTCTTTGCACAAGAATTAAAACATCAAACAACATAAAACCTAATGTTTTAAGGAAAATATTATAATAATTTTTTTCTCCACCTATCAAATGTTGACATTTCTTTTTGTTAGCCAATGAAAAAATTGATCTTAATTGGCCTCTTCTTGAGGTGGAGAGGAGAAAAACTTAGAAGTAAAAAGCATATGGTAAGGATTTTTTTTTCTTAATCATGTATTGCTAGCATTACTCTAGCATTACTTAGGTTAGCATCAATTATTTGCTTGTAAGAGTCTAAACATATTGCTAACGATTCTAGCCATGATCTCTTGAGCACTTTGCTACACGTGGCTACCCAATTGTCCAGATTGGGCACATGTTCTTCTTTCAATTTCCATATGTCTTGGCTTCAATTTTATTGATGTTTCTCTCATATAGGAACTAAAGTCAGCTAAGAGAGAGTCAAATGAAGTTGTTATAGACAAAAATCCTTTGCATTGTGCAAACAGTTCTTGGATAACAAGCTTAGTTGCAGGCCTAGTACTGGGTATGCTAATTATTCCCTTGTTTCTGATCTCCTTCTTTTTACATGTACGACCAGTAAATACAACTTAGCCTATGTTCAGGTCAATAGTAAGGATTACAAACTTATGAAATTCACTGACTCATCTAGGGTTACAACTAGTGTGTGAAGACTACTTGAACATATTAGCTTAACCATGGCTTACTGAGCATATTACGATGTGGCTAACTCAAAGCATAAGTGGTGAAATCCTAGTGTTTCTTTCAATAAATCTGATTTACCATTCATTATTCTACATATGAATATATGTACTGGTGAACGCCTTTGTATTGATAAGCGCAAGAACTAAAAAAGCACTAAAAGGCCTAGCTCCAGGGTCACTTCTTTTTGTTCTATCTAGGAGCTTGGATTCATTCGATTTTTGCCTTTGTATCAGTAGTTGCAAGCACCAAAAAGCCCAACTCTAGAGTCCCTTTTTTTTGTTCTAGCTTGGAGCTTGGTTTCATTGTCGAGATTTTAATTTATTGAAAGTTGTATAATTTACAATGTATAATGTTTCAAGATATATTTTTTAAAAGTCTAATTCTTTAAAGGGTGCTAGCTCAATGGAAGAGCACCTGCTTTACAAGCAGGAGGTTGGTGGTTCGATTCCATCGTGCCCTGATATTCATATGGAATGACAGTGATTAGTTTTTGGTGACGGAGGCTCTTTTGACCATCACCAATGAGCTTATGGTGACATTTTTCGACCCTCACAAAAATATGAAATGGTGACGGTCAATGAATGCCACCATATATACACATCAATAATGACGACCATGGAAGGTCCGTCACCATAAATTGTTGTTATTGATATGAAATGGTGAGGGTCATTGTTTGTCATTATAGTCATTATTCGTAACAGACCTTGAAGTCACCAATGAGTTTATCATGACATATTTTGACCCTCACAAAATATGAAATGGTGACGGTCAACGAACGTCACCATATATATGCATCAATAGTGACGGCCATGAAAGGTCCATCGCAATAAATCGTTGTTGTTCATATGAAATGGTGACGGTCACTATCCGTCATTATAAACAATATTCGTGATGGACCTTGAGTGTCACCACAACACCTATACTTTCGGCGACGCCACCTTTGGTGACATTCAATTTTTTGGTGACCGAGGCTATGGTCTGTCACCATTGCTCATATGAAATGGTGATGGTCACTATCTGTCATTATCAATCATTATTGGTGATGAACTTTGAATGTCACCACAACACCTATACTTTCAGCGACGCCACCTTTGGTGACGTTCAGTTTTTGGTGACAAAGACTCTTTTGACTGTCACCAATGAGCTTATGGTGACATTTTTCGCCCCTCACCAATGTACTTTTTTCTTGTAGTGACCATATTTCCGGAAATGACTTCAACGATTTGGTTTTATATGTCTAAGGGAAGATCTCTGAGAGATTTTTGATCGTCTGATACATAGCCTCTAATTCTCCAATTCCAATAGGATTGTGATTGTGCATCACTGGTTGCTGGGGTGGGTTCAAACTAGCGACAAAACATGAAGTCCCTGCTTACAGTTTTAGTTGCGTCAACGCCTATTTCCCAGTGATATGGGCGAAGGGGACTCAAATTTTGGAATGTGTTGTATCATACAAACAATGCTTCCTGAATAGATTTATTACTTCTATATCTCGATGCGAAGCAGAAAGGTTAACACTGAGATGGCTGGACGACCAAGCTCCAACTTCAATTGTTTGTGTTTCTTTTGGTACACGTGTTCCCTATCATGCCAAAAAATCCAGGAATTGGCTCGAGGGCTTGAGGCAAGCCAACAACCCTTCACTTGGGTAGTCAAGGTTGTAGATACCCCTCATTTCACAGTGTTGGATATTGAAACACATGTTGACTGGATAAGAAAGATGCTTCCAGAAGGGTTCGAGCACCAAATTGTAGGATGCGACTTCATGGCGAGTAACTAGGCATCTCAGCTGGATTTTTTATTTCATGATTCTACTAGCAATTTCTTAATGCATTGCATGTGTAATTTGAATTTGGAGAGCATCAACACGGGTGTTCACATGGTGGCTTGGCCGCAACATTTGGACCAATTTGGCAACTCGATATTGGTGGCAAAGGAGTTGAAGGTGGGCATGGAAGCGAAGAAGTGGACAAAGGAAAACGAGAATGAATTTGTCACAATGAATGAGATTGAGAAAGTCTAATTTGAAACCTAATGGCTAGAAATTGATATGGAAAAAAAGAAACTCAGTAGTACACTCCATTGTTTGAGCAGGAACGGATGGGAAAGAGCTGCCGGTTCGGTGGATTGAGATTGAAAGAGAGGACTTAGCTCCGTGATTCTCTTCATCCTCCTGGGGAAATGCATCGTCATTATTTGAAGTCTAATTTGGCACCTTTTCTTTATCCGGGGGAAATGCATGGTCATCATTTTGAAGTAAGAGGAAAGATTCATATCACTTGCAAGAAGAACAGACATATAGACTGTTGTGATGATTTACATGAAAGTTATAAAGGTTATACCCATGAATTTAGAGATTTTTCCATAGACTAAACAAATTCAAGGACATGGGGACACTCATGTTCCATTCCCAACCATATTAAAAAAATGTTTAGAGTGTTCGAAATTGAGTTTTGTATGTGTGGAAGTGTGGATATCTATATACGTCATGTTAGTGGAGAAATTTTTTTTTATGGGACCTCATTTCAATATGTAAAACTACTTGAAATTTTCAGTTAAAATATTGGGAAAGAACATTCGTACAACTTTGTTTCATCGTGACTCAGTGAAGTGCTTAATTTTTTTGGTATTTAATCAACTTTGCAGAGTGATTCACTAAGAGACCGGTTGTCTTTAACCTCTACTAAACTAGCAATTACCCCTAACTTATTCTAAAATGAATCTCACGAAGATGAAATTACCTAGATTAATTGAAGTTGAGGAAACAATGTAAAAACATAAAAACAACCTTAAAAATAAATGATTCTAGATAATGTATATCCTTGAAATCAATTTTGAAATCAAATTAACATGTTGTGGAGCTATATAAATAAAATTAAAAAATAAAGCAAATAAGTAACAATACCATATCATTTTATTTTTAAATACACTAAAAAACTTTCAACATTTAAAAAAAAATCTAAATAGACATTGATATCAATATTTAAAATAATGATTTAGTTTTATTTTTAAAAAATGATCTTCTAGATATCTTTAATAATCAATGATGGGATATCATTGCTAGACGCATGTTTCCATCTAGTGTTAGTGTTAATTGACGGGTCTGTTGCCTTCCTGTTGGCGCAAAGGTTTGAAACTAAAATTTCTCTCGAGATCCCGCTTTCTGAATGGATTCGCTATTGAAACTGGTGTCCAAAGCTCTCTGCATCATCTAATATATCTCCGGTACGGTGAAATTGGAATCCTCGTCGCAGTTAAGTTTAGTCTAGATTTTTCTTCGAAAAATGCTGTGAAATGCAGGTTTTACTGAGAAAATCTGTGCAAATGGGGATTTTTCGGGAAAAATACATGTAGCATTTGAGAGTACAGTGTCAAATCGATAGTCCTATATCAGCGCAGAGCTTTTGAGGGTAGCCAGTGGGAGAAATTTTGTAGACATGACTCCACAGCCTTTAGGCAGTGGAAAGGCTATAGGTGTCACAGATTTGTTCGGCACACAGCCATTGACTATTGATTCTGTGTATGCCAAATATTCATAACATTATCCTGGTCCTTTTATGAGGACAAATGAGAGTCCAATTTCTGTGCTAAAAACATTAAGGGAAAAAGGTACCTCTGGAACATGTAACTGCTTGGTTGGAATGAACTCTTTAGCTACAAGCAACGGAATAGTGGCTAATGTAAGAGAGTTAGGTTCTACACTAGAGAAATCCTCTTGCAGTGTAGACAAGGAAGACTTCACATCAAAGAGCTGACATTTAAATAAGGCCATAGGAGCAAGCTTAGCAGGTCTTGTAACATGCATTTCTGTTAACACAGAAACAGGAAGAGAATCCCTTGTTTGTGAAAATGGGATTGCACATGAGATTTATTTATTTTACAGGCCTACTTTCAACCCTCAAGGTGTAACAGAAGGTGCTGTTGGAAAAATTTTTCTTCCTTCTATCTTGGAGAGGTCAGAGAATCCAGCCAGCTAAAAACCGAATGGCGAACAGAGATAACATGTGTTTCACAAAGTTTGTAATGGCAATGATCCAGGAGATCATGATCCAGGAGATCAAGGCTTCATTCTCAGAAATAATAAAGGAAGGTTGTCGAAGCAGGAGTTACAAAAAATTGGCTTATCTGCAGATGATGGAATACATTTGATAGATATCTTGGAAGGGCTTGTAAGTATGGATGAGAATGGTTTTTTCTCCAATCCGTATGAAGATTCCTTTGGGCCAGATCATTTGAAGACACCTAGAAAACCAATCTGATTTTCTTATATGCGTCATAAGATCCATTCTAAGGACTACAGGACATGGAGATCAATTTTGGATGACTTTGAGGACATTTTCCGCTGTGGGATGAATTATAAAGAGAGAGGCTCTAGCATTTGGAATGCTGCACATAATTTATTATATCGTGGTAGAAAATAGCTTGAACAGTTTGCAGATAGAGTAGAAATGTGTTTTTGTCTCCCAAATGAAACTAATGAGGGTAAAAGCACCTGTTATCTTGAAACTTTTAGCAATGGCCATCGTAAACTACGAAATATGCTTTATCAAGATGCAGAGTTTCGTTTCTTACCAAAGTTGTATTACCTATGAAATATAATAATCTGCCTGATCAGAAGCTTGTCACCAGTGCTCTCCCTGAATATGAAAGCCTCCAATATGTCTGTGGTTCTACTTTTCCATGCACACAAAATATGGTCTATGTTGAAGAACTGGAGGAGAACAGATCAAACACTGAGACTATATTGGATAATATTTCCGAGGGTAATCTACAATTCAAACAGATGAGTCAATGGTGGAAATTTCAAAATGCACTGGAGATGAGATCAGCTTCAATCCTATTGGGAAGGTCACTGAGTGTTCAAGTTCATTTGGAGACACAAAATTTGACAGTGATAATGATGGTCCATGGAATGTGTGATGTTGCTGCAGTAGAATCAGAGTTGCGTAATGGTAATGAAGCTGCAACTTCTGCAGCAGTTGATGCAAGTTGATTAATGAAGAGGAAGAAGGCATTGACGCTTTGAGTGGAAAGATTATAGACACCATATTGAATGGCGGTGCCAATGGCTTGAATTGCAGATTAGAGAACTTTTATGTGGAGCTTCCAAATACCGAAGTGGAGAGGGAGGAACAAATGGCTGCAGAGGCAACAACTGTTGAAGCCGCTAAAGCTAAAAATAAAATAACGAGAAGAATATGTGAAGAAACTGGAAAGAGAGAAAGAGAGATTAGAGAACATATTGGCTGAGCATGAAGAACAAGAAGCTAGAGAGGTTATTTCTCTTTAATTATATTCTATTTATCATTATTCAATTTTCTTTGTTTGCATGGTTGAAGCCAAGTTAATTAAGGCTTGTCAGTAGTTTGCAGTGGCACATCAAATTGGCAACAATATTGAAATAAAATATTAGAATGGTTTATATTTACCAGAGATCCCTTCAATCTTAACCAGAGATTCCTTCATATAGGGAATAGTGTCAGGTTGCTTTCTGAGAAACCAAGACTGGACCTTGGTGATGATATTAATGGGATTCTCATAGCTCCACCCAGTAGCATAAATTTTTACAAACATACTGATTTATAAATATCCATATTGGTAGCAGAGATCTTGGCAGTACTTAGCAATCCTCTGCTTTATAGCTTGTTGAAGAAAGTATTTGACATTCTTACTCCCTCTTTCTTAGGGAGACCAAAATCCTAATCTTGTATTTTTAGAGTGAAAAGTGTCTATCTGGCAGCCTGCTCATCATGAGATCCATCCACTTTGTAGATAATTATTTGATGCAATAAAACATGTCATAATTTAGGTGTTGCTCTTCCATAAACAAGAATGTCATTGCTGGGAAGGTTTATCAGGCTTTTTGAGACTCAATATGTAATCATTAGTCTCTTATTCATTTTCTTCAAATTCTAAGGGAGCTTCAATGCAAGAGATGATCCTTTGAGGTGAGAAATCAGGGGGTCTGCCATGATCTTCTCATGTTGTCTATATCTGGTTAGCTGCTTATGTATTTGATCAGACCAGTTTTTCGTGTTGGCCTTTAAAAAAAAAAACAACTCCCTCTGTAGAGGATCATCTTCTGCATCTTAGATTATGGCTCCTATTAAATATATCGAATTTTACTGCAATTGTACCAAGTGCTAAGATATCCATTCTAACAAGGATCCTATAGCTCCCTCTGAGGTCTTACCTTAGATGGATATTCAGCTCTGCTCCTCATCTATGAGATATTAATATGGTGAATTGATAGTACCTCAATATTACAGGTACCCCCGACTGCATGAATATTCCAGAAGACTTAATCTGAGATTTTCCTTGTGATGATCTGCTTCATGTCTGATTAAGCTAAGATGACTAGCCTTTATTAGAATTGTTCCACTTATCTCCTGTCATATCAAAGAGGACCTTTGTTACTAGACTTGAATCAAGTTGACCTTCCACCAGACTGCTGCAAAAATGGAGAAATTTTGAACATAATGGGACTGCTACTAGGTAGAGCCCAATGTTGTTATTGTTAAACAAGACTTCTGTAGGGATTAATCCTTTAAGGCTTTAACTGCTGAAATCTTGCTTCAACTGAAACCTTTACTATAGAATATTTGATTTTATCAAAAAGCTTGCGCAGTTGACTGCTGGATCAATCTTGGTGACTGCCCTTATGTCTATTATAGCTCTGGTTTGATCAAACCCTTCCTTAATTAGGTCGAATACAATGAGATATACCAACAAACCTTCTGGAGTAAATACTGAATATAGTTCAGTTCAAACCAAAATAGCAGAGAGAGATACTATCGTTACTATCAACGATGTCAATACTTTTGTCAAACATAAGATGTCTTATAGTAATTATGATTTCACTGAAAATGAGATTTCAAAATATATCTAAAAAAATGGATATAGGATAAGGACATCACATAATATATATTCATGATGCCATATATCCAAAATACCATAAAAGGTTATGCAAGCATATGCAGTCCTGCACCTATTCATCAGTAACATCATGCCAATATTACATGATCTTGTTCCAATCTTTCAGTTACACTAATTTTTGTAAAGCCATCCACACTTGAGTTGCATATGATGACTAACGAGCATACCATGAATTGAGGATGTACCAGAGATTGCCATACAAATTTCTGAACCAAGATATAGGGAGAAATTTTCGATGATAGTTGCAGGTCGTAGATGTGATGCATCTACACAGTAGTCTTAATACAAGAATTGGATTTACTGCAGATGATTTGAGGCTAGAACCAAGATATAGGGAGAAATTTTCGATGATAGTTGCAGGTTGTAGATACAATGCATCTACACAGTAGTCTTAAATTCTTATTACAAGACTTGGATTTACTGCAGATGATTTGAGGCTAGAATAATGGCCTATCAGGTTTCGTTGTTTTGAAAGAAGAACCAGAAAATTTCGTTTGTCTCAGACAATTTCAACAAGAGACAACTTGATGCATTGAATAATCACCTGAATATTTTGTTTATAATGTTAATTGGGCTCGGAAGGACCCATACGTACTTGTTTTTCTTTGCTAATTCAACCTATCTCTTCAAGAGTTGCAGAGTGCAACAAATATGTTGTAATAACTTATGTTCCCTGAGCCACTCTTCAGATTTTAGAATGACGTGTTTCAGATTCCAAGATCCTTGGAATGATCCTTATTTGTCATGAACTCCTTTTTCTTTGATACCAGAATTTTAGAGATATCATTAACACACATAGGTAGATCCGTCACTTGCAATAAGCATCAGCCCAACACAAACTTTGAACATTGTTCTTTATCAAACCCTCTTGATTGATGCTGCAAGGGTCGAAGTAGCCTTTCATATTTTTCTGTGAGAAAACCCTTAATATAGGGTCGAAGGCTTGTCAAAAAGCTCAATAATAACATTATTGATATGAGGTTAGATGATAGGAACTCTATAGCATCAGATGTGACTGCAATAGAGAAGGAATTACCATTTCTTTTACTAGAAATCACAAAAACTATTATCACATTGATATTAACTGAAGAAAGAATATAAATAACATTTGTAGAAGACAAGCCAAGATAATAGAACTGAGGAATTGGCTCAAGCCAGGGAAAAACCTGAAGATGGGGAAAACCATTTATCAAATCTTATTATTATTCATATCAAACGTTCAACAAATACAGTACAATAATACAATGTCAAGAATGTCTTTCCAATGAGGAGATCCGCAATCGTAGTCCTCAATCATAGATGTAATTATGGAGCTCACAAGATGTAACCTCTTAAGTTGCAGAAAACGCTTTTACAAATTAGGGCTGCTTTCAGTTTAACTAGGAGCTGCTCTAATTAGATCTTTTGATCAGGAAGGTTGAAAAAGGCTACTGTGCTAGGTGCTCTGGTTAGGGCATGTGACACACTGCTTCAGCCCTTACAGATTTTCTTGAACTGCTTTTACAGCTGCAACTCTTCTTCAAGTAGTTAACCCTTTATCTATTTACAAGACAGGGCTTATTTCAGCCCTCAAACATGCCTTCATAACAATCTGCCTTCATCAAAAGAGGTTTTCATTCTACCTGAGTAGATAACAACCCTCACGGTCCTCTGTTTATCAAGTCAATGCCTGTGGCTTGCCTGAGAAAGGTATCCAGGGAATGCGGCTCACCTAGAAGAGGGATTACATGCCATAGTCTTACACCCGTTTATTCATAATGCCTGTGGTCAGCTTCAGAAGGAACTCGGACCTGCAACAGAAATAGAAATAGGCCCAGAAATGTTCACAAGAAAATCCAGAATTCCTCCTAAGATGCTCGGCCTCTTTCCCAAGGGACTTGGCCCACCAAAACAACCCTGTCATGAAAATAACAAGCCCTTTCCTCCTTTGCTAGGGACACTATCCTTCTGTGGCCATTTCAGAGAGAAGAAGATGTGTGAAATGAGGACGAGGGCACCACTATATATACACGTTGTTGGAGTTGAAGGGACGTGTCTGTTGGGATTAATGAGCCGACATGTAGGCCGACCTTGATAGTTTTATATGAGAGAAACATAAATTCGAAATCATACTTTTCCTTAAAATTCGATGATTTTTAGGTCGATTTTGGTCCTCTCGAAAAGAGGAATTTAATGCCATAATTATTTTCCCCAAAGGAGCTGTCCAAAGTGGAATTTGGCCCTAGTTGCCAATTTTAACACATCTTAAGGAAAAACACCTACTTTGCGTATGACAACCTAAACTATGCGAGTGACTTGGAGAGGACTCCATTTCTCAAGATGAAAAGAGAGGGAGATGAAAAGAGAGGGTGTTACAACATGGGAATTGTCATGAAACTCTTACTCAAGTGATAGTCTAGACATAGACATGCACATGTGATTAACAAAGATGGAGGCACGATGTGTAGTAAACAATGAGGAATGCCTCTGCTTGTGATGGTAATTGAAGATGGGGACCTCCATATATACACCTTGATGTCCACATGCATGGTTGTGGAACACAAGTGTTTACCCAACTAAACATGACTTCTTCTTGATGCATTCATAATGATCTTTTTGCTCGACTAATGAACAACTCCGTAAGATGATAAAGTACTCATTACATAATAATTTGATTTCTAGCATATGTAAATACTACAAATGTTGGTCCATTTCTAGCACTCTTAGGACTAGAGCAATGGTTTACAAATTTGTAAGCCTCAAAAAGGCTTGCTGAAACTACTATATCCATACAGTTTCCTTACTCTTCTTTTTTACCTTGGTAATGAAATTAGCTATCTTGGAGAATTCTTCTATGAATCTCCTATTGTTCGCCCTTCCCCTTCTTCTTAGGACACTAAGAAGCATAATTGTCAAACTCTTGACACATGAAACACTTGATAGGGCCCAAAAATTTCTTACCATTGATTATAGGAACCTGAATTCTCTTTCTCTCTTGCTGACCTATACTAGGTCCCCTATTTTTTTTGGCATTCAATATATTTATAGTGAGGGTTATAATTTTTCTCTTTCCTCTCTATACCTACAACTCGCTCTAGTTTGTATCTTCTTGGATAAAATCATCTCATAATTTCTCAAGAGTAAAAGGTGGAAAGCTTTCTCGGGCATAGGCACCTTAGACAAAAGGTTGCCAAGAAGATGAAAGCCCATTCAAGGCTGTGTACCGAATCTTCATGCTTGAGCTCTTTTCAAGTTGTTGCATATTGATCATAGAGTTTATTAATTTTTATCAAAGAAGTGGCTGCAGTATCTATTTTTTTCATTTTTGTGGCTCTAAGCTTGATCCTTAGAAGCATATTTCAATTGATGTTCTCACCCCGATATATATTGAAGATAGCATCAAACATCCCGTTACTGATGATTTTACTGATAATGTGTGGGATCCTTCATGGAGTCCAGGATGAATTGCTTTGTTTTGGCTATCTTCTTTTTATTTTTTTTGTCAACTTTATAGATTGGTAGGTTGTTCAACTTTGGTCTTTACAAATGCCAAAAATCATTCTCCTCCAACAACATCTATATTTGCACTTTCATGGTATGAAATTGGAGGGACCTTATAATCTGTCTTTGTATCTGAGATTGAATGTAGTCAAAATATTACTCTTGGATTACACTGTTAGAAAAAATAGATCAAGTACCTAAAGACAAACTATCATAGGTCCATAGTGCTTTTATCAAGCATGAATCTAGAGCATCCCACTGTAGAAACCTTCCGACAACTTCCTATCCCAAATAGAAGTCTGGGGTTATTGGAAGGTTTCAACAAACATGCTTTTTAGCTATGAGAATTCCATTGGATTAGGACGTATCATAGAAAACGTTGCCCTGAGACTATTAGTTGCTTCTCTTGTCTTTGTGTGGTCAGTCACTTCTCTTTTCATTGTGTGGTTCACTCCTTTTAGCCCCAAGTACATCATAGTACTCCATGTTCAAGGTGTAGGATAAAGAATACAGACGAGTGGCATTTGTTCCATCTTTTGTTGATTTCATCCCTTAGGGTGCCAGATAAAAGGGGGCCCCACTCCTTAATAAAATGTTGAATTATTTCCAACAAAATGTTGAAACTTGACACCCTCCAAAATGTCACATCAATATCCCAAAGTCATAAAAAATCAACAAGTGGCTCCATTATGGAGAGAAAATCTCGACTTGATCACATCAAGCCTCATCAAGAATGGTAATTCTAATCCAAATTGTCTTTTGAAGTTTGCCACTAAAGACTGAAACATGGAAGATAATGTTGTCCTTGTTTCTACTAATTGTTTAAACATGATATGGTCAGATTCAAATCTGGTTTCTCCAACCTTTAGAGTTGAAGATCAGCAAATTGTATGTACACTGCTTTAGCATGGTGGTGGGTAGCAATAAAAATTTGAATTTTTATTCCATTTTCACATACAATTTTCATCCCTTGAACTTCAACAACAATATATTTCATAGGAAAATTTAACCTACGAAGCAAACAGGGTCAAAAAAATATGGTCTGTTACTTTGCATGAGAATTTTCTTTGATCACCTGCATGACATTTGAAGGACCAATGATCTTGATTGCTTCTGATTTTTTTAGCAGCCCAATCAATTTCCTTCTCCTCCCCCAAAGCTGCATGCGGCATAGACGCTACATTATATGCAAATGGGAAGAATTTAAGGCAGAAAATACTTGAATAAGTCTGGCCCTAGGGAGTGTTGTGGGTAAAAAGCTGAAAACAAGCAACATAGTTACATGAAAATCAGATTCATGAACCAAAAGAACTACTTCGAGATGGAAAATCTGCACTTAAACGAAAGAGGGAAGCCCTTGCCTTACACCATATGTAGCATGGATCTGAGTGCAAATAGTGTAGACCCACATCAAGGCTGATTTGTAACTAACATAACATATATGTGGGTTTGGTGATAATGGCAGATTTTTCATTTTTAAGAGCCATGGAATGAAGTATGAAGGATTCAGTTTTGAGACCATGCAGTCTTCTAAACAATTCCAGTAAGAACTAAATAGTGGATTATAAATTGCAAATAACCACAGTCCACAACCAAAAGAGAAACATGCAAATACCACATGAAAACCACAACTACCAATAGAAGAAGTTATATATAGTTCTTCTGCTGTCCCATCCAATTTGTGAAGACATCTTTTGGATGGAAATCTCATTGATTTATGTAACCTGTTATAATCCTTTCATCTTGCCTCAGAAGAACACCACAATAGAGTTCTAACGAAGTAGTCTTACACCAACATTAGATAGAGACAATTTGCATTGACAACTTTGGATGAAAATTCGATTAAATTATGTTATATCCTTTTCATAAAATTTTCTAACAGAACACCAACAGAGTTCGTAAGGATCTATTATTACACCAACATAAAGAAATGTGAACTATGGAACATCAACATATAGAAGCTGCATGTAGTTCCTTAGTTGTTCCCTCTGAGTCCTGAGTTGTTCCCTTTGATTCCTGAGTATTGAAGAAATCTTGTAATGGTATCATCTTCAACGAATCCTTCTTCATGCTCTTAATAACCTCAACAGAAGCTAAAGCTCCAGCAACTGTGGTTATGATAGGAATTTTATAAGCTAATTCCATTCGTCTCAACTTCTGCCCATCTATTTGATCTAATGCATCTCCTGAATTTGCAATCACCATTAACTGAATCTGACCATTTGCAATCATGTCATCTGCATGTGGCTGCTCTTCATGGAGTTTCAAAACTCTTTCCACTGGAATTCCTTCCATTTTCAACAAACTAGCTGTGCCAGTTGTTGCAACAATTGTAAAACCAAGTTCAATTAATCCAGTTGCAATTGCTGGGAGGCTTGGTTTGGTGAAATCACTTAAAATTAAAAACGGTGTGCCTACAAGAGGTAATTTTTGATTTGCTGCAATTTGTGCCTTGGAAAATGCCATAGGAAATTTAAAGTCTATGCCCATCACTTCCCCAGTGCTTCACATTTCAAGAGCATGAACCACATCACAATGTTGAAAATTTTCAAATGGAAGGACTGCTTCCTTGACAGATACTTGACTTGGAATAACTTCCTGTATAAAACCAAAGTCTCGAAGAGATTTTCCTGACATAAGAAGCGCGACATACTTTGCTAAGGGGTGGCCAATTGCCTTTGAGACAAAAGGTATTGTTCGTGATGCTCTAGGATTTGCTTCAGGAAGGTAAACTTCACCATCAGGTGTGATTGCATATTGGCAATTCATCAGTCCACAGATGCCAAGCCGCTTTGCCAATTTAGATTTCCATGATCTAATGATTGACAAACATACAGGTGACATTGTTTCCGTAGGAATAGAACAAGCTGAATCACCAGAATGCACACCTGCTTGCTCAATGTGCTCCATGATACCACCAATGACCACACTACCTTTAGAATATGTCTAAGAATATACATCAATCTCACAAGCATCTTCCAGGTACTTATCAACGAGTACTGTCCTTTCTGGGTCCACTTCTACTGCAGTTTCTAAGTAATGCATGCCCTTCCCCTTCTTCTCAGGACATTAAGAAGCATAGTTGTCAAAATATTGACACATGAAACAATTGATAGGGCCCAATCATTCCTTACCATTGATCATAGGAACCTGAATTCTCTTTCTCTCCTGCTGACCTGTACTAGATCCCCTGTTTTTTCTGGCATTCAATATATTTATAGTGAGGGTTATAATTTTTCTCTTTCCTCTTTATACCTGCAACTCGCTCTAGTTTGTATCTTCTTGGATAAAATCATCCCATAATTTCTCAAGAGTCAAAGTTGGAATGATTTCTCGGGCATAGGCACCTTAGACAAAAGGTTTCCAAGAAGATGAAAGCCCATTCAAGGCTATGTACCGAATCTTCATGCTTGAGCTCTTTTCAAGTTGTTGCACATTGATCATAGAGTTTATTCATTTTTATCAAAGAAGTGGCTGCAGTATCTATTTTGTTCATTTGTGTGGCTCTAAGCTTGATCCTTAGAAGCATATTTCAATTGATGTTCTCACCCCGATATATAGTGAAGATAGCATCAAACATCCCGTTACTGATGCTTTTACTGATAATGTGTGGGATCTTCATGGAGTCCAGGATGACTTGCTTTGTTTTGGCTATCTTCTTTTTATTTTTTTTTCAACTTTATAGATTGGTAGGTCATTCAAATTTGGTCTTCACAAATGCCAAAGATCATTCTCCTCTAACAACATCTATATTTTCACTTTCATGGTATGAAATTGGAGGGACCTTATAATCTGTCTTTGTATTTGAGATTGAATGTAGTCAAAATATTACTCTTGGATTACTGTTAGAAAAAACAGATCAAGTAACTAAAGAAAAACTATCATAGGTCCATAGTGCTTTTCTCAAGCATGAATCCAGAGCATCCCACTGTAGAAACCTTCCGAAAACTTCCTATCCCAAATATAAGTCTGGGGTTATTGGAAGGTTTCAACAAACATGCTCTTTATCTATGAGAATTCCATTGGATTAGGACGTATCTCAGAAAATGTTTCCCTGAGACTAGCAGTCACTTCTCTTATCTTTGTGTGGTCAGTCACTTCTCTTGTCATTGTGTGGGTCACTCCTTTTAGCCCCAAGTACATCACAGTACTCCAAGTTCAAGGGGTAGGATAAAGAATACAGACGAGTGGCATTTGTTCCATCTTTTGTTGATTTCATCCCTTAGGGTGCCAGACAAAAGAGGGCCCCACTCTTTAAGAAAATTTTGAGTTCTTTCCAACAAAATGTTGACACCCTCCAAAATGTCACATCAATATCCCAAAGTCATAAAAAATCAACAAGTGGCTCCATTATGGAGAGAAAATCTTGACTTGATCACATCAAGCCTCATCAAGAATGGTAATGCTAATCCAAATTGTCTTTTGAAGTTTTCCACTAAAGACTGAAACATGGAAGATAATGTTGTCCTCGTTTCTACTAATTGTTTAAACATGATATAGTCAGATTCAAATCTAGTTTCTCCAACCTTTAGAGTTGAAGATTAGAAAATTGTCGGTACACTGCTTCAGCATGTTGGTGGGTAGAAATAAATTTTTTAATTTTTATTCCATTTTCACATACAATTTTCATCCCTTGAACTTCAACAACAATATATTTCATAGGATAATTTAACCTACGAAGCAAACAGGGTCAAAAAAATATGGTTTGTTACTTTGCGTGAGCATTTTCTTAGATCACCTGTATGACATTTGAAGGACCAATGATCTTGATTTCTTCTAATTTTTTTAGCAACCCAATCAATTTCCTTCTCCTCCCCCAAAGCTACATGCGGCATAGACGCTACATTATATGAAAATGGGAAGAATTTAAGGCAGAAAATACTTGAATAAGTCTGGCCCTAGGGAGTGCCGTGGGTAAAAAGCTGAAAAAAAGCAACATAGTTACAGGAATAGCAGATTCATGAACCAAAAGAACTACTTCGAGATGGAAAATATACACTTAAACGAAAGAGGGAAGCCCTTGCCTTACACCATATGTAGCATGGATCTGAGCGCAAATGTCGTAGACCCACATCAAGGCTAATTTGTAACTAGCATAACATATATGTGGGTTTGGTGATAGTGGAAGATTTTTCATTTTTAAGAGCCATGGAATGAATTATGAAGGATTCAGTTTTGAGACCATGCAGTCTTCTAAACAATTTTAGTAAGAACTAAATAGTGGATTATAAATTGCAAATAACCACAGTCCACATCCAAAAGAGAAACATGCATATACCACATGAAAACCACAACTACCAATAGAAGAAGTTAGATATAGTTCTTCCGCTATCCCATCCAATTTGTAAAGACATCTTTTGGATGGAATTCTCATTGATTTATGTAGCCTATTATAATCCTTTCATCTTGCCTCAGAAGAACACAACAATAGAGTTCTAATGAATTAGTCTTACACCAACATTAGATAGAGACAATTTGCATTGACAACTTTGGATGAAAATTCGATTGAATTATGTTATATCCTTTTCATAAAATCTTCTAACAGAACACCAACAGAGTTCGTAAGGATCTATTATTACACCAACATAAAGAAATGTGAACTATGGAACATCAACATATAGAAGCTGCATGTAGTTCCTTAGTTGTTCCCTCTGATTCCTGAGTATTGAAGAAATATTGTAATGGTATCATCTTCAACGAATCCTTCTTCATGCTCTTAATAACCTCAACAGAAGCTAAAGCTCCAGAAATTGTGGTTATGATAGGAATTTTATAAGCTAATGCCATTCGTCTCAACTTCCGCCCATCTATTTTATCTAATGCATCTCCTAAATTTGCAGTCACCATTAACTGAATCTAACCATTTGCAATCATGTCATCTACATGTGGCCGCTCTTCATGGAGTTTCAAAACTCTTTCCACTAGAATTCCTTCCATTTTCAACAAACTAACTATGCCAGTTGTTGCAACAATTGTAAAACCAAGTTCAATGAATCCATTTGCAATTGCTGGGAGGCTTGGTTTGGTGAAATCACTTAAACTTAAAAACACTGTGCCTACAAGAGGAAATTTGCTGCAACTTGTGCCTTGGAAAATGCCATACAAAATTTAAAGTCTATGCCCATCACTTCTCCAGTGCTTCACATTTCAGGACCAAGAACCACATCACAACGTTGAAAATTTCCAAATGGAAGGACTGCTTCCTTGACAGATACGTGACTTGGAATAACTTCTTGTATAAAACCAAAGTCTCAAAGAGATTTTCTTGACATAAGAAGCGCGACATACTTTGCTAAGGGGTGGCCAATTGCCTTTGAGACAAAATTTGTTGTTCGTGATGCTCTAGGATTTGCTTCAAGAAGGTAAAATTCACCAGCAGGTGTGATTGCATATTGGCAATTCAACAGTCCACAGATGCCAAGCCGCTTTGCCAATTTAGATTTCCATGATATAATGATTGACAAACATACTGGTGACACTGTTTCCGTAGGAATAGAACAAGCTGAATCACCAGAATGCACACCTGCTTTCTCAATGTGCTCCATGATACCACCAATGACCACACTACCTTTAGATTATGTCAGAGAATCTACATCAATCTCACAAGCATCTGCTAGGTACTTATCAACGAGTACTGGCCTTTCTGGGTCCACTTCTATTGTAGTTTCTAAGTAATGCTTCAATTTTTCATCACTGTATACAATTTCTATTGCACGACCACCTAAAACATTAGAGGGCCTGACAAGAACAGGATAGCCAACCTTTCTTGCTATGGGCATTGCATCCTCATCACTCTTAGCAATACCACCTTTAGGTTGCTTGACTTTTAGCTCATCCAACATTACATTGAACTTATCCCTATCTTCAGTAGTATCTATTGAAGCAGGAGAAGTACCCCAAATTCGCACAAGACCTTCCCCACTTACAGCCATGGGCTTAAACTCATCGAGGTATTGTTCTATGGGTAGAGCTAGATTCAAAGGTGTTTTCCCTCCAAACTGTACAGTTATACCATCGGGCCTCTCTTTGTAAATGACATTCAAAACATCCTCTACTGTAAGAGGCTCAAAGTACAGTTTATCACTAGTATCATAATCTATAGAGACAGTCTCAGGGTTTGAATTCATCATGATGGTTTCATATCCTGCATCCTGCAAAGCAATGCTCATAAATAGGTTAGAAACATCATTCTTATAACCATTATAACAGAAACATCAAAATATTCTTACATAACTCTAAGTGCTACCTTTAATTTCCAAAAAAGAGCAAAAGGCCTTTATATCAATCTCATGCAAAGTGGGAAAATAAGTTACTATGAACCAGTAGTACGACGATGCATGACAGCAAAAATAATCAAATTCAATGTCATGCCCAATTTTGTTTGGTCCTCCTCCAAGAATCAATACTTTCTTCCTTGCGCATGGGGTTGCTTCACATTCATCATCGTAGGATGAATACATATAGGGTGTATTGGCCTCAAATTTAGCTACACATGTATCAACTCTTTTTATATGCAGGACTTACACCCAAAGCTAAGCGACGGGCACAGACATCTTTTTCATTTGATTTAGTTGCAAATGATATCTTCCTATCACTAAATCCCCTCTTTTTTACTTCATAAAGATTATCTTTGCTCAGTTCTGATAGCTTTGTAATAGAGAGGAACCCCTCAACGTCTAGGAGCTCCCTCAACTGCAAAAGGAGCCATCTATCAATATAGCATAACTCATGAATCTCTTCAGTGCTCATACCTCTATTCATGGCAGCATATAGTGCATAGATTCTATTTGGACTAGGAAGTCTTAAACCATACTTTAGCTGTTCCCAATCCCACTGTAGCTCTTTCACCTGCTCACAACCCCATCCATGATGTCCTGTCTCCAGTGACCGAACAACTTTTTGAAATGACTCTTGGAATGTGTGGCCCAAAGCCATTGATTCCCTGACAGACTTCATTTAAGTTGTAAGAATTGGCTCTTAACCTGGAAATTTCTCAAAGGCAAAGTGAGGAATCTGCAACATTAAAGGGAAAAAAATAAAATTCATCAATAACAAATTCAATCAAATCAAGAGTATTGCACATAAAACCATAACATATCATGTGCCCAAAATTGCATATGGGTATGATATAAAATGATAAATGAAATCAACTCCTGTTTGGACACCTATAACAATAGAATAGGGAAAAAAAATCGGCTTAAATAGGACCAAATTTTATAATGAGCTTAAGTGGATGGACAATATTAATCATATCAGATGGAACAAACTTCTGCTGCATTGCGTGGTAGAGGCTACAAGAAATATTCCATGCTCATAATTAGACAACCAAACTAACTTTAATGGAACAACAACTAAATTTTATTGCACCACTCCTCTCAAAGGCATGTAACCTAAAGGAAGTTTTACAAATTTTTCTTTTGTATAACAAGATATGTAGCTGAAATAAAAATACCTAATTATATTCTTATGAATGTAAACAATCCCCAATAAAATTCAGCCTACTCTTTATCATTAGCACGTCAATAGTGGAAGCCAAGGTGTGCAGAGTAAAGGATTAGAAAAATAGCTTCCAACCTTACTAGGATAGAACTTGCTTTAGTATAGATTTTCAACCTACAAATTTCTGATTTACGAGGTTGGACAAGAAGAAGACCTAGGTAACATCTTTATCTTGATTGGAGATATGGAATAATATCTAACATGCCTAGAGTTGTAAGAACATATTTTGTAAATGTTTATTAAATGATGAGCACAAAATATTCCCAAGACTATGGTCTTAATTGTTGAAGCTCATCAAGTTGTTTCGAGCTACTATGTAACTCCATGCTTATTAGGCACTCACATTCTCACCGTGGAAAAATTGAACTCAATACAAAACTTGAGTATAGTACCAATAAGAGCAAGAGCACAAAACAATGATCCCTAAGGTAATTCGGGCTTTAAATCCTATCTTCTAGGTGGTCAGAGCATGGTCAGGGATATATATTGCAATATGCAAGATATGACAGTCTCGTAATCTGGGAAAAATGGAATACACACCAAAATCTTTATATAAGTTTTTGTTAGATGCCTGATCCTCAGGGATTGGGTGAATAATTGAAAATATATAAATAAAAGAAAATGAATAGTTAGAATAGGAACCAACCTTGGAAGATGAATCCCAAAGTTGACACCGATGCTATAAATTATGTTCACTACATTAATATGAAGATTCGGAAGTTGTTCCTTGGCCTGACAGTTTTATTCCATTTTGACTAAACATGTTACCAAAATGCATGTATGAAGCATGACAGGCAACAAGCCATACAAAAGGATCTATTAGAAAGGGTTAACTTACAAAATTCAGAACCTCAAATACAAAAATAGAATATATCTTATACAACTCACTTCCTCACCTTACCCATAAAAGAATTCTGAATTATTGCAACTTACTCATTTTCCTCCCAATGCAGTTCCAGATGATCCCTATAATTGCAACCCAACTCGTATTCTTTCATTAACGTTGGTGCACATTTGTTTATACTTCCAATCTGAAAGGTTATAGTTCTTCTATGGTATCTTCCATGAAATTTTCTTTAGAGTTTTTATTTGATGGTTTCCCTAGGCAAGAGGTTTTCTATGAGCATCAGCATTTACACATCTTCATCACTATTTTCTATTGGAGTGAGGTCTAACAGCTCCCTTGCTGCTAGACCTTGTTTGGATGTTTGAAAGACATTCTTCCTCAAAGTGTTGGATAAGTATGGAGCTTGGTGACTTCATGTTGTTGATGGATGAAGGGAGTTTGTGTGCTTGGAGTAGATTTGGGTATTAAACCATGAAAAAAATATCCCAAAATCAACATGAGCACACAAAATTCCTTGACATGTGAACTCTTGGGTTGAGGGAGTGGATATGTACACATTACCTTGGATATGCATGTCCTTAAGGAGACACATGACCTTGGAGATGCATTGGAGCTTAGGACCTTTGGAGGATTGTTGGACCTTAGGGAGTAGTGCTCATGCCATGGAGGTCTTGCTTGTTAATCACTGTCACCTTTGATGCTGACACATGTCACGTAGATGGTAGAGTAGAGTGCTTCACATGGGTGGACCTACTTGTGTCTTGCAAGTTTTCTTGTAGTGGACTAGGTCCACTTGTTATTGTAAAGCCCCTTTACCTCTCATATAAATAGAGGAAGGAGTGAGTTGTTATTATAGTCGATCATGCACTTGTGCATATTCCTTTTCATACTTGGGTTAGGGATGTAGGAGCAGTGCTACTCTCTCTCTCTCTCTTTCAATATTATTTGTACTTTGTGTTTTTGTATTAAGGTGCTAAGATTTCTTGGAGCATTCACCTGAAAACTTCATATATATAAAGAAGAAATGAAACCCATGAACACAATCACAACCTATCATATAATTCTCCATGCTTTTGAAAACCCTAGATAGGGGAAACCAAGAGAAACCCTAGCTACACCAAAGATACGCCAACAATCTAAAATAACCATGAGAAAAACCTCTATGCCATAGTATCTTTGGTGGAGCCACTGTAAACCCTAAGTTATTTTGGAATTGTGTTATTTCAGATTTGACTTCCAGCTTACCATTGCCTTGCATACCTTGTCACTCCCATAAATTATGTTATTTCAAAGATTTGACTTCCATATTTTCATAAATACAATGTCCTCAATAAGATAGTTGAACACTTCCATATTCATAGTTAGATCATATTCCAAGAATATATACATTTTTTGTATCGATCAACAATTGTCTCACGAAGAGAAATCATGTCACAAGAGGCAATTGAACTTGGTTGGAGAGGATATTAATTTATCCTCTCAAGTGCCTCAGATAGACCAATCAAAATGTGTATAATCATACTCAATCACTAAAGATTTTTTATAATTTATCTCTTTATTGGACTCAAACTTTCTCAATTAGCAACAAATAATGATTGTTAAAATCCTTAGATACATCCTTCTATGGATGTATTTGTTTGAGTAACAAGAATAGTGAGATGCCAAAGTGTGATTATGAATTTAGTTGTGGATATTTGAGATTTTTCGACAAAGATATCATTTGTTGAGGAAAATGTAGCTTTAGACAATGATAATCTGCTTTATCTGAAAGAACAAATGGAAGTCGAGGAAGATATTGAACAACTTCGCCAGAGGACACCGAAACATGCTTTTGCAACCTTTAAGATATCCTTTGTTTAAGCATTTTCTTGTGTTGGTGAAAAACATGAATTTTATAGTATATTCTATTTTGAGCAAATCATTTTCTTTATCAAAATTCATTATACAAATTAATATGGCTTCCTGGATAGTTTCCTAGCATTGTATTACCTACCTAAATCTTTATTTATGCTTATTTTGAGCTGTAGTTTCTTGACTTTGTTTGCATAGGGAAACAAGCTTGGCTGATTCTTCTCCTCCAATACCTCTTCCACTTCGAGTTGAACCAAAGCCTAAGAGTGGTATCAAGTATGCTATATCTCTTTTAAGTTCCATTTATGCTTGAAGTAGTTAGATCCTGGATTATGCTAGCAAGAGTTTCAACTACTTTTTGGGTTAAGAAAGTCTAGAACAATTAAACGATTACAAAGTTGACCCTCCAAAGATGAGACACCGATATTCAAAAGAGAGACGGTAATCCAGATTTTCAATGGTCCACCCTTTGCTATTATCAACACGAGTTTGACTCTTAAGTGTAACCAATTTCTTAATTTATTGCATTTGGATGAATCCATAATCATAAGAGGAACTATAAATATGGTTCAATTGCATGGAAATGCCAATATGGTTCTATTTGTATCTTTATGACCATTGACAGTTATCACAAGTCACTATTAGTGGCTTACTTGTCATTCCAAGCACTATCATGATTTCACATGCACATAATTACTATCTCATGGACTGTGATTCCTCTCTTACTATATACAGACAAGGAAAATTTCTAGGTTCCAACATGTCCTTAGTTTATATTTTCATTATTTTTATAAAATTCTTATGCCTTCCACATGAAGAAGAGGAGCAACAATATGCCATACATACTTATTTTTTTGCCACAATTCTTTGTGATATTTCATTCAACTTGGAGTTGTATTTATCCATGATCGAATTGAATTTTTGACCCAATCACACATCACAATATTCTTATTTCTATATTTAGGATATTCTGTTACACATTTTCTTACATCTAAGACACTCCAATTTTCCAATTGGGCATAGCTGAAGATTTTTGTAACTCCCATTTTACTTATGCATGCAACACTCTCATGAACACACAAATACCGCTTTATATTTTATGCTCTATTTAATTACATGAATTGGAGTAGTCATCAAATGGTTAACCTCAAAAATGTGAATTGAATCAGAGCTAGATAAAAACCGGATAAAAAAAAAGGTTGTCCAAAAATACATAAATGATTCAAATTTAGGAAAAAACATATATATTAATGTGCATCCATATGAATCACAACCATTATAAAAAAATGTTTCCATTTAACTTGAGTTTTCCTAGGCACAGATTTGGAGGTTTCCCAACATGAAATTCCTAAAGAATATGTTGTCCTGAAGCCTAGCGTTCACCATATCATAGTTAAAATCTAAAGTCTTTGGCACCCTTAAACCTGGTACTAGTATGAGAATCCAATACCATACTAAGAGCATATTTTTGTTAAGAGAGTTCACCATGAATTTACAACCACATTTTTTCTTAAGGGTGAAAGTGGTTATGTGTCTCATAACTCTGTTTGAAGGACAAATGTTCATATCATACAACAGAGGCAAGCTTGAAATGCTTGTTCTATATCTAGAAGTGTTGTTATGACATTGTTTACACACCAACACTAAAGATGCAATGTATTGTGTGCATCCTTAGATATGTTTGAGACAACAAGTTAACTGTTTCAATAAATTCATGTATAAAACTTATATATCAACAAAATAACCATCAATATTTTTCTTCTAGCATTTTGCGCTGATTTCACAATAGTATGCTAAAAAGTGTCATTTCAATGTCTGGAAATTAGGATATATAAATGTGAGATATATAGTCTACATCTTTGGGTTATCTAATTTTCAATCTGAGCTTTTTTAGGCTACATCTTTGGGTTATCTAATTGTTTGAACTTTGAACTTTGAAGAAATTTCTAAATGGACTTCGTAAATACTCGACACATAATGGTAAGGCACTGGTACCATAAATTGTGTTATTTCAAAGATTTCCAAGGACTTGGTGCAGTGCCTCAACTTACCCACGTCCCCTCACCCATCCCCCTACCATTGGGATGGGTGAAAAAAGAGGGCCCTCGCCTTATAGTCTCACAACACTGTTGTGAACTTTTCCATTGGTCCTTTCTATGACATCGTGGTCTGTGATGTTTCTTCATTGGATTCTGCCGATCTCCTGCTTGTTCTCCCTTACCAACAACAATGTCTTGCTATCTATAATGCTAAACTTCCAGATTATCACAAAATACAATGTCCTGAATAAATAATTATCTGTATAGAATCTATCCTTATGTTTAGGGTTATATAATTTGTGTTGGAGCCGTTCCTTTATGTTTTGCTATAATCCTGATGTTGACAAGTTTTAATTGAATTTTTTCATCAATTGCTCATAGAATATGCAAAAGGAAATGATTGTCAATATGTGGAAAAAATTACGTTTCTCTTGTTTTCTTTTTTTATTTTTCATGACAAGATAATCATGTTGTAGGAATGAGTTATTCTACAGTCTGTTTCAATTTGTGGATTTTATTTTCCTCCTCTTTTTTAACAAGGATGTAGATTTCATTTTCCTGTTGATGGTTTTTGCATGTATCTTATCGAGCCCCAAATGTTGGTAATAGAGTAGATCTTGAGAATTAGCCGTGGACACAAACTCTATCAGAGGTTAATGTTACAATACCACTTCCACCTGGTACCAAGAAAAGTTTCATGGTCTGTGCATAAAGAAGAGTTATCTAACAACAGGGTTGAAAGGTAAACCTCATGTCTTAGCTGTAAGTCGTTTATTTTCGTTTCTTAGCTGTAAGTCATCTGTTTGATTTTGAGCTTTATTAGATCAATTATTTCATTAATCCAATATGCATGGCCATTATTTCTCACTCGACGTTAGTTACTTGACATGGTTGATATAAAATTCAATTCTAGGCCACTTTTATTTTAAGTCAAAGATTATATTGATTAAAAGGATGTTCATAATTTGATTGGTTTACTGAGAGCTTGATTAAAAAAAGTTTTTTAAATCCCACATGGATGTTATTTTTTCAGGGTGACCTCTTTGCACCAGTAAGGTCAGATGAGTCCTGGAGCATAGGTATACATCAAACACATCTTTGGCCTTTGTTGTGTATATGTAATTCTTTATATCATTGATGGATGGTTATTGATTGATTTAAAACAGACGATGGGAAGGTCCTCTCATTTCTCTTGACAAAACAAAATAAAATGGAGTGGTAGAATTGTGTTTTAAAGGGTGAGCCAGAAATTAGTACTTGAAAGGTAGAACCTGAGAATAGAAAGCTATTTGATATTGATCCAGAGACATGAAAAATAATGGAAAAAAATGATGGTATTGACGAGTCTTCCCCGCTAATCAAATCTAAATGTTAGACCACTGCCCAAATTTCATTTATCTGCAATGGAAATAGTGACTAGCTTTAATATTTGTATGAATAGTGAGTTTGGACATTGTCCTGTTCTTTTCCTATGAATGATATTAATTTTTAAAACTCCAACTCGTTTGTTATTGAACTAATTAAAGTTTTGATGACAAAAATATAGTTTTCAAAGCTCTTTTATAATTCTATTTTCTTGAGAAAATTTGTCTTTTTACTCTATGTACCGTAATTTCTACTGTGTGACATATGCTATGATATAATTGTGTGGATAAATAGACATAAGTGTTGTACAACGTAGTATTTTTTAAATTTAAAGAAACAAGATTTCCAAATACAAAGTTTATTAATTAAGAACATCTTTTAGACTTCTTAGCTAAGTTATGATTATATATCAGTAGGGATTTTTGTGTATGTTGATGTTGTGTTGTCTCTTTGGTTTATGTCAGGTAAGAATGGTTAATAAGGAATGTGTTTTTGAGCAGCAGACACACATCTTATTCTACTATTGATAGGGATCTCCATGGTTTTTCAGGCATGGCAACTGAAACACATATGTTTTGCTTGTTTAGTAAAAGATTGTTGAGACTTTAATTTATTGAAAGTTGTAGAATTTACATTCTATAAAGGTTTCAAGATATAATTTTTAAGAGTCTAATTCAAAGTGTGCTAGCTCAATGGAAGAGCACCTGCTTTACAAGCAGGAGGTTGCTGGTTCGATTCCACCATGCCTTGATATTCATATGGAATGGAGGCAATTAGTTTTTGGTGATGGAGGCTTTTTTTTACCATCACCAATGAACTTATGGTGACATTTTTCAACCCTCACCAAAATATGAAATGGTGACGGTCAACGAATGCCACCATATATACACATCAATAGTGACGACCATGAAAGGTCCCTCACCATAAATCATTGTTGTTGATATGAAATGGTGAGGGTCATTGTTTGTCATTATAGTCATTATTAGTGATGGACCTTGATGTCACCAATGAGCTTATCATGACACTTTTTGACCCTCACGAAATATGAAATGGTGACGATCAATGAAAGTCGCCATATATATGCACCAATAGTGACAACCATGAAAGGTCCATCACAAAAAATTGTTGTTGTTCATGTGAAATGGTGACGATCACTATCTGTCATTATAATCAATATTCGTGACAGACCTTGAATGTCACCACAACACATACTTTCGGCGACGCCACCTTTGGTGACATTCAGTTTTTTGGTGACGGAGGCTATTGTCTGTCACCATTGCTCATATTAAATGGTGACGGTCACTATCCATTATTATAAATCATTATTGGTGATGGACTTTGAATGTCACCACAACACCTATACTTTCGGCGATGCCACCTTTGGTGACGTTCATTTTTTGGTGACGAAGGCTCTTTTGACCGTCACCAATGAGCTTATGGTGACATTTTTTGCCCCTCACCAATGTCTCTTTTTCTTGTAGTGATGGAGGCATTGCTTGAGGACAACATACTGAAGGATTTCATAGATATTGATGTCTCGCAACCCATAGTAGCATATGCTCAACTTCTTGATGCATGGAAGAAGAATGAAAAAAAGGAGAGGAGGATCTTGTTAGAGGGAGTTCGAGACCATATTAACTTGAGCCTCCATGGGAAGGCTCCGTATGATATTTGGAAGGCCTTGAAAAATCTATATCAGAATAACAACGACCACAAGAAGTTGGCGCTGAAAGACAAGCTCAGGGAGATCAAAATGGAGAAGGGCGACACGATCCAAAAATACTTGACAAAGTTCACTCAATGTAGAGATGAGCTTGGAAGCGTTGGGATCTATGTTGCCTCAAATGATTTGGTGAGCCTAACACTTCTAGGCCTTCCCGAGAGCTGGCATATATAGCAGTACTTTGTTAAAGGGAGGGAGAAGCTTCCATATTGGGAGCGACTATGGTCCGATTTGGCATAAGAAGAAATTCAGTAGAGTACTAGAGATGGATCCTCATCAGAACTGTGCCTTGGATGGCAAGGTGAAGAAATTAAAATAGAAGGCATCCCGATCCAAATCTGAGATCGAAAAGGCAGGAAAGAAGCGAGACTTGTTAAAGGTGAAGTGTTTCAACTATCATGAGCATGGACACTATGCCACAAATTGTCCACAAAGATGAAGCAATGAAGGCCTCGGGGGCGGCGGGTGGAAACAGGGGCTTCGTAGTTCGGGTTGGACTTACCCCTCATTTGACGCAAATTATATAACTTATTTTTTATATGTCCAAGATTCTCTCGATCTCACACTATTTTAACTTCATGCAAAATACAGAATCTATTCCACCATTGATCATTTGCGGAAATTAAATCAAGATTGAAATGCACACATGAAACAATAAAAATTCACACACATTAACACAGTTGTTTAACGGGAAAGCCTAAAGCTGAAAACCCCAACTATCTGTATATAATATATGTCATAGAGATCATGTGACAATCCTCATACAAAGCTGATCATATCAAGCTCTCAGTACAATACAATCGCTACACAATCATATCAAGCTTTGATCTTGCAAATCCATGCCTGCGATCTTTGCCACACTGCCTGCTTTGCCTCTCTTGCGCAATACCCTGCGAAGAATGGCTCTAAATGAGTTCCAATTACTCTTGGATTGACTGCGCAACCCTCACTGCCATCTCCACTGAGTGTTGGATGCAATCAATGCATCACTATAGTCACACTTTCTCTTTCACTATCTCTCCATTGGTCTCCTTTAGCGCATGCATGCATTGTAGTTAGCGATGTATTCTTTAGTTGATTAGCCAGCCAGGTTATTATTTTTGAATTAATTAATAATTAATTCACACCACTCATCACTAGTGTATTAATCAGTTAGACTAGATACAAGTAGCTCAACTGTGTCTAACTGAGTTAAACTGAACACAACTCCACCAACTACTTCTACAACTCCACCAAACTCTGTCACATGAGTTCTAACTGAAGTCCTCCATGCAATAGCTCCACTTAACCCTCAGGAATAGCGTAATTCCTTCTGTCAGCTGTTGTGCCACATCTGTGCACTTAACTGAAGTGCTCCAAGAGAATAAGATAATATTTAGAGTCCAAATATTATTAAGAGCTAATAATATTCGACATATCTATTTTTAGACTGGCAATCTAAAAATAGATTCTGCCCAATATGTCTAAAAATAGAATTCCATCTATTTTTTCCAACTTGACCAACCATCCACAAATAGCATCCTGCAACTCATAGAATATGATCGACATGTCTAAAAATAGACATAGTCTAAAAATAGACTTTGCGCCAAAAATAGCCTGCGGGCCCACTTAGTGAAGGCGACTCTTTTCACTAAGCTCATCATCTTGTTGAATCTCAACACTCCCTCTCAACAAGATAGGGATTATCTACCACCCCGATCCTGTCTCTATGGTATTCGAATTTGCTCCTAGTGAGCGCCTTCATCAGAATATCTGCATCCTAATCCTCCGTAGGAATGTAAAAAAGCAACATGATCTTCCGCTGCACACAATCTCTGATATGATGGTACCGGATGTCAATATGTTTAGATCTATAATGAAATACTGGATTAACCGAGAGTTTAATGCAACTCTGATTATCACAATATATCACAGTAGGATCTAAGTGAGAACCAAACAACCCGACCAGGATCTTCCTCATCCATATAGCCTCACATCCAGCCAAACTTGCTACCATGTACTCGGCCTCCGCTGAATTGAGTGCCATGGATATTTGTTTCCTGCTGTAGATACGATACATAAAATCCCTCCAGATGTGCTCTTTATGTCCGTTGGGCTTCTTGCCCAATCTGCATCCATGAAGCCATGCAACTTCACCTCATCCGACTGTCTGTACCACAATCCATATCCAGATGTGCCCCTGAGATACCTCAGGACATGCTTGCTTGCCTTCCAAAAGAGCTTGGTAGGCTTAAACATCGCTTGTGAAAGTTGGTTCACAGCATAGCATATGTCCGGTCGTGTATTGACTAAATACATGAGCGAACCAACCAACTGTCGATAAACAGTGGCATCCACTACCTCTGCCGATGTAGCATCCTCTTTCCTCCAACCACTAGGAAGAGGAGTGTCGATAGGCTTGCAGCCTTGCATGTGAAACTTCTCCAGTATCTCCCGGGAATACTTGCCTTGAGACACAAACATTTCACCTTTCCGCTGCCAAATTTCCAATCCCAGGAAATAATGAAGGAGGCCCAAGTCCTTCATCTCAAACTCCTTTGCAAGATCTACCTTGCATGAGTGTATCAACAATTCATCACTCGTTAGTATTAAATCATCTACATAAAGCACAATGATCAAAAGCCTACCCTCCACCACAATCTGGTATAGGTTTGGATCTACCTCACTCTTGGTGAAACCAAGTACAGTGAAATAACTGTCTATCCGTGTGTACCAAGCACAAGGTGCTTGTTTCAGCCCATACAATGCTCTTTTGAGTATGCATACATGCGACTCGCTGCAGAAGATTTCGAATCCTTCAGGCTGCTCAATGTACACCTCCTCCTTAATGACTCTGTTGAGGAACGTAGTCTTCACATCCATCTGATGAATGTGCCAACCCATCTGCGCTGAGAGAAAAAGGATGGTCCGTATGGAAGAATACCTTGCGACAGGTGCAAAGGTTTCTTCATAGCCGATCCCCTTGATCTGTGAGAAGCCCTGGGCAGCAAATCTTGCCTTATACTTCTCGACACTCCCGTCAGCAGCTTGCTTCACTTTGTAGATCCATTTAGAACCTACCATTGATTTCCCTTCCGGCCTTGGGACAATCTCCCATGCACTGTTTCTGACAATTGAATCATACTCTTCCACCATGGCATCTACCCATGCGAGATCCTCCACAACTTCCTCGAAAGAGGATGGCTCCGTCATGATACACTTGCTCATTAGAGCCATGTATCCAGTAAATCGATCAGGTGACTATCTCTGTTTGCGCTGTGATGTAGGGGCTCCTACATTCTGTGCTGCATCAAGATTCAGTCGCTCAGCTTCTGTAGTGCACTTCCGCTCTCTGATGTTTGACGCTGCATGAGTGGTTTCGTCCACTCCATGAACCTCATCTTGTGACTGATCCACATCTTGAGGCTCATCTTTAGGAACAAGTAACTCCTCTTCTATATGCAAGTGTAGCTCCCTCTCAAGCGACAACTTCATGGCTTTCTCCTCATGAAATTTGATATCCCGTCGCACAACAGTCATCCGAATGTCTAGCAAATACACACGATAATTGTGGGGTGTTTCTATGTACCCCAAAAATATCCCAACCTCTGCGGTCGGCTCCAGCTTCTTCCTGGCATCCTTCGTCACATGAATGTAAACAGGTGAGCCAAAAATCTTCAAATGAGAAATATCAGGCTTCTTACCAGAAAACGACTCTTCGGGTGTACTCATGCTAAGTACTCTATGAGGACAACGGTTTTGCACATAAATCACAGTGTTTCATGCCTCAGCCCACAAGTGTATGGGAAGGCCTTGATCATACAAAATTTCCCGTGCAACACCCACGATCGTTCTTTTCTTTCTCTCTGCGACCCCATTTTACTGTGGGTTATGAGGTGCTATGAGTTCTCTTCGAATTCCTTCTTTTCTACAGAATTCTTTGAATTCGCCAGAGATGTATTCACCACCATTATCACTCCTTAGAGCTTTCACCTGCTTCCCCAACTCTTTCTCAACCAGTGCCTTGAACTCACAGAACTTTGGGTATGTCTCGCTCTTCTTCTGCATGAAGAAGATCCAGCACTTACGAGAAAATTCATCAAAAAATATCACATAATACCTGTGCTTTGCTGTTGAAGTAACCGAGAAAGGTCCACACACGTCTGTGTGAATTCTCTCAAGGATCGTCGAGGAACGACTATCCTTCTCATGAAAAGTGGTCTTCACAAATTTTCCCAAAGTACATCCCTTGCACTGATCTGACTGCGCAAGTGTACCTTTGGGAAGCCCGGTAGAAATCTGCTGCAAAATTTTCAAAGTGCCATGGTGAAGATGACCCAATCTCCTGTGCCACAATTCACCCTCATCCTGGCTCACCACTCCTTCTTCTTTGCCTGCCATTGCTACGCAGCCATCTAACTGTAATTGATAAAGATTCTTAACTCGAATCCCTATCCTCCTGGTTTGACCAATTGTTTTACTATGCAGAAAAGCTTTTCCCTCGCTAAAAACAACATCATAACCCTTGTCCTCCAACATCGCCACAAAGATCAGATTCTTCTTCAATCCTAGAACATGCATGACATCCTTCAAGATGAAAGGTTTACTAGACTCCCTCTCAAAGGAAATGGTCCTGATACCAGTCGCACTGTATCTACCATCATCGCCCATCTCGATGTGCACTCCAAGATCCTTTTCCTCCAGATCACTAAACAAATATTTGTCTCCGGTCATATGGAAAGATGCACCACTGTCAAGAAACCACACCGATCCCATCACACTTGAAACCAAGCATGCGATCAAAGAAAAATCCATCTCAAACTGCGAGGCTAAGGCCTCTCCAGCTACAGATCTAGCAGCCTGCTTATTCTTCTTCTTCTGTGGACAATTAGTGGCGAAATGTCCATGCTGGTGATAGTGAAAACACTTCATCTTGGACAAATCCCGCTTCTTTCCTTTCGCACCGGATTGAGAAGGATTTTTCTTCCCCTTCCCTTTCCTTGCTTTGGCAGCCAAAGCACAATTTTCTTCATCTTCATTATTTGATGAAGATCCATCCCTGATACCCCACCTTATCTCCTCCTGCACAAGATCCGACCAAAGTCTCTCACATCCTAGCAGTTTCTTCCATCCATTGACAGAGTCTTCGTAGCTATGCCAACTCTTCGGAAGCCCAAGGAGAGCCAAGCTCACCAAGTCCTTCATCAACAGTAACCCCCACACTTCCCAGATCATCCTTGCAGTGGACAAACTTTGTGAGGTATTTTGGTATACTGTCGCCTTTCTCCATTTTTATTTTTCTGAGCTTGTCTTTAAGCGCCACCATTGATAATTTGCAGAAATTAAATCAAGATTGCAATGCACAAATGAAACAATAAAAATTCACACACATTAACATAATTGTTTAATGGGAAACCCTGAAGCTGAAAACCCCAACTATCTGTATATAATATATTTCATAGAGATCATGTAACAATCCTCATACAAAGCTGATCATATCAAGCTCTTAGTACAATACAATCGCTACACACTAATCAAGCCCGATCTTGCAAATTCATGCACCGATCTTTGCCACCTGCTAGCCTGCCTCTACTGTGCAATCCTTGCTGAAGAATGAACCTGAATGAATTCAAATTACTCCAACCTTGCCCACTCAATCCTCATTGGCATCTCCACTGAGTGTTGGATGCAATCAATGCATCACTATAGTCACAACTGATAGTCACACTTGCTCTTTCACCTATATCTCCACTGGTCTCCACTGAAACTGCCATGCACTGTAGTTAACTGATGTATTCTTTAGTTGATTAATGAGTTATTATTTGTGAATTAATTAACTAATTAATTCACTCCACTCTGACTAGTGTATCATTCAAATAGATCAGATAATCGTAGTCTAACTCGATTAAACTCGAAAGTTAAACTAAATACAACTCCACCAACTACTTCTCCAACTCCACCAAACTCCGTCACATGAGTTCTAACTGAAGTCCTCCATGCAATAGCTCCAGTAAACCCTCAGGAATAGCATAATTCCTTCTGTCAATTGTTGTGCCACATCTGTGCACTTAACTGAAGTGCTCGAAGAGAATAAGATAATGTTTAGAGTCCAAATATTATAAAGAGCTAATAATATTCGATATATCTATTTTTACACTGGAAATCTAAAAATAGACTCCACAGATGGTTAACTATAGATTTTTATATGATTTTTAACTAAATAAATCTCAATTTACAGATGGTTAACTATAGATTTTTATATGATTTTCTAGGTGAAAGAGAGTGTGATGACTGCCACCACCGAGCATGGAGTTAGTTAAGAGAAAATTCAACTAAAAAAAAAACTACTTTATGGAAGCTAAAATTGAAGGAATTTGGAGCAATATGACATGGTTTCCAAGTAATCAATAAACTATGAACACTGATAACAACATAAAAGAATGAAGATATAACATAGAAGCCAAAATTGAATCTCAGTTGGAAAAACAAAGTATGCTGCAAATGTATATTAACTGATTTTTTTTTTACAAAAGAGTGGCCTTCTCACATTATCGATCAACCCTTTCAGAATAAAAAAAATACACATATATATAGATAGATTTCCATCATTCATTAATTAAAAAGTCTGCCACCTGGGCTAGATTCGATCAACAACTAAGATACATAATCCTATTTAACTTACAAAACATTGAGCCTTTGTAGGGATTTTTCTATTTTAACAGAATTTGAATACAAATGGGAGTCTATTCATTTATGATCTCAAAAAAAATTATGTTTCTCAACCTCATCGTATCCAACCAATTGCCAAAGGTGCTGGACCACTGATATGCTCTTGCCGTGTGGATGCTGACCTGGTTGACTTGCTGACATGTCTCACTGAAAAATAGGAGTCCTTTTTCTGATGATGTAGACACTCATATGACTTGTAGACCATATAGTTTCCTTGCTGTCTGATGCCAAATCAAAAATTTATAATTAACACAGAAAAACATTTTGACAATTTCATAGCAAAAATGGGCAGCAAGTTACAAAAAACACCCCTTTGCTACCTTTCTGATCTTTCTGCAAGTTTTGAGGTCTTCACTTATGTATTTAAGCTAAAATCATGCCATTAGAACTTAGGCCGATATTTTTACCTACATTCTCCTCCATGATAAGCTACAACAATTTCGTAGCAAATATTCAGCTTAACTATGGGGAGTTGTTACGAAACTGTAAAATTTCTGAGTTTTTTCTTTTTCATGGTTTCTTCAGCCTCCTTGTCATTCCTTATAGCCTGTATAACCTTGTATATTTATTAAACTATTAGTTAAACATAGTATAGGAAAAATTTGAAGAATTTACCATACTCAAGGAGTACCAATTACTTCAGCTATGATCATGAGATCTCTTTTTGCAAGTTCAACTTTGATCATTTCTATTTGAGTTTCCAACGCTTTGACTTGTCTCTACAACTTGTTTTTTTCTACTTGTAGCCAATTGTTCATTTTATACATGTGATTTAACATTATGTGCGAAGGTAGGGTGTTGGGTGTGGAACCTAATTATGTTGTTTATTTTGTATCACAGCATTGGACCCCTGTACCTTAATGGGACGGAAACACCGCCCATAATTAAACGCTTCCTAACGGGTGCAGGGGGGTGGCTTTTACTTTATGGGAGCACTTCTGGCGGGGGAGCCGGTGGCGCTGTCTCGGTTAAAAAAACAAATGTAAAATTGCCTTGTAAAAGTATAGTAATTTCTAGTCAATCTGGGTCGTTCATTAGGCGGATGATCTGATGGTAGAAGTTATGCTTAGTTTATATTTTTTTTCCCTATAAGGCAACCCCTTGTTTGTATGTGGGTATTGTATTGTGACTGTGTATTGTGTGTGTATTCTTAGAGCGAGAAACAGATAGGGAGACTGTGAGAAAGAACAAAGGATATTACAACAGTTCTGTTGTAGGTTGTGTTTCTTCATTTTGTTGGATAATAGAAAGGAAGGACTGGCTGTTCAAGGTGGACGTAGCCCAAACTGGGTGAACCACGTATATCTGTGTCTCACTGGTTGTTTTGTGTGCTTGTGTTTTTTGAATATTTTATATTTCGCATTGCTCTGTAATATATAATTTTCTAACAACTGGTATCGGAGCCAAAGGTCTATTTGGCTGATAAACTCGCAGGAAAGAAGGGTTCCTGGTTCGAGTGGGAGCAATGGCGGAAGATGGTAAGTTTAGGTTTGAGGAATTTAACGGCCAAAACTTCCCGCTGTGGAATATGCAGAAGGAAGATTATCTGTATCAGAAAGATCTATACCTACCACTGAGCGGAAAAACAAAGAAGCTGACGGCTATGCCAGACGCAGAATGGGATATTCTCGATAGAAAGGCACTCAGAACAGTATGGTTGTGCCTCGTGGCATCGGTAGCCTTCAATATTTCAAAGGAAACAACAACAGAGGGTTTGATTAAGGCATTGGAAAAACTGTATGAAAAACCCTCGGCCTCAAATAGGGTATTTCTTATGAAACACTTATTTAATATGAAGATGTCGGAAGGTGGATCTGTTGCAGACCATTTAAATTATTTTAATACAGTTACGAGTCAGTTAAGTTCTGTAGGGGTAAAATTTGATGATGAAGTTAGGGCTCTTTTATTTCTGTGCTCATTGCCAGAAATATGGAATGGTTTAGTTATGGCCATTAGTAACTCTGTCTCTCGATCTAGTACTTTAAAGTTTGATGATGTTGTCGGTGCTATCCTTAGCGAGGAAATGCGATGGAAAAGCTTCGGTGAGACATCAGGTAATGCTTTGAGTGCAGAGTCTAGGGGAAGAAGAATGGAAATTGGAAAGAGCTCAGGATATCACAGTAAATCAAGAAAAGGAAGATCCAAGTCCAGATCGGGAATAGTGTGCTGGAAATGCGGAAAAAAAGGAAATCTAAAGAAAGACTGTAGACCTCGGAAGGGAAAAGAAGGAGACGCACAACAAGAAAAAAATCATGAAGCAAATATGATAGATGATGTGTTACAAGATGATTTGATTCTTTCTTTCAAAAATTTTACTGATTCCTGGGTGGTAGATTTAGGGGCCTCATTCCATGCCACTATACAACTGAGCAGAAGAAGACATGACTATGAAACAAGGAGATTTTACAAGTCCGTTTAAGATGATAAACCAGTGAAATTGTTAGAATGGGTAAGTTCTTGTAAAAAATGGGAATAAACCACAGAATTAAAGGAGGTAAGTGCATGGCCCGTGATCCTAAGAAAGAAAGATTTAATAGTAGTTAAAGGTGAAGGTTGTGTGACAATTTTTACAGATAAAACCTGGAAGGTCACTAAAGGAGCCCTAGTAATAGAAAAAGGAGAAAAGGTTGGTACATTGTATTTATGCAATGTTATTTCTAATTGTGTTAATGCTTTAAACTCCATAGGAGCAGATGCAACATTATGGTATCATAGGCTTGGACACGAGTGAGAAGGGGATGAAGATTCTTCACTCAAGAAATTTGTTGCCAAGTTTGAAGAATATTGATTTGGATTTCTGTGAGAATTATATTTCCTCTAGGAGTGAAGAGAGTAGAGATTTCAGAAAGAAAAAGAAAAGAGAGAGAAAAAAATTAGGAGTTTATAAGATACAGACAAGTGGGGACCCATTGTGATCATTCCCTGGCTCTCGTTATTATGGTTACTTTCATCGATGATAACTAGAAAATTGATTTATCAGATTCTGGGGACTAACTATGTATTTGACACTAAGAAATGAAATGGTTGAGACGGGATGAGGTGGAAGAAGCTAAAGTTCTCAGACGTATTAATGGAGGTGAATATGCCACAAATATTTTGATAGGTATCGTTCTTGAGTATAATTCTAGAGAGAAGAGTAAGTTCACAAATCACCACAAGAAAATGGTAAGTTTTAAAGGATGAACAGAAAATCCATGAGTCAAGAAGCAAGAGATTGCATGCAGGATTGCCTTTACAATTTTGGTCAGATGCTGTAGATACTGTTGTTTATCTAATAAACAAAGGGCCTTCAAGTTCCTTGGATGGTGGTATTCCAGAGGAAGCATGGACAGGTAAAAAGGTAAACTACTCTTTTTTAAAGCCTTTTGGTTGTGAGGCCTTTGTCCATATTAATAAAGAAAATAGAACAAATCTTGAGGCAAAATCAAAGAAATGTAATTATTGGATATGGTGCGATGATTTGGTTATCGCTATATGATTATGAAAATCAAGCACAATATCATTAGAGCGATAATATTCAAATGAAAAGGTTTCAGATATGACCGCCATATGAAAGAAATAAAGAAAAAGAAAAACAAAGAATGTTGGTCAGCTTTAACAGATCACCATAGAAAATCAAAGGTGCTCTGTAAAATAATTAATACATCCAACAACCAATAATGGAATTATAAACTCACAACAAATTTAGGCACCTCAACACTTTAAAGTATGTTAGAAGATTCATCAGATAAGTAGACCTCTTTGAATTACATCTCCTTCATTGACATTATTGTTGACTGATTCTGGTGAACCTGAATGTTATGAAGAAGCAATGCAGTTTGAAAACAGGAAGAAGTGGGAGCTAGCCATGGAAGAAGAGATGGACTCCTTAATGCATAACCAGACTTGGGACTTAGTCAGGTTGCTTTATGGTGTAAAACTTATTAATAAGGTATGAATGGCTTACAAACAAGTGAAGAAGATGAGGTGAAAACAGCTAGAAGGTATTACATTTGTGGTGAATGGTCGAAAAATAGTATACACTTTTGATGAAATATTTTCTCCTGTTGTTAAGATGAATTCAATCAGAACTATTTTAAGTCTTGTAGCAGTGGAAGATTTACATCTTGAACAGTTAGATGTAAAGACAACATTTCTCCATGGAGATTTGGAGGAAGAAATCTATATGGAGCAACCAAAAGGATATGAGGTCAAAGGGAAAGAAAAATTAGTGTGCAGGTTAAATAAGAGCTTGTATGGCTTAAAATAGGCTTCAAGGAAGTGGTATCTAAAATTTGATAGGTTTATGTTTGAACAAGGTTATACTAGATGTCACTCTGATCATTGTGTTTATCTGAAAAATCAAAATGATGGCATCTATATTATATTGTTATTGTATGTAGATGACATGCTTGTTGTAGGATCTAACATGCAGGAAATAAATGTGCTGAAAAGAAAATTGGAAAATTCATTTGCAATGAAGGATTTGGGAGCTGCAAAACAAATCCTTGGTATGAGAATAAGTAGAGACAGGAAAACTCACAAATAAATACTGTCTCAGAATGAGTACATACAAAAGGTGTTGAAAAGATTTAATATGCAGAATGAAAAACCAATTAGTACACCTTTTGCTATCCATTTCAAACTTAGTAAGGAAATGTGCCCCAAGACCCAAGAAGAAATGGAATATATGTCTAAAGTTCCATATGCATCAGCAGCTGGAAACTTAATGTATGCAATGGTCTGCACAAGGCCTGATATTTTACATGTAGTGGGAGTTGTAAGTAGGTACATGAAAAATCCAGGAAAAGAACATTGGACAACAGTGAAATGGATTCTCAGATATTTGAGAGGTACCACAAATCAAGCATTATGCTTTGGTGGTTCAAACATTTCTCTACAGGGATATGTTGATGCACATATGACAGGTGATAAAGATAACAGGAGGAGCACTACAAGGTATGTATTTACTGTAGGTGGAACAACTATTAGTTGAGTTTCAAAAATCCAAAGTTTTGTTGCACTTTCAACAACAGAAGCAGAGTATGTTGCTGCTACAGAGGTTAGTAAGGAAATGATTTGGTTACAAAGGTTTATGGATGAATTGGGTAAGAAGCATGATATGGGCACGATATAAAGTGATAGGAAAAGTGCCATTCATCTTGCAAAGAACTCAACATTTCATTCCAGAACTAAAGACATACAACTCAAGTACCATTTCATACGGTTAGTATTGGAAGATGGACAGTTGAAGCTGGAAAAGATACACACTAGTCGGAATCCCGCAGATATGCTAACAAAAGTTGTAACCAGGGAGAAACTGACATTATGCTCAGTTTCAATTGGTTTTCAAGGATGACGATGAAGATGAGAAATAGCCAGGTCCAAAGAGGAGTCATTGTCCAGCAAAATGAAGCAGCTATGGAGTTGCTACAATCAATCTCCAAGTGGGAGATTGTTGGGTGTGGAGCCTGATTATCTTGTTTATTTTGTATCATAGTGTTGGACCCTTGTACCTTAATGCAGTGGAAATGTTACCCATAATTAAACACTGCCTTGGAGGTCTAGGGGGGGCGGTTGTGACTTTATGGAGCCCCCCCCTGGCGGGGGGTTTCGGGGGCAGTGCCCCCAAAGCTAAAAACATATGTAAAGTTTCCTTGTAAAATTATAGTAATTTCTAGTCAATCTGAGCCATTCATTAGGCGGATGATCGAACGGTAGAAGTTATGTTTAGTTTAGGGTTTTTTTCCCTAGAATGAAACCCCTCGGTCGTATGAGGGTATTGTATTGTGGCAGTTTATTGTGTGTGTATTCTCAGAGAAAGAAAAAGATAGGGGGGCTGTGGGAGAGAACAAAGGATATTACAGCGGATCTGCTATAGGTTGTGTTTCTTCATTTTGCTGGATAATAGAAAGGAAGGATTGGCTGTTCAGGGTCGACATATCCCAAATTGGGTGAACCACATATATCTGTGTCTCTCTGGTTTTATGTGTTTTTTGTGCTTGTGTTTTCCGCATATTTTATGTTTCGCATTGCTCTGTAATATATAATTTTCTAAGATAGGGTTCTCTTCGTCGTATTTCTGGATTCTTCTGCAAAATTTTCAAAGAAATCTAACAACTTTGACACATCCTCTTACAACTCCTCAAACATTATTTTAGAATCAATTACTTCTTGTCTAGCTTCTCTCAAATTTTCTTGTAAAACCCGTATTTAAATTTTTTCTTGCATAAGCTCTTTCCCTTTCCTTTTATTTATTGGCTCTGTTTTTTCTAAAGGCATTTTTGGCATCTTTTCAGTTTGTTGCATTGATATTTTAACAATTTTCCTTGGTTTGAAGAGAAAACCCAATTCCTCTTGTCTAAAATCCAGTTTCTTGGCTCTCTTGCTCTTTTTTGAGTTTCTATGTTTGTCACTTCTATAGGCTGTAAATATAGGATTTCTTCAATCTCAATTTCTTCTAAAATATCAGTTAACTTTCCCTTCCCTTTAATTTGTTGTCTCGTCATCCTTCTTTTAGTGCTTGTGGAAGTATTCAATATAGGTTTTGCCTTTGTTTTCTTCTCTTCCCTAGGGGTTATTGACTAAGATTTTGGGGTTTTCCTAGAAGGGGTGGCAGCATCTAGCTCATATCCACTCAAAAATAGGAAGGTAAGCCAATCTATTTTTAACCTATTTAGCTCTTCTACAACGAGAAATTTTATGAGGCCACGATGAAAAACATAATTATTTCTAGCATCAGACTTGGCCTGGACCTTGTCAACCATCTTCCCCAAACTCATATAAAGATAAAAAGGAATGTCTAGAGGTTTTTTACCTGTGAAATGCAAGAGTAATCTGAAGTGATACTGGTAAACCATGTTGAACCTGCCTTCACATTTAAATTACTTCTGGATGGCCATTAGAAGTTTGGAAAAATGTTCTTTGAGGTAAGTCCTGGAGATGCCAGTAGTCATATCAATCCCTTTGTGTTCTTCCTTGATAAATTCATCACAATTGAGAATCTAAAACTTCTAAAACTTCAACCACATCTCACCAGACCTAGTGATATCTGTGGCATGGGAAATTTTATCAAGGGATACTGCAAAATTTCAGCATGCCCACCTTTGATTTTATCCCTGTGAAATTGATCGAAAAATATTTGGAAATCTTCCCATGGAAACCCTGCAACTTATGGAAAAAACGCAAGCATCCCACGCTGGCAAATGATTGAATGAAAACAAGGTCTTCCTCCAATAGCTTCATGTCCATGGGTCCATAACATAAAACTGAGCCTCCTTTGTACTATTTTTTCTGTGCCATGGCTTCAACACATAGACAGCTCCTTGCCACCTACAATTATTCCTAAAGAAAACTAAACCAGCTATGACATCAATAGACTCTTTCCTATGAAAACAAGATGAAGCTAAAATGAAAATAAAATGAGGTCAGAATGAACCTATATGGTGTGAACGTTTAGGGATAATGGATAAAGTTAAACTCTAACATATTTTCATGACCCATCATGACTCTAACCCACAACCTTTTTAAAAAATGTACCATTACCACACCGTTACCAAAAACAACAGAATTTCGTAATGTAACAGGTGTCCGAAGAGACAGATCTGCCATGGAAATGTCTCGAACTTCCTTAGAAAACCCTCAGCTTCCCTAACTAGAACTGCTACAAATTTATGCAAAAGTGACTAAATTCTAATCATGAAGAAATGAACCTAATACACATGAAACCTTGGATTCTAACTCTTATGGTTGATCCCACTTGTTAGCACTTTGTAAATTAGAAGATTGGAAAAATTAAACTATGAAACACAACATCAAACCACTTTGGAGTCTAGGTCCTAGCCTTCCTAGACTCAAAGAGGGATCTCTTTTTTTTATGATTTAAATCGATTTAACTTACTGGTTATAAGTACGGATATTAGGCTAGTTACAGTGATGGGGGTTTTTTGTTTGATTGATTGTGTGGTTGGATAGATAGTGCTGCAGAAGCTATTCCATTGGGCGAAGGAGTCTGTTTTGAAACCATCTCCAAAATAGAAGAAAAGTGAGATCAATGCCTTATAAATCAGCCACTTCGAGGGGTAAACCTCCAATACATTACATAAATGAACAATTCTTGGACGATACAAATGAACAAAACCTCCTTCTATATATAGGAGTCCATGGGGCCACAATATAATCCTAGCCGACCTAATAATAATAATGTAAGGGCACAATAATAATAATATTGGGGTTACAGGGGTACAAAAATAACAATAAGGGGGCTACACTAACAACAATAAGGGACTATACTAGTAATATAGGGACCTAACATGCCCCTCTCCTTCAAAAAAGTGTTGTCCTCAATGCTTGAGTAGCTCTGGGTGCTTCTGTATCAAATTCTCATCCTCCCATGTAGAATCTTCAGTGGGTAAGTTCTTCCACTTGATGAGATACTCTGAAATTGATCGATTTCGTAGCTGTCGAGTTATTATTACCATGACCGCTTCAGGTTCCAATATGATTTTTCCTTCCTCATCAAGTTTGGAAATATTGTTTGAACTGGAAGATTTTCACCTATAACCTTCTTTAAGCATGAAACATGGAAAACTGGATGCCTCGCGAAGAAGCAGGAAGCTCCAATTTGCATGCCATAGTACCAATCTTTTGCAACACCTTGTAAGGACCATAATAATTTGGATATAATTTATTATCCTTCTTAGCTTGTTTGAGGGAATTTTTTTTGTATGGTTGTAGCTGTAAAAATACCCAGTCTCCTACATCAAAACTTCTCTCGCTGCGATGTTGATTTGCCTGTTGTTTCATTCGATTCTGTGCCAAATTTAGATTATCCTTTAAGAGTTGGAGAACTTGTTATTGATGCTCTATGTGATCTTCCACTGCTGGAACCTTAGAATTTTCTCTTAAAGAAGATGTGATGGACGGTGGATGATATCCATAAAGTGCCATAAATGGGGTCATTTTTGCTACAGTATAGAAGGAAGTGTTATACCACCATTCAGCGAGAGGTAACCACTTGACCCATTGTGTTTGTTTATCATATACAAAACAACGAAGAGATCCTTCCAAACATTTATTCACTATCTCAATTTTAGCATCGGATTGAGGATGATAAGATGAGCTATGAGCTAATTGAGTATAAAAACAAGAAAATAACTCCATCCAAAAATTTCCAATAAAAATGGGATCTCTGTCGCTCACAATAATCTTTGGGTTTCCATGTAGATTTTGAATTGTGTCCATAAATGTAGTAGCCGCTGTACTTGCTTTAAATGGATGAGATAATGCACAAAAGTGTGCATACTTGGTAAGTCTATCAACTACCACCATAATGACACTCTTTGCTTCGGACTTAGGTAAACCTATGATAAAATCCATTGAAATCTCCTCCCAATGTTGACTTGGAATGGATAAAGTGTATAGAAGTCCCGGGGTCTTAATTGTCTCAACTTTATTTTGCTGGCAAACCAAACATTTCACCACAAACTTTTGAATATCAGATTTAAGGCCATCCCAAAAAAATTATTTCTTCACCATATGGTAAGTTTTTAAAAAGCCTAACTGTCCTCCTAAAGGAGAAGTGTGTAATTCCAAAAGAATCTTTTGTTTTAGTTGGGAATTCTTACGAAGATATAAGTGATATTTGTACCATAAGGAATCATTTTTCCAACCAAATGTATCATATGTACTAGGATCTTGCTGCAACTTTTGAATGAGTGTCCAGACTTCTTTTTCCTTCTTCCATTCATCCCTTGCTTCAGTTATCCAATCTAGTTGGATAATAGAAATGGAACAAAGTAATGCTTTCACCTCTTCATTATTTCTTGAGAGTGCATCTGCAACAACATTTAGCTTCCTTTTTTTTAGATTATTTCAAAGTCATAACCCAACATCTTTTTGACCCATTTTTGCTTCTCTTTTGAAGATAATATTTGTTCCAAAAATGGTTTAAGACTATCATGATCAGTTTTTATCTTGAAGTGTCTTCCCATTAGGTAAGGTCACCATTTATTTAGTGCATGTAGTATTGATAACATATCCTTCTCATAAATATCTTTCTGTAAATACTTTCCTTTGATTGGACGGCTTTCAAAAGCAATGGGTCTTCCTTATTGCATTAAAACAACACCAATTCCATTTCCCAAGGCATCACATTCCACAATAAAGGTTTTTATGAAGTCTGGCATAGCTAAGACCGGTGCTAGGCACATTTCCTCTTGAAGATGTTCAAAGGCCTCAGTTGCTTCAGGAGTCCATGAAAATGCATCTTTCTTCAATAATGTTGTTAGAGGTGCTGCTATTCTCCCATAATTCTTAACAACCTTGCGATAATACCCTGTTAACCCGAGAAATCATCACAACTACTTTATGGTTGTGGGGATTTTCCATTCCTTAATGGTTTTAATTTTGTTAGGGTCTACCTTAACACCCTCATGAGATACAATATGACCCAGATATTCCACCTCTTTTACTGCAAAGAAACATTTGGATGTTCTTTAATATAATTGTTTCTCCTCCAATAGTTTGAGCACCCTTTCAACATGTTGAACATGATCCTTCCAAGACCCGTAGTAGATTAGTATATCATCAAAAAATACTAACCTAAATTTTATAAGGAAGGGTTTGAAAAAGGAATTCATCAACCCTTGAAATGTGGAAGGTGCATTGGTAAGGCCAAAAGGCATGATCAAAAATTCATAATGACCCTCATGAGTTGTTTTCATAATATCTTCAGTCTTCATTCTAATTTTATGATATCCTAAATGAAGATCCAAATTGGTAAAATAAATTGCTCCATGTAATTCATCCAATAATTCTGTTTTTACGTAAATGGGAATATCTTTAATAGTGAGCTTATTGAGCTCCCTATAATCCAAACACATGCACCATGATCCATCCTTCTTTTGCACCAATACTACCGGGGTAGAGAAAGAACTTTGACTAGGTTGAATTATACCAGCCTCTAACATTTCTGCAATCATACGTTCAATTTCTCTATTTTGGACATAAGGATATCTGTAAGGCCTGATGTTTGGAGGAACGCTTCCTCGAATCAAATGAATATCATTTATCATGATCATGAATAGGTGGGAGTCCTTTGGGAGTTTCAAACACATTGGAATGACTATCCAGGAATATTTAGAGATCTGGAGAAATAGGTGATTTTGATGTTGGAACTTCTAGTGAGCATAATTGTGCAATTACACCTCATTTTTCTTTCTTCAGAAGCTTTTTTATGACATTAGAGCTTATTATCTTTCCCGGATTTCCTGCGATACCTCGTAATTCAACTTCATTTCCTTCCGAAAAAAATTCAAGAAATTTTCTTGAAAATTAAAAGCTATCGTCCCCAAAGATTGTAACCATTGTACTCCTAGTACAACATCAACACCTCCCATTTGAATGGAAAGCATTATACTATTCAATACATATACACCCATGGTTAGCTTGATATTATGGTATTTTCTAGAGAAATTTATAGCTCCTCCATTTGCAACCATCACTTGACATTCTGGTGTTGGGTATAGGAAACAATTCAATTCCTTAGCTACCTTACAATGAATAAAATTATGGGTACTACCCAAATCAATAAACACCATTATCTTTTTCTTCCTCATATGTCCTTTTATCTTGAGAGTTTGAGGAGTGGTAATTCCTACCAATTCATTACACGATATGGTCAGACTCATTTCTTCCTCTTCTAGGGTTGGTTCCTAGTGTATATCCTCTTCTTTTGAAGATTCTTGTTCATTTTCTTCTTCCTCTTCACAAGCTATGTAAAATAAATTTGTTAGGTCCCTATATTACTATTATAGTCGCTTATTGTTGTTAGTGTAACCCCCTTATTGTTATTATTGTACCCTTGTAACCCCCATATTGTTATTATTGTGCCCTTAAATTATTATTGTTAGGTCGGCTAGGATTACATTGTGGCCCCACTAGGATTACGTTGTGGCCCCATGGACTCCTATATATAGAAAGGAGGTTTTGTAATTTGTATCATCCAAGAATTGTTCATTCATGTAATGTATTGGAGGTTTCCCCCTCGAAGTGGCTTATTTCTAAGGCATTGATATCTCTTTTCTTCTATTTTTGGAGCCTGTTTCACAACATTTGGTATTAGAGTTTTGGATTATAGGTTTCCACCGCTTCCAAACAAGTCATCATGGAATTGTCGCGATAATTTTTTTTTCTACGAAGGTTCAGAGTCAAAATTCTAGAGTGCGGAAGGGTAAATCCCGAGGAACATCATAGAAACATTTCGGTAGCTTGGTTCACAATATTACTTTTTTGAGATATGATCTGTGGAAGTTAGGATTTTTTCAGGCTCTTCTAAATTTCACTTAAAAAAGATCTTGGTTCGCAATAATTTCAGAGATATGATCTATGCAAGTTAGTCTTTTTACAGGCTCCTGAATTTCATCTCAAAGAGGTGACCATGGTAAAATTGTCATAACTCTCCCTCTGAGCGTCGGATTGAAATTTTGTAAAAAGTGGCCGCAAGTACATGGACTATAGTTTCCTATCTATACCCCAAAGCCAAAGGAGCAAACAGCGGACACGTGGAAAGTCATACAACTTCTCTCTACTGAACTAGTCCATAATTAGGTCATTGTGGGAGATTGGAAATAAATTTTCCTTGAAGAATCCAAATCAAGTCAGACCTGTGGCATTTGAAAGAAGCTTTAGAGGAATACTACAAGGCCAAAGTTGAGATATTGAGGATCTGCAAGTATAGAGATAAGTCAATTTCAATATCGAGCTCTTCAAAAGAAAGTAAAAGTTGTGTATTTTTTTTCTTTTCTGAATTGCATAAGTCTTGTTTGAAGAATCAAGTTGAATTGATTCCAAGGGTATATTGTAGAATATATATCAATATTGGATTCTAAAATGGCTCCTAAAAATAATTCAACACCCATAAAGCCTTCAGAAGGCTCTACCATGACTCATGAAGATGAAGAATTGCAACATGATCTATCAAAATTACAAGAACAAGTGCAACAAATTTCACTCTCGCAAAGAGCAGCAAAAAATGAAATGGAAGTTTTGAAGAAAGGTGTGGAATTGAAGATGGATGGTTTGAAGAAATGCGTGAATTATACTGATGGTTTGAAGAATGGCATGTAAGCTAAGATGGATGGCATGGAGCCGGTATGGAATTCAAGATGGATGACATGGAAGCTAAGATGGAAACATTAAGAAAGATCAAAAGCAAAATGGAAGGTTTGACAAAGTTGATACAATAAATTTTTTCTTAATAGTGAAAATATAGTAGAGGAAACCTGCTAGATGAGAACAAAATAAATGTTAATCGTGATTTCATAAACTCTAATGTTGGAGGGAAGAACCACCATATTCCAAAAATGGATATGAGGAAGTTTGATGGAAAGGATCCTGTAACATGGATACTACATATGGAGCAATATTTTGATCTCAATAATGTGCAAAACACACAAACGGTACACATTGCAACTTTACATCTAGAACAAAATACATTTGTATGGTATTGATGGCTTTGCTCCTGTAAAAAAATTGTCACTTGCTCAATTTTTATGGAGGAAATGATAGCACATTATGAGGATAAATCTCAAACAAAAGTGTTTAGTGGGGGAGCACATTGAGGACTTCCAAAAATTGAATATAAGGTTAACTGATATTCCAGAGAAACACATGATTGATCTCTTCATAGGTACTTTAAAGGATAACTTCCAACATGAAGTTCGTGTTTTGGAACCTGATTCATTGGAGAAGGCATTCAGGTTGGCAAGAAAAATTGAATGTAAAATTATGGCGACAAGGAAACCTACCACTCACTTCTATAAAGATGGAAGTGTTGCTACTCCTAGATTTCCACAACATATAATGTTGACACCACAAAAATTGGAAGAAAAAAGATCAAAAGGGCTTTGCTATAGTTGTGATAGAAAATATTCTAAAGTTCATAAGTGTGATGAGAAGAAATTATTTTACATAGATTGTGAAGAGGAAGAAGAAAATTAACAAGAATATTCAAAAGAAGAGGATATACACCAAGAACCATCCCTAGAAGAGGAAGAAATGAGTTCGACCATATCGTGTAATGCATTGGCATTAATTACCACTCCTAAAACTCTCAAGATAGAAGGACATATCAAGAAGAAAAAGGTAATAGTGTTGATTGATTCAGATAGCACCCATAATTTTATTCATTGTAAGGTAGCCAAGGAATTGAATTGTTTCCTATACCCAGCACCAGAATGTTAAGTGATGGTTGCAAGTGGAGGAACTATAAATTGCTCTAGAAAATGCCATAATATCAAGCTAACCATGGGGGAATATGTATTGAATAGTCCAATGCTTTCCATTCCTATGGGAGGTGCTGATGTTGTACTAGGAGTACAATGGTTACAATCTTTGGGGACGACAACTTTTAATTTTCAAGAACTTTTCTTGAATTTTTTTTCAGAAGGAAAGGAAGTCGAATTACGGGGTATTGAAGGGAAGCCGGGAAGGATAATAAGCTCTAATGTCATGACAAAGCTTCTAAAGAAAGAACAACAAGGCATAATTTCACAATTATTCTCACTAGAAGTTCCGACATCAAAATCATCTATTTCTGCAGATCTCCAACAAGTCTTGGACAATCATTCCAAGGTGTTTGAAACTCCCAAAGGAATCCCACCTATTCGTGATCATGATCATGCTATTCATTTGATTCCAGGAAGTGTTCCTCCAAACATCAGCCCTTATAGATATCCTTACTTCCAAAAGAGCGAAATTGAACGTATGATTGCAGAAATGTTAGAGGCGGGTATAATTCAACCTAGTCAAAGTTCTTTCTCTGCTCCTGTAGTATTGGCACACAAGAAGGATGGATCATGGCGAATGTGTCCGGATTATAGGGAGCTCAATAAGCTCACCATTAAAGACAAATTTCCCATTCCTGTGATTGATGAATTATTGGATGAATTATATGGAGCAATTTATTTTACCAAGTTGGATCTTCGTTCAGGATATCATCAAATTAGAATGAAGACTGAAGATATTCCAAAAACAACATTTCAAACTCATGAGGGTTATTATGAATTTTTGGTCATGCCTTTTGGCCTTACCAATGCACCTTCTACATTTCAAGGGTTGATGAATTCCATTTTCAAACCCTTCCTTAGAAAATTTGTGCTAGTATTTTTTGATGATAAACTAATCTACAACAGGTCTTGGAAGGATCATGTTGAACATGTTGACAGGGTGCTCAAACTATTGCAGGAGAAACAATTATATGCAAAAACATCCAAATATTTCTTTGGAGTACAAGAGGTGGAATATCTGGGTCATATTGTATCTCACGAGGGTGTTAAGGTAGACCCTAACAAAATTAAAGCCATTAAGGAATGGAAAGTCCCCACAACCATAAAGAAATTGAGAGGATTTCTTGGGTTAACAGGGTATTATCGCAAGTTTGTTAAGAATTATGGGAGAATAGCAGCACCTCTAACAACATTATTGAAGAAAGATATAATTTCATGGACTCCTGAAGCAACTAAGGGCTTTGGAAATCTTAAAGAGGCAATGTGCCTAGCACTGGTCTTAGCTATGCCAGACTTCACAAAAACCTTTATTGTGGAATGTGATGCCTCAGGAAATGGAATTGGTGTTGTTTTAATGCAAGAAAGAAGACCCATTGCTTTTGAAAGTCGTCCAATCAAAGGAACATGTTTAAAAAAACCTATTTATGAGAAGGAAATGTTAGTAATACTGCATGCACTAAATAAATGGCGAACTTACCTAATGGGAAGACACTTCAAGGTAAAAACTGATCATGATAGTCTTAAACAATTTTTGGAACAAATACTATCTTCAGAAGAGTAGAAAAAATGGGTCCTAAAGATGTTGGGTTATGACTTTGAAATAATCTACAAAAAAGGGAAGCTAAATGTTGTTGCAGATGCACTCTCAAGAAAGAATGAAGAGGTGGAAGCATTGCTTTGTGCCATTTCTATCATCCAACCAGATTGGATAATGGAAGCAAGAGATGAATGGAAGAAGGACGAAGAAGTGTGGACACTCATTCAAAAGTTGCAGCAAGATCCTAGTACATCTGATACATTTAGTTGGAAAAATGATTCCTTATGGTACAAAGATCGCTTATATCTTTGTAAGAATTCTCAACTAAAACAAAAGATTCTTCTGGAATTGCACACTTCTCCTTTAGGAGGACACTCAGGATTTTTAAAAACTTACCACAGGGTGAAGAAAGAATTTTTTTGGGATGGCCTTAAATCTGATATTCAAAAGTTTGTGGCGGAATGTTTGGATTGCCAGCAGAATAAAGTTGAGACAATTAAGACCCTGAGACTTCTACAACCTTTATCCATTCCAAGTCAACGTTGGGATGAGATTTCAATGGATTTTATCATAGGTTTACCTAAGTCCGAAGGAAAGAGTGTCATCATGGTGGTAGTTGATAGACTTACCAAGTATGCACACTTTTGTGCATTATCTCATCCATTTAAAGCAAGTACAGTTGCTACTAAATTTATGGACACAATTCAAAAGCTACATGGAACCCAAGGGTTATTGTGAAAGACAAAGATCCCATTTTTACTAGAAATTTTTGGATGGAGTTATTTTCCTATTTGGGTACTCAATTAGCTCATAGCTCATCTTATCATCCTCAATCTGATGGTCAAACTGAGATAGTAAATAAAAGTTTAGAAGGATATCTTCGTTGTTTTGTATATAATAAACAAACACAATGGATCAAGTGTTTACCTCTCGCTAAATGGTGGTATAACACTCCCTTCCATACTGCAACAAAAATGAACCCATTTATGGCACTTTATGGATATCATAAAACATCCATCACAAAATATTTAAGAGAAAATTCGAAGGTTCAAGTAGTGGAAGATCACATCGAACATCAACAAGAAGTTCTCCAACTCTTACAGGATAACCTTAATTTGGCACAAAATCAAATGAAACAACAGGCATATCAACATCACAGCGAGAGAAGTTTTGATGTAGGAGACTGGGTATTTTTATGGCTACAACTATACAAATAAATGTCCCTCAAGCAAGCTAAGAAGGATAATAAATTATCGCCAAAGTACTATGGTCCTTGTTAGTGTCAGTATTTGCATACTTCCACCAGGAATCAAAGCACATTTGCATGTGCATTTTAGGTGTCCCATTCTGAAGAAATTTTCAATCATTCCATTAGGTCATGATATAAAATTATTCCACTGGTGGTTGTCCTTGTCAGGTCTGTGTTTCAAAGGTGTTTTCCACAGTATTTTCAGTGTAAAGTCATGTTCCAAGTATGTCCATTAGAAAGATCCCGGAAAGAGCTTTCCAACGGTATAATATACTCTCAAAACTGACTCCTGGATCGAAAATTATGCCTAAGTGAACCAAAGTCCCCAAAAGCCTAAACTTACCCCTTTTCCTCATTTTTCCCATAAAATTTATAACATAATTTTAAAGCTTTTTATTATAAAACCCTTCCCTTCTCTTCCGATCACATCGCAGCGATGAGTCGCATGGTCCCGATTGACCCCGCCCGATTACATCTGGACCGTTAATCTTCCCAGCGATCCAACGGCCCATATCCGATCGCATCTCCCGATTGCATCGCAGCCTTGCAGTGTCCCCATGCCCATAATTCTTCCGATGCGATTGACTCCCGACGCGCTCTGATGCGATTACTTCTTCGCCGTTGACCCTCCCATCCGATCAGACGTCTCGCAAGCTGTCACACCATCGCAATCAACCATCCCCATAGTTCTAACTTTCGCTCTGCTCACCCTCCAACTTGCGATTGCGATTGACCCTTGGGTCCCACCACAAACCCTTCCACCCTTTTCAAATGAAAAGGGGTTTTCCCTTTGTAAAGAGCGAAAAATCATTTTAAAACATTTCTTAAGTGTTCCATCGCATCGCGATTTTCACCATACCATGTTTAAACCCCTACACTATGGTATTACTCCATCGCATTGCAAATTTTTATTTCGATGTGTCCACAATTCCCGCTCCACTCCCCTTGCGATTGCGATTGTCCCCGGTCCCACTAAGCCCTCTGCTCTTTTCAACGCAAAATTATTTGTTCCTTTGCAAAAGCGCCAACCCATTTTTATTTGTTTTGAAAGGGATTTGCCCCATTACCCCTTCAGATTATCCTTTTGCCCCTATTACACTTATTCCAATCGCATCGCAAGTTTCATGCCTCGTTCCAATACACCTACCCCTCTCCCGCTCTGATCCCCAATTGCGATTGCGATTTCCCTTTTCCTCCTATACACTATCACATTGCAAGTCTCTAAATGCGTTACTCCGCTATGTGATAAACCCGCTCCCCTTTCTGCCCTGATTGCGATTGCGCTTTCCCCATAGAACCCTTCTTTTCCCTTTACACTAATCGCAATCACAATTTTCCATCGCATCTCTCCCTTATGTGATACACCTTCCCCTTTTCCGATTGTGATTGCGATTCGGGCCCACCATCCTTCCTTTCGCTCTTTGTCCATAAAAAATGAATTTTCTTCATTAAAAGGCATAATTTCAGTTTTATTGTTTTCAAAGGTATCAAATTTTTCAACACTTGGTTTTTCTTCAAAAGAGAAAAAACAGAGAAACAGTCAAGGCCGAGAAATAAAAATAAACCAGATACATCTACAACAAGCGATGAAAAGGGGATATGTTCTTCAGTTTTCCCATTTTCATTCATTGGGTGTAACAAAAAATCTCCAGATGGTCAAAAAGCATTGTTGCTCCTTCTTTTCAGGGGCAGATCGTTGGTTTTCTTCCTATATTTAGATTTCGGTTCTTGAGCTGGTGAAACAGCTCCTTCTTCTGTGGACTGTCTCCCCTCAATTTTGGTCTATTTAATGTAACTTCTTCATCATTTTTAAAGAGGGGAATAAAGTGTGGAATTAGTTTGGAAATCACTGAGGACGCTCTGCGCTCCATTTGTAAAAGTTTGGTAGGGAATTAATAAAGATATGCAGCTCTAATTTGTGGGATCCCTGTGGTATGAATTTTAGCATTTGTTCTTTCCTTTGTGTTCATCTGTAAATTTTTTATGTTTACCATTCATTCATTTCACATTTCTGGTTGAATTCTTTCAATACAGATAGGTAGAATCCATTGTTTTAATGCTATGCCTTGGGAAATCATTCAATGCTCTATGTTTTCTGCTGTTTTAAAAGGATCCATCTTCTATGCCCTTTTCAGCTCCTCACCAGTCTTACCATCCCATCATTATTTAAATTAAATTGTTAAGATTCCTGCCTACCTTGCCCCATGAAATACCTTGTATCTCTGATTTAATTCCCGAGATTCAAACTTCCCCATTTGTTCCATACAACCCTGAAAAATTGTAAAAAAACATTTCCCATTATTATACCTAGCCTAAAATCAGTTTGTAATTATACTTCATTGAATATTTTTTTTTCGGAGAGACCCCTCTCCTGACCTTGTAGGGCTAGCTACAAGGCTGAGCGTGGTTTGAGGTTACCCTGATTTTCCTTCCTTCAGCCTGAGGTTCAAATTAGGTGATAACAGTCCTTACAAGGTGTTGCAAAATATTGGTACTATGGCATACAAATTGGAGCTTCCTTCTTCTTCACGAGTGCATCCAGTTTTCCATGTGTCATGCCTAAATAAGGTTATAGGTGAAAATCTTCCAGTTCAAGTAATATTGCCAGAACTTGATGAGGAAGGAAAAATCATATTGGAACTTGAAGCGGTCATGGAAACAAGAACTCGATAGCTACGGAATCGATCAATTTCAGAGTATCTCATCAAGTGGAAGAAATTACCCACTAAATATTCTACATGGGAGGATGAGAATTTTATACAGAAGCACCCAGAGTTACTCAAGCGTTGAGGACAACAATTTTTTGAAGGAGAGGGGCATGTTAGGTCCCTATATTACTAGTATAGTCCCTTATTGTTGTTAGTGTAACCCCCTTATTGTTATTATTGTACCCTTGTAACCCCATATTGTTATTATTGTGCCCTTAAATTATTATTGTTAGGTCGGCTAGGATTACATTGTGGCCCCATGGACTCCTATATATAGAAAGGAGGTTTTGTAATTTGTATCATCCAAGAACTGTTCATTCATGTTATGTATTGGAGGTTTCCCCCTCGAAGTGTCTTATTTCTAAGGCATTGATATCTCTTTTCTTCTATTTTTGGAGCTGGTTTCACAACAAATTTCTTCTTAGCACACTTATGACCTTTAGTGTATTTTCTATCACAACTGTAGCAAAGCCCTTTTGCTATTTTTTCTTCCAATTTTTGTGGTGTCAACCTTGTAGGTTGTGGAATTCTAGGAGTAGCGACACTTCCATCTTTATATTTTTGAGTGGTAGGCTTCCTTGTTGCCATAATTTTACATTCAGTTTTTCTTGCCAACCTGAATTCCTTTTCCAATGAATCAGGTTCTCAAACACAAACTTCATGTTGGATGTTATCCTTTAAAGTCCCTATGAATACATCAATCTTGTGTTCTTATGGAATATCTGTTACCCTTATATTCAATTTTTGGAATTCCTCAATGTGCTCCACCACTGAACCCTTTTGTTTGAGATTTATCAATTGGCTAAAGAAGGTGTTGCTTTTTGTATCCTCATAATGTGCTATCATTTCCTCCATAAAAATTGACCAAGTGACAATTTATTTACGGGAGCAAAGCCATCGATACCATACAAATGTATTTTGTTCTAAATTTAAAGTTGCAATGTGTACCTTTTGTGTGTTTTGCACATTATTGAGATCAAAATATTGCTCCATCTCTAGTATCCATGTTACGGGATCCTTGCCATCAAACTTCCTCATATCCATCTTTGGAATATGGTGGTTCTTCCATCCAACATTAGAGTTTATGACATCACAATTAACATTTATTTTGTTCACATCATGAGTTTCCTCTACTATATTTTCTCCATTAGGAAACATTTCTTATATCAACTTTTCCAAACCTTCGATGTCTACTTTTAGATCATTCTTCATGTTTTCCATTTTTTCATCGATATTAGCTTCCATGTCATCCATCTTAGCTTCCATGCCAACTTCCATGCCATCCATCTTAACTTCCAAACCATTCATCTTAGCTTCCATGCCTTTCTTCAAACCATCCATCTTAGTTTCCATAACTTTCTTCAAAACTTCCATTTCATTTTTTGTTTCTCTTTGCGATAGGTGCACTTGCTCTTGTAATTTTGATATCTCATGTTGCATTTCTTCATCTTCATGAGTCATAGTAGATCCTTATGAAGTCTTAATATGTGTTGAATTCTTTTTAGGGGGGATTTTAGAACCCAATACTGAAATATATTCTCAATAGGCCCTTGGAATCACTTCAAACTGATTTTTTACACAAGAATTATGCAATTTGGAAAAAAATACACACCTTTTCTTGCTTTTGAGGAGCATGATATTGAAACTGAATTATATTTGTGATTTCGAATATTAAATATCTAAAATTTGGCCCTGATGTAGCCCTATGAATCCTCTTTTGAATGCCATAGGTCTGACTTGATTTGGATTCTTCAAGACAAAATTATGTCCAATCTCCCACAATGACCTAATTATGGACTGGTTCAGTAGAGCGAACTTGTAAAACTTGCCATGTGTCACTGTTTCCTCCTTTGGCACTGAAATTGATAGAAAGGAAACTACATCTCATGTACTTGTGGCCACTCTTTATAGAATTCCAATCTGATTCTTAGAGAGAGAGTTATGAATATTTTCCCACGATCACCTCTTTGAGATGAAATTCAGAAGCTTTAAAAAGCCCTAACTTTCACATATCCTACCTCCCAAAATAATGCGAATCAATCTCTGAAATTTTTCCACGATGTTCCTCAGAATTTCGGCTTTTATCTGTGAAAATTTAAGCTTTTGAAACCTCGTAGAAAACAAGTTATAGAGAAAATTCCACGATGACCTGTTTAGGTTAAATTCAGGAGCCTGCAAACAACCCTAACTTCCACAGATAATATCTCCAAAAATATTCTGAACCAAGCTCTAAAATTTCTTCGCGCTCTAAAAATTTCAGCTTTTGAACCATCAGAGAAACAAATTTATAGCGACAATTTCACGATGACCTGTTTGGAGTAGTGAAACCCTAGAATCCAAAGCTCTGATACCAAATGTTGTGAAACCAAATCCAAAATAGAAGAAAATAGAGATAAACGCCTTAGAAATCAACCACTTCGAGGGGGAAACCTCCAATACATGACATAAATGAAAAATTCTTGGATGATAAAAATGACCAAAACCTCCTTCTATATATAGGAGTCCATGGGGCCACAATATAATCCTAGCCGACCTAACAATAATAATGTAAGGGCACAATAATAACAATATTGGGGTTACGAGGGTACAACAATAACAATAAGGGGGCTACACTAATAACAATAAGGGACTAAACTAGTAATATAGGGACCTAACAGAGTCAAAGGCTGGAATGGCACATCAAAATCAAGAGAAAATCACAGGGAAATATAACTGTGCTAAATGGATCTTAAGAGCTATATGAATTATGGGGTGAAAGAAACAGTAAGGTTTAGTAGTGAATAAAGAGCAATTAAGAATTATTTAATTAGACTTCACCAAAAAACATTTAGATTGTAAATGCAGACAAAATTAAGGCGCTCTAACAACGAATCTTAATCTAAATTTTCTGATTTACAATTAGATGAGCAGATACAAATCAAAGAAAACAATGGAAACATTTAAACAAAGAAGAAACACATCACCATTTTAACACATCTCAAGAATCCCGTAAATGGTCTTTGATTATTGATGTCTAGCTCCAAAATTACAATGCTCCAATAGTAGTTCTTACAGTACAGGTGCTAAAATATCCAACACTTGGTAATCATAATTCTAACATTATTTAAATAAAAACTATGTCGGTATCCCTAATCTACTCTGGAAAAATTCATTTATTACAAACAAACTGAAATTAGACAAGTGTGGCCATGCAAGGCCTAAATAAAGAAATTTTTTGACAACACCACTCGAAGAATTAATTTTGGGCAACTCTTTGTAGATCAAATATTTCAATGGATCCTCAGAAGATCAAACAATAAGCTTGGAGGTGCATGTGATGGTCACGAAGAGGTAACCAACAGTGGCTCTGACATCTGGCCCTGCTCTTCAGAAAACCGGCATTGGGTAATCAAATCTATGCAGTGGTGGCTACTTTTCATTGATTGGTGATAGTGCTGATGTGTTCTATTTCCTTTTCCTCTTCTTCTATTGTACCATAATAGTTCTGTGTAGACTCCCCATGCTCGACTCGACCTTCTTTGCTTGCACACCTTGTCGGGGCTTATTTCCACCAGAAGTCCTTTATGTTGTTATAACATAACAAGTTTAGTAAAACGCCTTTCCTGACTCAACCCTCGGTGTCTCTTTGCTACCTGAGCCCTTTTGGCCACATTTAACCTTATTTCTTCATAAAATGATGTTCAAACCTCATATGCTCGACTTGATCCCTTTTATACAAAACATCATAAGAAACCCATTTACCCGAACCTAAAAATGTTTAGATTTTAGTTCTGAACCTTATCGCGTCCATAGAAAATCGCACATCGCATGTTTTACAGTTTAAGTTATAAGAAATGGAATCGACGATGCAATGCGAAGTACGGGGGCGACGTGGCGAGTAAGGTGGGACCGGACCGCAGCCCACAGATTGCAAATCTTAACATTTAGCAGCAAAGGTAAAATCCAAAATATGCGAAGTGCGAAGTGCGGGGAGAAGGTAGTGACGTGGAGGAAAGGTGGGACTGAACCGCAACCCACAAATTGAAATCTTAACATTTAGCAGCAAGGGTAAAATCTAAAAGATGCGAAGTGCAATGAGCGCTGACTGGAGGATGATGTTGCAGGATGGAGCCCACCACCTCGGCGAAGTTATAAAGAGGCGAATATTTTCTAAGGTAAGGAAAATTTTACGAGGTTTCATGATATATCAATGTATTTCAAACTACTTGAAGCAGGGGCAGAGCTGCTGTGGCGAGGCCAATCGCATCGCAAGTTAGACTAAGTACATTTCGAGTGCATCAAACAGTAAGTTATAATATTTGCGATGTGAAATAGTGGTTGAACAAGTAAAGTGTGATCTTGAAATGGATGGTGGGTGACGGGTGACGTGTTGGGGAGAATGGCCCCACTTTAATCACAACTGGGGAAATCAGGAAAGCGTAGGTAGAAAAATGATATAGCGGTGAAAAAGGTAAAGTAGGAATATAAAGCGGAAAGTAAGAAATGGGTTAATTTTAATGTTTTTAAATGCAAATAAAATAAAAAGAGGTTTGTAATGCAATGATGTGATTCAATCTCCATCGTTGATCAAAGCTCAAATCCAATGGTCCTTTCTGCTCCTTTGTTGTGGTTTACCGATTTTGTTTCTTTGGTAGTGCCTGTTCGTTTCTTAGTTTATTCGTGTAATAATTTGACTCGTTTATTACTTGACCAGCTTTAACATTCACGACTCGAACCAAACGTACACGACTCTACCTTTGCTATTTTTCTGCCTTAACTGCTTCTTTCTTTGGAATTTTTTTTGAATACTGACATCTATGTATAGTATGAAATATTTGCAAATATAAAGTACACAATCACCTTGTGATACTGTAAATTACAGGGTTCTAACAGTGGCTCCAGCTGAGGATGGCATCTTCTTTAGGAGGTGTCAAGAACACCGTAGAGTAGTAGCCTAATACATTGGGTTCATCCCACAAATTGTATCTTGATCTGTTAGGAAACTTAGTGACTGGAAACCAAATGATTGTTCCTCCCAACTTTGACTGATAAAAATAGACCACATGCTTGTCCTTGTCCAACCAGCTTATTAGCATACTAAAATATGCACTGAAACTACAATTGTACTTATCCTCTGTAATCCATCAAGCTGAACATACTGCTACACCTTGAAAAATTGAATGGTGAAACCAGAACTAAGCTGAAACTAAATTTTGAAACATACTGATCTAAAAATAAAAATAAATCTAAACTAAAATTTGAAATATGCTCAGAGTGTTGAGTTTATTTGAACACCTACCTACCCTAATCTAACTTGGATATGATATATACACTAAGTTAACTTCTTTCTCCAATGCAACCAATCAAGTAAATGACTACATGATCGATTCTTGTTCACTTTTTTTAGTAGGCTGGAAAAACAAAAGGGCCACTGCCATCTTACTTTCCTATGAATAGTAGTGCCCAAAATTTTCCTTAAAATATGTAACAAACCATTCCTGGCATAGCATACTCCTTGTTTAGACGATTCTAAGAAACCAGCAAAAGGATCTTGGAACAATACCTGGCCCTGAGGATTTAAATAACAAGCTTCATTTAGGGCTTCTCCTTGTCCCACTCTGTCATGCTCAAGATCCTTTTGAAAGAGGATATATACACATTATTCATGGTCCTCTGACATGGCCTCCTCATTATATACCACTATGTTGTCCTCAAGAAAACCTGATATGTCTTGAATAAGTTGGCTGAATTCTGTTTGAAGGCCATGATTTTGATGAATAGGAGCACTTTTTGGCAATAGGCCTTCTTGAGAAGGTAGAACAACATCAGTATCAATATGTTCTCCTGTTTCTTCATGAGGAAATTCTTCAGTACATCAATCAATAGTAGAACAAAAGACATAATCTCTTCATTACATAAAAATTTAGAGGCTGGTTGCATGCTTAGAATCTGATTGATTTCTTCTTTAGTCAAAGGAGGAGGGAGTCTTTGTTTTCTTTGGATTTTACAACAATTGTTTTCTTTCTCCTATGAAGACTGATCATGAGGCTGAATGTCTTCTTTACCCTCATAGAAAAGAGCAGATGAATTTTCATTTGTCCCCACAGAGAGATATTGTGGATCTTCTTTCATTTCCTGATTGCTTTCATTTTCAACTAACTTCTGTTGGTTGTCATGATAGTTAAATTGATAATGAAATTCACGAATTGCTTCTAAGAGATCCTCAGGATTCCAGTTTCCTAAATCTTCATAAATATTTACAAGGTATTGTATGATATCCTTAGATTGATCACGACAATTTTCAGCTAATGATAAAGATGGAGAATTTTCTTTATAATTCTCATAAAACACCTTGTGGAAATATTTTAAAGAAAACAAACTACCGGGGTTCAAACCTTCATACCATTCCCTTTCTTTCCATTATAATGTTTCCATGAACATCTTCATGAGGCAATCCTCATGCCATTTGACCTTCAAATTCCATGAATGTATATGAAATTTAATGAGATGTAACGAAGCATCATCAACATTCTCATCTTGAAAAATAGGAAGATTTCTTTTCCAATTTACCCGAGGAATTTTGTGTGGGAATCCAGGAATGTGATCTCTATTCATTGGAGCATACCTGCATTGTATTATTGGATCCATCTTGTCAATCAATCAGAGAGTGGGTTCACTGTGTATTCACAACCAATCTGGATTCTTCTACTAGTGGAGTCTTTAGGTCAACTAAAAACTGTGGAGTTTCCAGGTGAATGATTTCAAATTTCTTGTGTCTAGCTATTGTCCACCATCAAAAACTAAATTCCAATCTTGGAACATACTTGAATCATCTAATATTTTGACTAGGGTTTCTGAGTTCTTATGAAATACTAAGCTTTTTCAATACTTCCCCAATATGGTTTCCATATTGTTATCACTCTATAATTTAGAAGATTGGAGAAACTAAACTATACAACCGAACATCAAACCACTTTGGAGTCCAGGTCCTAGCCTTCCTAGACTTAGAGAGGGCTCTCTCTAATTTATATTTAAATTAATTTAACTTGTTGGTTATAAGTACTGATATTAGGCTAGTTACAATGATGGGGGTTGTTTTTTTGATTGATTGTGTGGTTGGAAAGATAGGGATGCCAAAGCTATTCCATTGGGCGATGGAGTCAAAGGCTGGAATGGCACATCAAAGTAAAGAGAAAATCATAGGGCAAGCTAACTCTTCTAAATGGATCTTAAGAGCTATATGAATTATGGGGTGAAAGAAATAGTAAGGTTCAATAGTTTCTAAAGAGAAATTAAGAATTGTTTAATCAGACTTCAATAGAAAACATTCAGATTGTAAATGCAGACAAAATTAAGGCGCTCCAACAACGAATCTTAATCTAAATTTTTTGATTTAAAATTAGATGAGTAGATACACAGCAGAGAAAACAATGGAAACATTTAAATAGAGAAGAAACACATCACCATTTTAACACAAGTCGAGAATCCTATAAATGGTATTTGATTATTGAACTCCAGCTCCAAAATTACAATGTTCCAATAATAGTTCTTATAATACAAGTGCTAGAATATCCAACACTTGATAATGAGAATTCTAATAGTATTTTACTAACAACTAAGTCAGTTGCCCTAATCTACTCTGGTAAACTTCATTTATTACAAAAAAACTGAAATTAGACAAGTGTGGCCATGCAAGGCCTGAATAAAGAAAATTTCTGACAACACCGCTTGTAGAATTAATTTTGGGCAACTCTTTGTAGATCCAAACATTTCAATGGCTCCTCGGAAGATCAAAAAATAAGCTTGGAGGTGGTTGTGATGGTCACGAAGAGGTAACCAATGGTGGCTTTGACATCCAACCCTGCTCTTCAGAAAACCGACATTGGATAATAACATTTGTGCAGTGCTGGCCATTTTTCATTGATTGGTGATGGTGTTTATGTGTTCTATTTCCTTTTCATCTTCTTCTAGTATACCATAACAATTCTGCGTGGAAGCCCTGTGCCTGACTCGACTTTATTTTATTGCACACCTTGTCAGGGCTTATTTCCACTAAAAGTCCTTTTTGTCGTTATAACATAACAAGTTTGGTAAAACACCTTTCCCGACTTGACCCTCATTGTCTCTTTGATACCCGAGCCCTTTCAGCCATGTTTAACCTTATTTATTCATAAAATGATGTTCAAACCTCATATGCCTGACTTGACCCTTTTTAAACAAAACATCATAAAAAATACATTTACTCGGACCTGAAAATGTTTAGATTTTAGTTCTGAACCTTATCGCGTCCACAGAAAATCGTACATCGCATGTTTTATAGTTTAATATATAAGAAATGGAATCGGTGATGCGATGCGAAGTACGAAGGTGACATGGAAGGTAAGGTGGGACTAGACCGTAGCCCTCAGATCGTAAATCTTAAAATTTAGCAGCAAAGGTAAACTAAAAAATATGTGAAGTGTGAAGCGTGGGGAGAAGGCGGTGACATGGAGGAAAGGTGGGACTGGACCGCAGCCCGCAGATTGAAAATCTTAACATTTAGCAGCAAGGGTAAAATCTAAAAGATGCGAAGTGCGATGTGTGCCGACTCGAGGATGATGTGGCAGGATGGAGCCCACTGCATCGACGAAGTTATAAAGCGGCGAATGTTTTCTACGGCAAAAATTTTTTTATGAGGTTTCATAATATATCAATTTATTTCAAATGGCTTGAAGCGGGGGAAGAGCTGTTGTGGCAGGGCCAATCACATCACAAGTTAAACAAAGTACATTGTGGGTGCTTCAAACAGTAAGTTATAATATTTGTGATGCGAAATGGTGGTTGAATAGGTAAAGTTTCGATCTTGCGATGGATGGTGGGGGAAGGGTGACGTGTCAGGGAGAATGGCCCCACTTTAATCACAACTGGGAAAGTCGAGAAAGCAGAGGTAGAACAATGATATAGCGGTGAAAAAGGTAAAGTAGGAATATAAAGTGGAAAGGCGGAAATGGGTGAATTTTAATGTTTTTAAAAGCAAATAACTGCTTCTTTCTTTGGAAAAGATTTTTAATACTGACATCTATGTACAATATGAAAGATTTTCAAAGAGAAAGTACATAGTCACCTTGTGATACTTTAAATCACATTGTTCTAACACCACTTAAACTCAAATTGACTCTACAAACTAACTAGATGAACAAATAACAATTTGTACATGTACTTTTATTTTCAGAAAATTTAAAACCCTAAATAATATGATGAATTGAATCAAAAACTATTTCTAAGTGTTATCATGGATAACACCATGGTTGAGGAGTATGACTCCATTATCAGAAATAGTGCATGGGAAGTTGTCCCAAGACTAGTGGGGAAGTTAGTTGTAGGATCCTGATGGGTCTACAAGGTGAAGCAAACAATAGATGGGAGTGTTGAGAAACACAAGGGTAGATTTATAGCCATAGGGTTCTCTCAGGTGGAGAGGCTTGACTGTGATGATACTTTTGCACCAGTTGTAAGGTACTCATTTATAGATCCATCCTTGCACTCTCAACGAAGATGGGGTGGAAGATATATCAGATGGATTTAAAGACAAACTTTCTCAATTTATTTATTGAGGAAGAAGTGTACAATGAGCAACCAAAAGGTTTTGAGAAGTTAGAGAGGGAGTCACATGTGTGCAGACTCAAGAGAGCACTGTATGGGCTGAAACAGGCACCTTGTGCTTGGTACACCAGGATTGAAAACTATTTCACTGGGTTGGGATTCACCAAGGGTGAAGCGGATTCGAACCTATATCATATTGTGGTTGATGGTAAGCTTTTGATTATTGTAATTTATGTCGATGATATGTGATGAGAAACTCATAACGTCTTGCAAAGATGATCTTCAAAGAGAATTTTAGATGAAGGACATGTGGCTCTTGCACTATTTCCTTGGATTGGAAATATGGAAAAGATATGGGGAGCTATTTGTATCTCAGGGAAAGTATGGCAAGGTGATTATGAGGAAGTTTAAAATAGAGGGGAAAAAACCCATGGAGACTCCTCTTGTAGGAAACTAGAGGAAGGAGGATGCTACTTCGGGTGAAGTAGTGGATGCTACTGTTTATAGGCAGTTGGTGGGTTCACTCATGTATTTGGTGAAAACATTACTGGACATATGCTACGTAGTTAACGAGCTGATCCAAGCTATGGTTAATATGACCAAGCTATATTGGAAGGCAAGGAAGCATGTGTTGAGATACATCAGAGGCATAACAGAGTATGGATTATGGTAGAGGCAGACAGAGGGAGTGAATCTTCAAGGCTTCACTGATGTATATTGGGCAGGGAGTCCATCCAACAGGAAGAGTACATCAGGAGGCATCTTCAGAGTAGGATCAACAATAGTTTCTTAGTACAACAGGAAACATAGATCAATTTCACTCAGTTCAGCAGGGGAAAAGTGCATGGCAGCCAGTCAGGTAGCGTGCGAGGGCATCTGGATGAGGAAGATACTTTTTGGTTTTTTTGGTCAAAAAATGGATCCGACGCGCGGGTATCGAGCGGTATCGTTCCTAATTCGGGGCATATGATGTTGTATCGAGCGGTAGCGATCCAAATAATGGGGCAAGCGGTAGGTGATGTATTGTGATAAACAGAGTTTCATCAAACTCTCGGTTAATCCAATATTCCATGACAGGTCCAAGCATATAGATATCTGGTATCACCATCTTAGAGATTGTGTTCAGAGGCAAATTATGTCATTAGAGTACATTCCCACAAAGGATCAGGATGCAGACATCTTGACAAAGACGCTGGAAAGAAGAAAAATTGCAATTATACAGAGATAGGATTGGGGTAGCAGATAATTTGTTTCTTGTTGAGAGGGAGTGTTGAAATGGCACCCCAAAGTGGGGCTTCTAATTTAATTTTCCCTTAATTAAATTGGAAGAGAAATTGTAATTTCATCCCATGATAACTTGTATTAGTTAAATAAGTTATAATTAGTGATTTAGCTTAGGAATTTCGAGTTGAGGGTCAGAGAGCATGCATGTAGAGTTCTCCCATGATTTAAGGGGGTTCAGTTACAGCTATTTGTGAGTTGTAATTAGTTAACTCAAGAAATTGAGTTAAAATCAATTTAAGTAGTTCTAAATAAGTGATGAGATAGTGAGAGGTCAATTGAATTAAATATGATTTAATTCACAAGTAGTGATCAATCAGTTAACTGATAATTCACTATAAATAGTTGTTGCATTTCAGTTCTAAGGAAGACCCAATTGAGATTGAGGTTAAAGGGATGATAACTATTAGTTGTATAATTAGAAAAATGTACATGTCAGTTATAGAGTCTGTTGGAGTCATATGAAGGATTGCACAATCAAGGAGAGGGATTTTCCTATTTAATAGGGATTTAATTTGTTAAGGAATGCGTGAGTAAGGCAGGCGGAGTAGAGGCAGATAATTGGTTAAGTACTTTTCCAATTTTTCCTAGATCAGAGTGATACAATTGGTATAGTGCAAGAGTTTCTCTTGAGAGAGAAAGCAGTGTATTGTTTCATGATCCTTAAATTTATACAATATACAGATAGTGTGGTTTTAGGCAGTGTGCTTTCCCCAGATACATCTTTTGTTGTGTGATTGATTGTCTCTTTCTCTTACTTGTTATGTGATTGTGCAACCTTGTTTTGTTTCCTCAAATTGTAGAAGGATTCAATATCTTGTTTTAGTACATTAAAATATTATTTTGAGTCTCGTTGTTATATTTTATACATAGATAAGGTTATAGGTTACAAGCTCTCAGTTCAAACAATATTTCCAGAACTTGACGAGGAAGAAAAATATCATATTGGAACCTGAAGCAGTCAGAGAAACAAGAACTCGATAGCTACAAAATCGATCAATTTCAAAGTATCTCATCAAGTGGAATAACTTACCCACTGAAGGTTTCACATGGAAGGATGAGAATTTTATACAGAAGCATCCAGAACTACTCAAGCATTGAAGACAACCCTTTTTTGAAGGAGAGGGGCATGTTAGGTCCCTATAATACTAGTGTAGTCCCTTATTGTTATTTTTAGTGTAGCCCCGTTATTGTTATTGTTGTGCCCATGTAGTCTCCATATTGTTATTATTGTGCCCCATAGAAGCCCACTATTGTTATTGTTGTTCCCTTACATTATTATTATTATGTAGGCTTTGATTATATTGTTACCCCTTAGACTACTATATATAGAAAGGAGGTTTTTTCATTTGAATCATCCAAGAATTTTTCATTTATGTAATTTAAAGGAGGTTTCCCCCTTGAAGTGGATAATTTTTGAAATAGTTGATCTATATTTTCTTCTATTTTGTGAGTTGGTTGCATAAGAAACCCACTAAGTGTAGCAACGCATTTGACAAGTTCATCCCTATTATAAAACTCTGAGATCTTCATCGCATCACGAGACTTACAGAGTGGTAGACTGATGTGAATGGCACAAGAAAAAAGGACACTCTATTAGGTGATAGAGACTTTATTATCGTGCCACAAGCATTTGTGGGAAGTAAGTACCATGGATGGTGTGTTCCTAGTAGACAGAGACTGCAAAATGGAGGGATGGAGAGTCCATTCATTAAGAGACATGAAAATCGTGGCCACAAGACCTAAGGAGGCAGGTTTCCTTTGATGTTATAACATGAGAAAACCAAGGCTTGAGTATGTGGGGGCCCATATGATGGGCTCCATAAAAATCCCATAAATTTTAAACTGGAGATATATGGGTTTGCTTGAGGATTCAGGACCCTAGTATGACCTAGGCCAAATTATAGCTAATAAAGTGACGTGGAAAGGATGAGGATGTGGCACGTAGATGGTGTGACACATGGGAGGTGCCAGAGGCCTTTTCGAAGGTCTTAGTGGCTTAATTTTGAGTGTCACATGGAATCCTCGGGGGTGGGGGGGGGGGGCATGTGGTGACATAACATCATCATGGGATTCCAGGAATACTTTCTAATATCAAGCATGACTCACTTCAGGTGTTATAAATGGACATAATCACTTAATAGTGTTGTGAATCACACCATTAACAAGCATTATAAAAAGTCATCTAATAGATACAACATTATATATTTCCAACTACAACAACACCATATCCCTCTAATACTAGAAAATCCATCAGATCCTCTAATGTATCAAGCACTCATTCAGTATTGGACCATAACTAGAAAATACAGGTAAACAATCAATTATAGACAACATAAATACATGCTAACTCCTAACATTCCATGTACATCTCTTTAATAGTATAAATTACTTTATTCTTGAACACATATTCTCCTGAGAAGTTATTGCACTCAAACGATGGAATTTCACAGACCATAATAGTTTAACAATATTCATTAAACAAGGCTTTCAAAATAATGTAAATAACTATGCAACTGAGTAAATATATCATCAACTACATGTATTTTCATCTCCCTCACAACATAAGAACTGTAACACTACCGCCCACCCTCTTAGCCTAAAACAACTCAGTGGGAGGTGTTACTTCATCCTAACTTGACCTTCATGATCTCATTATGGAAATGAGGTTACAAATTTCTCCCTTCCGTAAAGTTAGTAGAATCAATTTTTCACTCCAACAACTTTGATCACAACTTCGTGGATGAGTCATAGGGAGTGGTTCGAATGAATAATCACGGCTTTCTCCTTTGGCCTTTTGTTTCCACCTTATGGGGAAACCTCCCAAGGGATAAGGCCTCCCTTCCACTATTTTAGGGATCCCAACCTCCTCCTCTCCTCTATAAATATAGCCATCTTCCATTCATGTGCTGGTTGAACATGTTCTAGTTGAACAGATAGCTGAAAAAGTTAGGATAGAGAAGAAGCAATCATACCTTCGGGAGAATAGTGCAGAGTGTGATTTTTTGTGTGTGTTGAGAACATAGTGAGATCTTGGACCTTTGTTCATGAGGGTGTGGAAAACGTGCTTGGATACAGACCTGCCGAAGGAGAGCCTCAACATCAAGGCTTGGTTGTAAACTCCCCTTGTCTTTATCATAATAAAATGCATCTGATGTTTATCTTCCACTCTTGTTTACATTTATAATGATATTTCTAGCATTCCTTGATCAGTTAGATAGGTTGTAATTGTTTTATGTTTTTCATGGTTTTACGCTAGTTGTGTTGTCTTGACTGTATGTACAGGTAATCAAACATTGGTAGCAGCATGTATCGAGTTTGAGAAGAGTGACGGATCAAGAAGCTTCGACGGAAGATGAAAACATAGTATCAGAACGAGGTAGGTCATATTCCTTGCTCTGAATTTCATTTACAATCTAGGAAGGTAGATGTTAGTATGTTCTCGTAGTTGCTAGACCCACTCTAGGGCTAGAGGGACCGCCTTTGTCCGCAGAGGGGATTTACCTGGACAACAAGTTGGCGACTCTAATGGGGAGTTTCCTTTGAGTTTGTCACTCTTTGAGGTCTTAGTCATTCGATAGATTTATTCGAACGACCATTTCCCTGTTTGTTCCTATGTTTTTCATCAATTACGATCTTTTAGTTTTTTCTTGAAGTGGTGAGTCTGGTCTTGGTTGGGAGAAATTCTTTGTTTTTTTCCTGTTCAGGCATTGGCGCTTTTATTTTTCTGACATTAGCGCCGATTGGCGCGTGTTTTCAGTTAGAAACCCACGCTAATTGCCCATTGGCGCTAGTTTCACCCCCCAAATTCGTGCCAATTTCAGGGTGAGTGAAAAATTGAGGTTTTTTCCCTAATTCCTCCACCAGTGTGTCTTTCCCTTCTAGTGTTTTTCTCTGTATGATTTAATCTTTCTCCCCTCTACTTTTTCACTTATGAGCATAGATTACATTGCTCTTTGTTCAACTGAAAAGTCTTCTTTCTATGATTGATTGATGTAAAAAGGAATGAATGCCTTGTTTTGAGCTCATGCTTTAGAAGTCCTTTTTGTACTTGACCTCATACGTCTTGTAGCCTTTTGAGGGATTTCGTTACAAAGTGTTTAAAACAACGATTGCATTCTTAGTGTTGTTTTGCATCATTTTTGCATTCATCCTTCCATTAAGGAGATTTGCGTTCTTTTAGTTTTCGTTTCAAAGTTTTCTTTTCGTTAAAATGCATTAGATCACATTGCATTGAAGAGTATTTTTTGAGATCTATCATTGAACTTGGATTACATTGTTTAATGATTGAAAGCTAAAAATTGCATTGACTGCATTCTCTTTCATTAAAAGCATGCATTAAGTAGATTCTTATTTCATCGAAAAATGCATTGAGTGCATTCTTATTCTTTCAAAAAAAGGAAATTGTGCATAGATTACAATTGCATAGTTTTCAAAAAAGAGGATTTTGCATAGATTACATTGCATAATTCGCATTGTTGAATGTTTTAGACTACTTTTGGATAGTGAAAATAATCTAGTTTGGAAAAAGTTTCGTTTTCAGTATTGCTGTTTGTTGCATCATTGTTTGGAGCTCTTCCCTTAACTAGATAAAATTCATCGAATTGAAAGATTTCTTTCCTCATATAGCTGCATATAGGAGATTGTCAGATGACATGCGGTAGGGCCTTGAAACCGAGACATAATTCAAGATAAAATTTAAAATTTACTGAATTAACCTAAGGCAACATTGAAACTTAACGGAACATTTAGAGGTCTAGGCTAGAGACGTGTTCCGGTGTCTTAAAACCTAGTAGCTATCGTTCGCCATCTGGCTTCAGACAGTGCTAGTACGGACTTGTGATCCCCGTACCGTCGAGTATATAAAGGGAGATCCCTCTAGGTTGCAATCTTGTTATCCATAGGAAGCCGAGTTTGCTGCCCTATAACCGTGATACACAGAACACAGCATTCGGGGAGACTACCTGCATGTACGGAAATTCCTTGGTCATTTATCTTTCATTTGATCACCAAGGTGTATATGGCAGTTCACGGAAACCTAGCACACCCTCTTTCTTAGATTACCAGAGTAGTCATTTCGATCTTTTCGTGACTCTTTAAAAAGAGAAGAGATCATCAAGTGCTTGTCCTTTCACGCTCGCTTCAACATGAAAGTGATAGAGTCACCTTTTTCCTGTTTCTCGACTCTTAAAATATGAAACGACAGAGTTTTGTTTCAATGTCCTAAAAAATTAACTGCCCACGAAATATTCCTGGTTAAATTTATCTTCCTTAGTATTTTTTTTTTAAGTTTTTTCCAATGGAAACATTTCCAAAGTTTACTAACCAAGGAATCCCCTCCGAAGGGAATCCTAGTCCTTTTCCTGCTTTTGGGAATGTTGGCACTCCTTATATGGTAACATTTTCCCTTCCTGGGTTAACTGTTGGTTTTCCTGTTTGGTTATTTTCGACCTCGGTGGTCCAGAATGCCTCGATCTCTGTTCAACAGTCTCCTCCACCTGAACAACATCATGTTGATTCTAAATTGGACCCCTCCCCTTCTTCGCCCGTTTCTTCGTCCTCCTCTTCTACTTCGCCTGGTGAAATTCTGGATTCTAGTAACCAGGTGGCTAAGAAGAAGAAGTCAGATAAAGGAGAGGCTAGCTCTGTGGCTATTGCGCCTAAGAAACCATCCATTGCGGAACCATCCAAGCTTCCACGAAAAGTAAAATTCCTTTGCATGTTGTGCAAAGGTGACCATATTCTTCGAGACTTCCCTGGCATTCCCAAGGTACTTGAAGCATGGTCCGATGGCCGTCCATCGTTGCCTTTGGCTTCTAGAAGTCATATTGGTGACACATCTTCGACTAGTATTGGTAAGACTCATAAAAAATAGGGCAAGATTACCAATCCCTGTAAGTTGTGTGAAGGGCATCATCCCATTCGCCTTTTTCCGTACATGGATGAAGCCAAGAGATTTTTGGACAACTCTACTATTTCTGCACCCTGCCTTCCAGCCGGTTACCAGAAACTTTATTTGAGTCCTCCGCTATTTGATTACACGATCGATCAAGAGTCATCCTTGGTCGATCCTGCTCCTCCAGAAATTCAAATTCAAGTTCAGGAATCTGTTCCCGACCAACCATTGGTCGAGGAATCAGTCGATCTGACCCCATCTGTGGTACATCAGGTCTTTTTCGTTGAGAGTGGATCTCATTCCCCCTATGTTCTTCTTGTTTCTTCAGATTCTTCAGACTTGGAGAAAGATTCTTCCGTCCCTGTAGTCCAAGAAACTACTCCTCCTACTCCCATGATGGATGTCTCGGAGGATGCTCCTCTTGCTCCGGTAACACCGGGGGACAACCATCTCAGTTCGATGGTATCCCCCCCAAGTAGTTTGGTCGCTTCCTTTGATTGGAGTCGATTTGCTGGATACCGCCTTTCGTCTTATGTGCCTTTCGAGATAATGGTACAAACCTTTGATCTGGTCATACCTAGCACTATAATAGATGAAGGCGCATCTATTAGTATTTTGTCTTCAACTACTTGGAAATATTTTTCTTCTCCACCGCTTATGCCTGTTACTCAGAATCTATTGGCTTTTAACAGATGAACCAGTCAACCGTTAGGGATCCTTCCGAAGTTGCCTGTTACGTTGGGAGGGAAAACCGTCTATATAGACGTGATGGTTGTTCCAGGCCCCTTGGATTTCAATTTACTCTTGGGGCGCGATTATACTTATGTCATGGGTGCACTTGTCTCCTCCCTCTTTCGTGTGATCTATTTTCCACACAAAGGTCAGATTGTGACCATTGATCAGCTTTCGTTCTTTGGTCCTAACATGACATCTGCTCCACCATCGTCCCTTTCGAGTATTTATCCACTGGTTTTATCTTCGCCACTGCAAGTTAATTATGTGGCTACCTGTCCCGTGCCCGCATTCAGTGATAGTGCCATTGTGCATCATGTGCTGGGGGCATTGGATCCTGATTTTCAGGATGTTTTTCTCCCATCAGATGAGAACCTCTTGGAATCCATGACTTCTTATTCGACATGATGAGTTTTCATCCAGAGCATAGTTCATTTTTCTTGTGTCAAGCTCCCTAAAAAATTTAACAAGGTTGTCGGAGCATAGCTCATTTTTCTTGTGTCAAGCTCCCTAAAAAATGAAACAAGGTTGTTGGAGCATAGTTCGTTTTCTTGTGTCAAGTTCCTTAAAAAATGAAACAAGGTTGTCGAAGCAGAGTTCATTTTCCTGTGTCAAGCTCCTTTAAAAATGAAACAAGCTCGTCCAAGGATATTTTGTCTTCTATGTAAACCTCGTTAAAAAATGAACTAGGTCTTGAGGATAGTTCTTTTAATGTGTCAACCTCATTAAAACAATGAAACACATTCCTGTTCAATTCGAGTCTTTGATAAGATATCGTAAAATCCCAGTCGAGTCTTTCTCTTGATCTCGTAATTTGAAACTTCACTCCATCTGCCTTTCATATGGACTAAAGCTTGGGGGTCATGTACCTCGAATTGAGTCACCATGCTGGGGGCATGCAAACACTTCAAGCATATTTTGTTTTCGTTTCAAGCTTGTGTAAAAGTGAAACCAGTTTCAAGCATAGTTTATCTTTGTTTCAATCATAGTTTATCTTTGTTTCAAGCTTGTGTAAAAATGAAACCAACTTCAAGCAGAGTTTCCTGATTTCATGCTTGTGTAAAAATAAAACCATTCCTATTTTACCTCTCGTGATTGCCATTTTATCAGCTTACTTTTCCAGATGAGCCTTGGTTTTTTCATTCCATCGTTCCCATTTGCTTGGCCGATCATATTCCCTCACTTGGTTATTTTACCCATTCCCGAGGAACCTCTGCAATGAGTGGTCTTGTTAGCCAGCCTCTTAACCTTTACTTGTTTTGAGCAGTTCCACCATCACCAGAACCAGTAGCTACCCTTAATACCACTCGTTCCTCCAAGAGGAGTCACCTTTCAGCTCTTTTCTGACTCTATAAAATTGAAAATATTGCCGAGACGCTTTTCGTTTTGAACTCGTTAAATGGCTGCGAAACGATATCTACCCAGTATACGTTTAACCCTTTTTCGGGCTGGGATAGATTATTTACGAAAAAGGAATACCTTAGCCTATCACGACTAAGAGGTTCTCTCGAATTTTTTTTTCCACCTTTTTGGATCTGAGAGACTATCTACGAAAAGGGATTGTTGGAGTTTTCTTTTCCGCTTCTTTTGAAACTCTCTAAACATGAAAAGTTGCCAAGTTCCTCCTTTGTCAGACTCGTTAAACACTGGTGACATCGGACTTCGTCACCATGACGTTAACTGAGTTCCTCCTTCCTAGGGCTCATAAAATGTACTAGGTTGGATTTGTCCGAAGGAAAAACTTATATGATAAGCATATGGTATCCTCTTCAAGCTTGTGTAAAAATAAAGAGGTACTCGCCAAAAATGGTGGGGGAAAATGGAAGTTATTCGTCAGTTGTGTCAGCAGTATGTCACTCTTGAACATGACACTTGTCTGCATTCGTGTCAGGTTGGGATATCTTCATTCTGTCACTTTTCCTCCATGGGTTTGGGAAATCCGTTTGCCTCTCATTCGATTACCAATCTTGTCAACATGACCTCTGATCCTATTTGAGTCAAATGCTGCCAAATTCTAGGGTCGTGTCACCGATATGTTCAAGAGAAAATCCTTCTGCAGTTTGTACATTCCTCGATCCTCTGTTTCAGTCTTGATTCATACTCATATTTCATTCTCTATTTCGCGTCGATGATGTGGGATTCATTATGACCCTCCTTCGACAGATCACTTCCTATCGACTTCAGCTCATTATTCTGGAAGTTGATCTAGAGACTCCTTTCTGGTACCTTAGAGCTTGCATTCCCTAATGGCTAGTTCTTCAAATTCTTCGAAAGGTTCACATCATTGGCCTTAGATCGGGTGATTTCATGGGTGTTCGACTTCAGCTCACTATTCACATTCCATGGATTGTACTAGTAGTACCTTGAGAGCCATTGACATTATGGGTGTTTTCTCTCGCACTTGTTAATAGTTCACATCATTGAATGGTAATCAAGTGATTTTATAACATGTTCGACTTAAACACGTCTATTCACATGTTGGAATTTGTACTTTGATCGGGTGGTGTTGAAGCGCAAGACCCTGGGCTTCAATCACAAAAGTCCAGGTTGCGAGGAGTGATGAGTCATTCATGATTATATACATGATTCTTTAGACGGATGGCTACAACCATACCGTGGGTTCTCTTGTTTTGATACTCTCTATATGGATGGCTGCGCCCATACTGTAGATCTATTTCATATGATCCCTTTATTCGGATGGCTGCGTCCATGCCGAGGATCCATTCACATGATCCTTTTCTTGATGGATAGTTTCGCCTATACCATGGATTAATGTATTTTCAATAGAGATTTTATTTATGTATATGTATCTATGCTTGATTTGCAGGTCTCCCAACAACAGCGTCTGGTTCCTTGCACGTAATTGTAAAGAATTTCACCCCTCACTCATGTTCGGACTTCATACTTTAGGGGGCATCTATTACACAGTAATTTGTCACTGTCCCTGCAATCCCCATCTCGCACATTGGATGGTCATTTCTATGACTAATTATAAGTGTCATGCCTTTCAAATACCATCATTGCATTCCTTGCCATGAGTACAACATTCCCTCTGTTGACCATTTCGTGAGCAGACCACTAAAAACACTTATTTTTGCCTTAGCGCTGGTAGCCTGTTATGCCCTCGCACCAATGAGGAAAATTAACACTGAGCCTATGCCATTTGGCGCTCTGTCCCAGTTAAGCACCCGCGCCAATTATTTATGGAAATTTTCGAAGTTTCGATCACAACAACTTCGTGGATGAGTCATAGGGAGTGGTTCGACTGAATAACCATGGCCTCTCTCCTTTGGCCTCTTGTTTCCACCTTATGAGGAAACCTCCCAAGGGATAAGGCCTCCCTTCCACTATTTTAGGGATCCCAACCACCTCCTCTCCTCTATAAATATAGCCATCTTCCATTGATGTGCTGGTTGAACATGTTCTAGTTGAACAGATAGCTGAAAAAGTTAGGATAGAGAAGAAGCAATCATAGCTTCGGGAGAATAGTGCAAAGTGTGATTGTTTGTGTGTGTTTAGAACATAGTGAGATCTTTGACCTTTGTTCATGAGGGTGTGGCAAACGTGCTTGGATACAGACCTGCCGAAGGAGAGCCTCAACATCAAGGCTTGGTTGTAAACTCCCCTTGTATTTATCATAATAAAATGCATCTGATGTTTATCTTCCACTCTTGTTTACATTTATAATGAGATTTATAGCATTCCTTGATCAGTTAGATAGGTTGTAATTGTTTTATGTTTTTCATGGTTTTATGCTTGTGGTGTTGTCTTGACTGTCTGTACAGGTAATCGAACGTTGGTAGCAGCATGTATCGAGTTTGAGAAGAGTGACGGATCAAGAACCTTCTATGGAAGATGACAACATAGCATCAGAACGAGGTAGGTCATCTTCCTTGCTCTAAATTTCATTTACAATCTAGGAAGGTAGATGTTAGTATGTTCTCGTAGTTGCTAGACCCACTCTAGGGCTAGAGGAATCGCCTCTGTCCCCAGAGGGGATTTACCTGGACAACAAACACATAATAGATGACATATATGACTTTAACGATCTCGTAGTTGTTTACATGGAGGGTAGTTGTAGCTTGAATGTTAAACCCTATTTTCAATCTGAAAAACAGATCCATTATGAGTTGCCACAACTTTTACATTTTTAAGTTTTAATTTTGTTGAAGCACAGTCAAGCGACCACATATTTGAGCAACTACTTGATTGAATTTACTAACATTTTTGTATTACCTGATTTCAACAATTCTTCAACATATGAGAGTAGGATGTTGTTTAATAAGTTCACAGTCAGAGTATATTTTCAATAGTTTTTTTTTCTAGTTTTTTAGTTAGTGTTTTCAATAAGGATTGGACTCGGTTAGATCGTACGTCACAGTTTGCAGGTTGCAGTTTGATTTCAGTTGCAAGTCGGGTTATTTGTATTTGAGTTGGGAGAAGCCTAATGGATCAGACACATGGCCTGCATGTTCTTTACTTTCTCCTTGGGAGATAATATCCTCGTTGGAGCTAGATGTTAGCACCAAGTTTGTACCTTTCCTAAAGGTTCATAGGTTATGATTTTTAGTCAATCATTCAAGGGGTTTAAGGGCCTATCAATATTTTTGTGTAAATTGTTATATAAGCCTAAGGACATGTCAAAACAAGTCATTTCACCTAACCCTAATATTTCCCTAAGTTTTTTGCAATGAAATTATCCTATTGAAAGCCTACAACTAGCGCTACTAAATATTTTCGTAGTGCTCATAGGAAAAATTAAAACATAGGTTTTCAAGCCACTAGCCATATCATTTCAAAATCCTAAGTGTTTTTTCACAAATTTTTGTACCTTTTTATCCTTTATGTGAAATTTAGCGATATTTTGAAGCCCAATAAAGAATTCTAAAATCAAACCCTAAAACTGCAATTTTTTGTAAAATAGTCATTTCTAGCAAACCTAGAAAAATCTGTTAGAGAGACAAAAATTATGGTTTATGAAAGAAAAACAAAAAGGTAGCGCAAACTAGTACAAGAAAATTAAAAATAAAATCATATATCATCAAGGTTTTTTCTGATTGCTGGCGCACACATAAGGTTCCTATGGTTTTGGTAAATTAGTCAACAAGAAGGAGAAATAACAACACTGTTTTTCCTTGTTTTAGTCATTGTCTTCAAGCAAAGTTTCTGAACAATTGAAAAATATTTAAAAAACTAAAATAGTTTTTTTTGTAAAAATATTATTTCAAAAAACATCTTTCATATTTTACCCATACATCATGGTTTGGATATTACAGAGGAATCATTGAGGTCTAATTTTCAAGATTTTGTAATTCTATTATTTTCATGTTTTAGTTACTAGTTTCAAATGAAGTTTCCAAACATATGGAGATGAATTTGTAAAAAAAAGAGAGTTTTTTTTGGTAACATACTACTTTAAATAAGCCTCTCTCATAGCATGGTTCGAAGGATATGAAGGAATATTTGCAGCCAAATTTTCAGGATTTAGATACTTAATTATTTCTTAGTTTAAGCATCCACTTTGGGCGCAATTTTCGAGAATGTGAAGATAAATTTTCCAAATATGAAATAGGTTTTTGTGGGAAATGATATTTTTAAAAAACTCTCTTTCATTTTATGCACGAATATCACAATTGGGGAGATACGAATGCATCTTTGAGGCCTATTTTTCAGAAATTTGCTAGATGTTTTGAAATTTTGTTTCTATAAAAATGCCAAGTCCACAACTAAAGGCCACCTCATAAAATTTGACATAGAGATTGAACTAAAGATGGGTGAAGAGGTTTTTCAGATCTATTTATTTTGGATCTTGATGGTTATTGCAATTAATACTTTCTCAAGCATTGTGGATCTCAAATTTATGTATTTTTCCTATATAATGAATGAAAAAGAACGAAGAGAGGTTGGATTTTGAAAACAAAAATAGTATTTGTTCTTGTCTTTATCAGATTTTTATTTTAGAGTACCAGTAGGAATAGGACATTATGTTCTTGATACAAATATCCCTGTGATGGTATGCTCAGTCAATTTTTCTATTGTGATAGTTTTATTTCTACGTGATATCATTTAGCTTCTATCTTTTGATGATTGGATTATATTATGTGAAAAAAATCATTAATTAATGCTTTGGTTTATATAGTTTAGTAATCTGTACTATTTCTCCTAAAACTTGAAAGATTCATGATGCATGCCCTACTATAGTGGATTGTGCTCTTTTTCTACTACTATTCTTAAATTGCTTGACAAGTCTACAACCTGCCATCAACATTGCCTCTGTCCCTCTTGATTCATACCATCAAGAGCCTGGTATCTACATCTGAAACCTAATTGTTTGAAACCATTTCAAAATAGATTAATTTTTTTGGTCTAACCCTACTCAATATCTAAAAATCCTAGTAAATATCTAGTCATTTTTTGGAGACTTAGTTAGTTGCTAAACATTTAGTGATTAAATTGTCAAGAGAGATCCCTCTCTAGATTGAAGGGGCTAGCCTTCAATATGAAAGATTGGTTTGAAAAGGTTACCGTAGGAATTCCTCTTTTACATCCAAGAGGATATTTCTCAGTGATAACATAGCAGTTGATTGTGATTTTCATGTTGTACGTAAGTATTGATTTTGATATGTTAATTATTTTCCAACTGACATACTAACTTGAAATTTTTTGTTTTAGATAGCCTTGCATCCATATGTTTATTGAAAAATTTTCCAAGGTGATGAGTAAATATTTTGTTTATATATTATGATATGACAATTACGTGTGCGTTACAACACATAATAAAAAAATAGGGAGCAAAAAAGAGAAAAAAATGGATGAGAAGCAGAACGGTGTAGTATAGGATTGACATATCTCAGCATGTTCAGGAGGAGGATTTAGTTGAGAAAATAAGAGAGGAAGGATCCCTTGATTATATGTACATGAACTAGTTGCTAGCTACAATTCTAGGCAGAGTTCATCAAGAATTTGGAGCACATGTTGAAGACTAATGGTATCGAAGGCATAAAATCTAAGAAAAGACATAGGTAGGAAAGAGAGGATGTAATGAGTGGTGGAAATCCACTAAATACTCCAGAGAGGAGGACATATAACCATGAGTATATTTCTAAAGTTGCAACTAAAAGACATCATTATAATAAAATGAAAGAAAAATATTTCATGCTAGAATAATTTAATAAGGCAAAGCCTTTCACATTTTATGAAGAGGTGAATAAGGCTAACAAAGAAGAGGAATGGTTGCTAGGGATGAAGAAGTATTTTAGGGTGAATGATTATTATGATAATATTTATGAGCCCTGGTATTACACCAAGGATGTTGCAACTCCCAAGGCTTCTCAACTTAAATTATCAACCCGTGGTTCATAGAAACTTAGAGGCGATAATGCTATATGCACAATAGTTTAAGTTATACTCATGCTACCCTAAATAATTATATAATATCAAGGTATTCAGAGAACACTCCTTTATCTAACTACAAAGAGAATTTATTAGGAAAGCATATCATGATTGCAAGGAAATGAACATGATTCTAACTACAAAAATGAAAATTCCATTCATTAAAGGTAAATGCTAATTGTAATTGCATGAAAGGGATATACTAGTCTAGTTGCATAAGTAAACCATGCTACTCTACTTGTACACTAATCAAATCAACAATATAGTTGCATGAATAATTTATCTAACTGCAATTTGCTTGAAAAAGAGCAATTCAATCTTCAACACAACTATGAAAAAAATGCTAAGTCTAATTCTACTTGTTGTCTTGTGTTTGCAGCGAGGAATGGATGGGGTTGGAGTGGTCTTGGAGTATTCCTTAATCATGAAAAAAAATCCCCGGGGAAATTATTTAACTTCAAAATTCAAGAGTCAAAGTCTGGAGAAAATATGGTTTGATTCAAGTAGTGTTACAGGAGGAATTGTTTTGCTACAAGCGGGGGTCCGAGAGATTTTTGAGGGAAAGGATGGTATATTGAAGGTTAATGAAGCTGGATGAAGGTGAATGAAGGGCATGGGAGCCCATTTCCCAATCTTAGTACCCCTTGGAGGTCTAACTTGCACCAAATTTCATGCCCATGGTGTCCTTCATTTTCCCTAGAAAAGTGATATCGGTGGCATAGTTTGGAAGCAATATGAAGTGTCGAGAGGAAATAAAAAATGGTCTAAGTGGATGTAGAAGAGTGTTCCGACCCATGCAAGTCAACAATAATCCCTACAGGATAATCAAGTACAAGAATCAAATGACCAATACCACAACAAAATAAATTAAAATGGAAAATATGAGATGAATTTTGTTAATATCTGCTCTACCCTACAACACAACTCTAATTTCCAAATAAATGCTACTAAATTCTAAGATTTAGAAACCAATCATGCAAAATAATTACAATCCAACACTTAACAATTTCCAAGAAATCATAAACACATGTTTTTGGGTTGTTGATGTGGATATTCCAACCATAGTTCCCACAAGAGAGGTGGTGGGAAAACCCACAACTACAAATTTTTTGATGTAATTCCTACTTAAAAAAGGAAATAAATGCAATGAATTGAACAAGAATGCAGAAAGAATACAGGAGATAAACTAAAGCCTCTAGGTTGGGCCCAAAACTAAGGGTTGCAATCCTCCAAAATTAACTAAGATGTGGTCCGACAATAACCTTCTCATTGACATAAAATAAGAGTCACATAAATCATATGAAAGTTAAAAATAAGAATATCAAGAATTAGGCTCTGAGTACGTACTCCTATCTTCAACAAAAATTCGAATCCTAATGACCCTTTAGGCTGGTTTATTTATACAAAAAGTAGCTGAGGGGCAGCTCCCATGAAAGGAGGAATGCTCCCCTCCAAAATCTCGAAATTGGTGGATCTGGTTCCCTTGGATATTCACATGCACTTGATTTCCTTAGCTACCAGTGAATTCGAGCTTTTGGTGAGGAATCTTTGATCTCAAGCGAATTTGGAGAGTTAATGTTGTGGACAAGCCCCCTATATTCTCTCTGGATGTCTCCATCAAGCCCCTGCATAATAAATATATCCAAAAATTATTCTTTTTTCTGCATATTAATCACATTAGGAAATGAAATATTCAAAGAACTCTTTAGTCTTCCTACTAAGCATATTATGGGAAAAAAATGTGAATTAATGTGAGAAAGGGATAATTTTAAGGGTTAGAGGATAGCACAATGGACCTCAAAATATACCTATTGACGAGACCCATCATCAGTCCTTGTTGAAGGTGTTTCCCATCCTATGAGAAACTCAGTCAGTGATGTGAAGTTCATTCATGGCCTTGGTGGTCTCTCTGACATCCCACTGCATCTCAGATTGTGTGCCTTCATGTGGATAAAAACCTGAATTTGCTTCTATGTATATACAGTATTTTTGCTCTTTTGCTTGGTTTCTTCTCTCCTGTAGGCCCAATAGTATTGAAGGAATGAGTTTGAGTTCTATCCACTTGATATTCAACCTTTGTATGATTCTTTTGTATAGTGGGGTTCCCTCCAAGGCATTCCTTAGTATTTATGGAGAGTGATACTCTCTAATGTGCAAACTGTGAGGCAACACATGTCATGTTATTTGGAAAGCGTGCAAAATTTCTATTCCCAACGTAATAAAGGTGTCCTCAAAATGGAGGATAGTTTTTTCTTAGGCTGCCATATACCGAGGTGCCAATTTAGTATCATTGGAGGTGAGGTTTTGGTTACTGATGATAGCCTTGGGGCTCACTAATTCTTCTATGATGTATATAGGCTCCCTCTATTCTTTTTTCATCACCCTCGTTACTTCTTCAACTCTTTTTTTCTCATGAGTCAACCAAGAGGCTAGTGCCATTAGTTACATGTCCCCCAATCTTGAGTTGGGGTCCGATAAGTTCATGTCTGTGAGGATCATATTGTGCCTGTAGAATTCAACTAGTTCGGCTTTATTGTCAATAATTTCCTTTTTGCAAAATTAAATGAACTTTATGTAGTCTTGGAAAGGTAGAGAGCCATACTGTGCTAATGTCTTTATTTGGAATTTCAAACACTACTCCTTGAGGAATATTGCATATTATTTGGATGGTTGTCTGCATTATATCACTTCTATGGATAAACTTTCCATAGCAACAAGTTGTACCTATTTTTCTTGCAGTTGCTCTATTAGCCTTTTGTTCTATTTCTGTAGCTTATCCTTCATGAATGACTCCCTTAGAATTAAGTTATTTAATTCCTTTCTCATTTCATTCAATTTTTCCTCCAGGAGGCCCACATCTTCCACCTTCTTGGATTTTTCAATTTTCATCCACCTATGAGTTTTGCCTCTTTCCTTTTCCAACTCAAATAAAGTGGTATTGCAAATTTCTCAAGTATAATCCTACTTCTCTCAAAACATTTGTAGTAATATTCAAGGTTAGGTTGTGGATCAGGCTCTTGGAGTTCTTGGAGACCTTCTTCTTTTCCTTTTGATGTGGTTTCCCCTTCCTATAAAAACTCCTGTTACTCTTGTAGCAGTCCTTGTTACTCCTATAGCTCCTTTTTTTTTTTCCTGTAGCTCCTCTGTTTTCTCTTGTAACAAGGAAACTTGTTATTTCAGCCTCTTAGATGTGGTTTCTCTAGTGGTGTTCCTCCCTATGGGTGGCACAAGTTTTATACTCTTGGATTTAGGAGAGGCAACTTCTTCAATCTTTCATTTACCAGGTCCCACTTCTTATTTTTTGCTGGCTAATTCATCAATGGGGATAGGGAATTTTGAAGGAGTTTAGGCTTCCCTTGTCTTATCTTGGTGCTCTTTATTGTTTTAAAGTAGAAGGGGACCTGCCTGGGCTTCCTTATTTTAGGCTTGAAACTTGTGCCAAGTGTGGCCAATGTGGTGGCCACCTCTTGTTCTATGTTTCTTGGTGAGAGGCTTATTTGATTACCCTATCTTCCTGTCCCTTGAGGTTTGGAGGGCACCTCAAGGTTCTCTTCCTCTACTACTTCTTTCTCTCCCTCTCTTTCCTATGTTTCTACTTTCTCCTCCTTTCTTCCTTTTCCTCCCTACCCCCAGTACTAGATGCTAACATTTCTTCTTGCTTTGTTGAGGTAAGGGCTTGTGTTTCAATTGAAACCTCCCTGTCCATGTATACAAAGTCATTCCAAAACACATGGTTTGTTAGGTGGATTAAGGAATCCATGGAAAGATCTTGATGAGGCCATGATGGGAAATGTGTTGGTGCTTCCTCTCCCTCACTTTTTAGGTCATTTCAATGATGGAATATAAGAGGAAATGGGGAACACTAAGTCTCTTTGGAATTGGTAACTCTGTCTAGAACCTTAGCTCATAGAGAAACCTAAATTGATATGCATACACATTGCTCAACCTCCCATCATAGGATATCTATTTAAGGATGTGATAGGAAACTTCATCCCAAGGGTAAGGGAGGCTCTCTCTTCTCACTCCATTTTGATCTTCCACATGCTTCTCTTTATGGAGGAAGAAGTTTTTCTTGGCTGTAACACCTACTTCCTTATCCTCTTTGCCCCATCAAACTCCTAAGGGTATGGTGGTTACTCTACTTATGACCTCTGTGTTCAAATGGATGGAAATTCCTCCAAAAACATTAGTGGCACTATTTTCTCCCTGAGAATTGAGGGCCATGGAAAATTCTCGAGTTACCTCATCATCATATCCCTTTAATTTCTCAAATAATCCCATTCACTAATGTCTTAGAAAAATGTCCATAAAGGGGGGATGTTGATGTATTATTTTGGTGCGAGTGGGTTCTGTTCAGTTGAAACCTCCTCTAATTTAACCTACTGCTCCTTCTCTAGGTTATCTTAAGTGAATTTTTCAATATTTACTACTGAGCAGTCTCGGGTGCAGAGATAGTGGCAAATGTTTTTTTTTTCTTTTTGACAGAGGAGGAGAAGGATGAAAATTTTGAATATGAAATAAAATTTTCTATGCTCCTGTCTTGCCTTATTATGTGATAAATATTCAAAGGAAATTACTGCACAAGGGTTTGCTACAACATACCTAATTTAAGCAAAAATATTCATGAAACTGTATGAAAATTAGAGAGGGATGAGGCCACTTAACCTTTTCAGGATGACTCTCTCATGTGCATGAGGGTTTGAGGAAACGTTCTGGTGGTTTTGGCTCCCTTTATCCCCTTAATTCAACCCTGTAGCTTATTTTATGCGCTCTTGTAGAACTTCAGGTCCTATTGTGGCACCACCTATAGCACCTACAACCTCATCCTATAGCAATTCAATGAAACCCTAGGCAAACTTTGGTAGCATCTAGCTCGTCCTTTGGTACCTTGGTGGGTTTCTCCAAATTTTTTCTAGAAATGAACAATTTTGCAAGAGGAATTGAGCCTTATACTTTTATTCCCTTTTGTGGTAATGGCTCAGAGCGCTTTGGTGACTTGGCTCTTGCATGAATCTCCTCTTTTAATAGTTTCCCCTTCTCCTTGTAATTATCACCCCACTCAATTTGAATTTTCCACATTGCATGGATGGCTGAGTGAGCTGTAGTTTATTAATCGAAGTTGGAAAAATTTACTGGCCACCTCCAACCCATAAAAAAACTCAATTCTCATTCATTAAACAATTTTTTTACCATTATGTGAATAGGGAAGAGGTGAGGGGAGTCATACCTAAGCCTAGATATAATGTCGAAGTGTTGGAGATGCATGCAGGCTGTTGTTGAGCTAATGATTGATTAACTAACACCTGGAGGTGCTAAATTAATTTTTTTTCTTATGCATAGGTCTTCACAACATGATGATGTAGTCGATTGATGAAATCTTTCTTCCATGCATGCCTCTTTCCCAGTGTTTTATTTGTTGGTGTTGGAGTGGAAATATGACCTTACAAATACTCTTCAGGGATGGCATGAATTTTCTAGGCTTCAGAAATGGCCCCTTGATGCCTCAGGGTGGCTGGATCTTTTACTATGGAGCTGGAAAAAAAATCTAGTCCATGGTATTATTGGATCTGTTGCTATAGGATTGATCTCCTTGATGTAGCAGTCATTTAGTTCCCCCTAAAAAACTCATATTACATTTAGGGATTAGCACAAATCATAGTGGGTATAGGGAAAATATCATAATCATTAGGAGGTGGTGAAGGTGGTGAAAAAGGTCAACACAAAGCCCTTTTTATGTGATTGAAGGTATTGTGACAGAACCATCCTCTTTTGAGGAAGCAATGCAACAACCAGTGTGGGTTGATGCCATGTGTTATCACTTGACTAGGACATGCTGGACTGTGTTAACCTCCAACCAAGAGTAACTATTTCAAACCAAATTTTAACTGGAAGTTAACCCTTCTAGTCTGAGAGATATCTCTTAAGGAAAACAATATAATGTTCTAAATAAAACTCAATTTACAGATGGCTAAATATGGATTTTTATTTGATTTTGCAGGTGAAAGAGAATGTGATGGCTGCCACCATTGGGCATGGAGTCAATTAAGAGAAAATTCAATTACAAACAACACTGATTTATGGAACCTGAGGAATTTTTGGCTTTAAACTGGTGTGAAGTGAACATTTACAGTAAATACAACAAATTGAAGGAAGTTGGAGCAATATGGCATGAATTACAAGTAATCAATAAGCTATGAAAACTGATAACAACATAAAAGCATGAATATATATCATAGAATCCAAAAGTGAATCACAGGTGGAAAAACATAGTATGATGCAAATTTATATTAATTGAATAAATTTTTACAAAGAGTGGCCTTCTCACATTATTGATCAACCCTTTTAGAGTAAAAAAACTACACATATATATAAAGATATCTCCATCTTTCATTATTTACAAAATCTTCCACCTGGGTTAGATGCAATCAACAACTAAAAGACATAATCCTATATTACTTACAAAACATTGAGCCTTTGTAGGGATTTTTCTATTTTAACAAAATTTGAATACAAATGGGATTCTATTCATTTAAGAGCTCAACCAAAATTCTGTTGCTCAACCTTATTGAATCCAACCAATTGTTGAATGTGCTGCACCCCTAATATGCTTTTGCCTCGTGGATGCTGACTTAATTGACTTTTTGACATGTATTCCTGAAAATAGGAGTCCTTTGTTTGATTATGTAGACACTCCTATGACCTGTAGCCCATTTAGTTTCCTTGTTGTTTGATGCCCAATCAAAGCTTTATAACGCAGAAAAACAGTTTGACAATTTCGTAGCAAAAATGGGTAGCAAGTTAAAAAAAACACCCCTCCGCTCCCTCTCTGATATTTTTTAGGTCTTCACTTATGTATTTAAGCTAAAATCATGCCATTAGAACTCCTCAAGCTGATATTTTTACTTGCAATCTCCTCCATGATAAGCTACAACAATTCCGTAGCAAATATTCATCTTAACTATGGGGGGTTGTTATGAAACTGTAAAATTTCCGAGTTTTTTTTTCATGGTTTCTTCAACCTCCTTGTCAGTCCTTATAGCCTGTCTAACCTTGTATATTTCTAAAAAAACTATTAGTTAAACATATTATAGGAAAAAATTGAAGAATTTACCATACTCAAGGAGTGCTAGTTACTTCAACTATGATATTGAGATCTCTTTTTGCAAGTTCAACTTTGATCATTTCTATTTAAGTTTGCAATGCTATGACTTGTCTCTACAACTTATTTCTATATTCCTGTAGGCAACTATTCCTTTATGCATGTTCCTTAACATTCTATGCAAAGTTAGGGTTATCTTCACCGTCTTTCTAGATTCTTCTCCAATTTTTTCAATGAAATTGAACTTCTTTGACACATCCTCTTTAAACTCCTCAAACAACAGTTTAGAATCAATTACTTCTTGTCTAGCTTCTCTTAATTTTTCTTTTAAAACCTCTATTTAATTTTTTTATTGCATAAGCTCTTTCCCTTTCCTTTTCTTTGTTGGCTCTGTTTTTTTTGAAGGCATTTCTGGTATCTTTTCAGTTTGTTGCATTGATATTGTAACAAGTTTCCTTGGTTTGAAGACAACACCCAGTTCCTCTTGTGTAAAATCAAGTTTCTTGGCTCTCTTGCTCCTTTTCTGAGTTTCTGTCTTTGTCACTTCTACAAGTTGTAAATCTAGGCTTTCTTCAATCTCAATGGATTCTAAAATATCAGTTAACTTGCCCTTCCCTTTACTTTGTTTTTTGGTCATCCTTCTCTCAGTGCTTGTGGAAGTATTCACTATAAGCTCTGCCTCTGTTTGCTTCTCTTCCCTAGGAGTTAATGACTGATATTTTAGGGTTTTTCTAGATGGGGTGGAAACATCTAGCTCATATACACTAAAAAATAGGAAGGTAGGCCAATATCTATTTAACCTATATAGATCTTCTACAACCGGTAATTTGATGAGGACATGATGAAAAAAAAAAGTATTAATAGCATCTGGCTTGGCCTCGACCTTTTCAGCCATCTTCCCCAAACTCCTATAAAGATAGAAAGGAATGTCTAAAGGTTGTTTATTTGTAAAATGCAAGAGCAATCTGTAGTGATACTGGTAAACCATGTTGAACCTGCCTTCACATGTAAAGTACTTATGGATGACCATTACAAGTTTGGAAAAATGTTCTTTGAGGCAAGTCCTGGAGATGCCAATAGTCATATCAATCCCTTTGTGTTATTCCTTAAGAAATTCATCACAACTAAGCAGCTGAAACTTTTGAACCTTGAACCACATCCCACTAGACCTAGTTATCTCTGTGGCATAGAAAATTGTATTAGGGGATATTGAAAAATTCATCATGCCCACCTTTGATTATGTCCCTGTGAAATTGATGGAAAAATCTTTGGAAATATTCCCATGGTAACCCTACAACTTCTGGAAAAAATGCAGGAATCCCACTGTGGCAAATGATTGAATGAAAATAGGGTTTTCCTCCAATAGCTTCATGTCCACGATTTCATAACATGCAACCAAGCCTCCTTTGTACTGCTTTTTTTGTGCCATGGGTGCAACACGTAGAGAGCTCCTAACCACCTACAATTATTCCTAAAGACATCTAAACAAACTATGACATCTATAGACTCTCTCTTATGATAGTAGGTCAAGTTAAAATGAAAATAAAACGAGTTCAAAATGAACCTATATGATGTGAACGTTTTAGGGATAATGGATAAAGGTAAAATCTAACATATTTTGAGGACCCATCGTGACTCTAACCCACAACCTTTTTAAAAAATGTACCATTACCACACTGTTACCAACAAAAACACATTTCCATAGTGGAACAGGTGTTCGAAGAGACAAATCTGCTTACCCATCCTTTGGCATTGATCACACTTGGCGGTGTGTCACTTTGCATATTTATCTAAAGTGGGTGAGTAGTAACCTGCTTGTAGTACTTTGAAGGCTTTCCTTTTTGCAGCAAAGTGGCCTCCATAAGGTCCACCATGGCATGTTGAGAGGATGTTAAAAACCTCAGCTTCCCTCACACATCTCCTCAGGTTCTGATCTGGCCCCAATTTGAAAATATTTCCCCCAATCCAAGTGAATGGGGAACTTTTCCTAAATTATTTATTTTCTCCTTGGAGGATGGATTAGGAGGGAACCTACCAGCAACTAAGTATTTGGCTATATCAGGAAACCAAGGAGAAAACACCAAGATGGAAAAGAGGTGTTCATATGGGAGTTTATCATCTACCATTTCTTCCTTTTCTGTAAGCAAGGTTAGCCTTGACAAGAAATCTACAACCACATTCTCTTTCCCTGGTTTTTCAGTGATAGTATAATTAAATTTCTACAATAATAACAACCATATAATTATCCTAGCATTTCCATCAGGTTTATTCATTAATTACTTAATGGTTGCATGATTAGTGTGAACAAAAGTTTGATAAAAAGTGATGTAATTCCTAAACTTGTTCAAAGAATGCATCACAACCAAGAGTTCCTTTTAAGTGACTGTATAATTTAGGTCAACTTTAGAAAGGTTCTTACTGATGAAATATATATTTTAAGGAAATTTTTCTTCCACTTGTCCTAACGTTGCCCCTATAGCTTTATCTGATGCATCTGTGTGTATATGGAAAGGTAATTCCCACTTGGGACCTCTACGGATGGGTCTAGTGGGCAAATTTTCTTTTAGCACTTCAAAGGCCTCTTGATAGTTTTTTGTCCAACAAAAGTCTGAATATTTAGCCAATAGTCCAAACAAGGCTGAAGCCAATTTTCCAAAGTATTTAATGAACCTTCTATAATACCCAACCAATTCAAGGAAGCTCTTGACATCTCTTTATTTTTGAGGGGTATGGACCCTTTTAATGATGGAAATTTTGTTTGGGTCAACCTGTATCCCTTCCTTGGATATGGAATGGCCAAGGAGAGTCCCTACATTCATAAAAAAATCACATTTCTCAGGACTCAATGAAAGATTCATTTCAATTCATTTCTTTAATAATTTTCACATATTATAAAGATCTTAATAGAAGTCACATCCATAAGAAGTGAAGTCATCCATGTATATCTCAATAATGCCATGAACGAGGTCAACAAATATACTTAGAACTTCCCTCTAGAAGGTAGCAGGGGTATTGCACAGGCGAAATGGAAGGACCTTATAGGAAAAGTTACCCCAAGGACATGTGGATGTGGTCTTATCTTAGTCCTCAGGGCTGATCTGTATTTGGTTTTACCCACTAAATCCATCTAGGAAGGAGAAGAATCTCTTCCCTGCAAGGCAATCTAGGATTTGCTTAGTGAAAGGAAAAGTGAAATGGTCCTTCTTTGTAGCCTTGTTAAGTTCTCAGTAGTCAATACAAATTCTCCACTTCCCATTTTTCCTGGGGAATAAAATGAGAGTGGAAACCCACACTCTATTAGAAATGGATTATATGAACCCTGCATCCAATAAATTTTGTAATTCCTCTTTCACAATGTACTTAATGTAGAAATTCCGTGTAGATTCAAACTGTTAAGTGTTATTTTCTAAAACAATAGAATCGAATCTACTCTACCAATTGCAGAAACCAATTTAAACGATCGCAAAATAATGAAGAATACAAGAGAAATAATTCAATGAACACATTACATAATTATTTCCCAAGGAAAGATAGAGCTAAAATACATGTTATCTGTATATTTCATTTGTCAGAAAATATGAGAATATTACAATGCCTTTAGCATGCCCGAGCAACCTATGCACTATCTCTATATGTCTCACTTCTTCCGACAGAAGCCTAGGCAAATACTTAACCAAATTTTGGCTTGATCAAGTCCCTATTTCCTTGCACTATTTCCTTGGGAATTATCCCCCTATTAATTATGGAAATCCTCAATTGGAATTGTGAAATACATCATAGGCCTTCCTCTGACTGCATGTACCACCTATATAATTTGGATGATTATACAACTAATAGTACACTGCCCTTTAACTCCAATCTCAACTGGATAACTCGTAGATCTTGCATGCATGAGTTATTTATGGTTGATTTATTATTTAGCTAGTTGATCACATAGTATACAACTTAGTACTATACCTCCTACTAGTTCATCCATAAGTTGGAACTAGTTTAACTAACTTTAACTTAGATTTACGGAATTAATTAATTACAACTCAAAATAAAATCAAACATGAATCCTAAAAAGTAGGATACACTCTACATGACTCAATTTATACCCTCAAATTGAATTAAATGAACAAACTAAGTCAAAAGAACTTAGTTAACTCGTACAAGTTTTCATGTCATGTGGAATTACAATTTTATTCTAATTTAATTCAAGGGAAAATAATTTAGAATATTTCTTGGTGCCATTTTCAACACTCCCTCTCAACAAGAAAGGGATTATCAGATACCCCAATATTTCCTCTATGGAACTCAAATTTTCCTCTTGAAAATGCCTTAGTAAAGATATATGCATCCTCTTCCCCTATAGGAATGTACTTTAGCAACATGATCAAACTTTGCACACAATCTCTGCGATGGTGGTACTAGATGTGGATATGCTTGGAACTATCATGAAAAAAAGGATTCAAAGAGAGTTTGATACAACTATAGTTGTCACAGTAAATCACTGTAGGATCCATATGCTGACCAAATAACCTAACAAGGATCTTCCTCATCCAGATAGCCTCACAAGTTGCTTGACTAGCAGCCATGTAATCTACTTCTACTGAACTGAGTGCAACTAATATATGCTTCTTTTTTTACCAAGAAAGTTTTTTTGAACTAATACTAAAGATTCCTCCTAATTTTTTCTTCCTATTTGATGGAATCCCTGCCAAATCTGCATCTGTGAAGCCTTGCAACTTCACTCCCTCTGTCCGTCTGTACCAAAGACCAAACTGACTGGTGACTTTATTGGCTCCCTTCCAATAAAGTTTGGTCAGCTTAACCATTGATTGACTAATATGGTTAATTTCATAACACATGTCTGGTTGTGTGTTCGCCAAGTACATAAGTGAATCCACAAGCTTCCTGTAAGTGGTAGCTTCCATGGGTTTTTTCTCTCCATGTGAAGCTTCTTGAGTATATTTTTGGCATAATTGCCCTGAGAGACAAAAATTTCCCCATATCCTTTCCAAATTTCCAAACCAAGGAAATAATTCATGATCCCCATGTATTTCATCTCAAATTCTCTTACCAAATAATCTTCGCAAGCTTTTATTAGCTTATCATCACTTGTTATTATTAAATAATCAACATATAATACTATAATCAATAATTTACCTTCAACCACATGGTAAAGGTTTCCATATGCTTCACTTTTGGTGAAGCCCAACCTGGTTAAATAACTGTCGATCCTTTTGTACTAAGCAAGGGTTGCTTGTTTCAATGCATACAATGTTCGCTTGAGTCTGCAAAAAATTGACTCTATGTTGAAGGTCTCAAATCCTTCCAACTACTCTATGTAAACCTCTTCCTAAATCACTCTATTAAGGAAAGTCACCTTTACATTGATATGATGTATTTTCCATCCCATCTACGCTGAGAGTGATAGAATTGATCTGATTGAAGAGTGCCTTGATATTGGAGAAAATGTCTCCTCATAATCAATTCCCTCTACCTAAGAGAACCCCTTGGCCACAAATCTAGCCTTATATTTCTTGACACTCCCATATGCTTATGGATTCACCTTGTAGATCCACCTAGAACCTACAAATGACTTGTCCTCTTGCTTGGGAAAACTTCCAAATTTTTTTTCCTGATAATGGAATCATATTCCTCTACCATGGCATCAACCCATATTGGTTGTTTCACTTGCCTTGAGAGACAAAAGATTCCCCATATCCTTTCCAAATTTCCAAACCAAGGAAATAATTCATGATCCCCATGTATTTCATCTCAAATTCTCTTACCAAATCATCTTTGCAAGCTTTTATTAGCTTATCATCACCTGTTATAATTAAATAATCGACATATAATACTATAATCAATAATTTACCTTCAACCACATGGTAAAGGTTTCCATATGCTTCATTTTTGGTGAAGCCCAACCTGGTTAAATAACTGACGATCTTGTTGTACTACGCAAGGGGTGCTTGTTTCAATGCATACAATGTTCGCTTGAGTTTGCAAAAATTTGACTCTATGTTGAAGGTCTCAAATACTTCCAACTACTCTATGTACACCTCTTCCTCAATCACTCTATTAAGGAAAATTTCCTTCACATCGATATGATGTATTTTCCATCCCATCTGCACTAAGAGTGCTAGAATTGATCTGATTGAAGAGTGCCTTGCTATTGGAGAAAATGTCTCCTCATAATCAATTCCCTCCACCTAAGAGAACCCCTTGGCCACAAATCTAGCCTTATATTTCTTGACACTCCCATATGCTTTTGGATTCACCTTGTAGACCCAATTGGAACCTACAAATGAATTTTCCTCTTGCTTGGGAAAACTTCCAAAACATTTTTCCTGATAATGGAATCATATTCTTCTACCATGGCATCAACCCATATTGGTTGTTGTACTTCTTCCTCGAATGAGGATGGCCCATTCTCTACACTCTCGCTCATCAGAGCCATGTAGACTTGTATTGATCTGGTGACCTCCTTTGCCTACACTGTGATGTGGGTGCTCCCACATTCTCTCTAGCATCAGGCATCACTATTTCAACCTCTCTGGGGTGCAGCCTTCCATCTCTGGATGCCTTTGCACGAGTGGGTTCTTCCACTATCTACTCCTCTGCTTGTGGCTTCTCCACAACATACCGAGGTTCTTCCTGTGAAGCTTAAATCTCCTCATCTTCATGCAACTAAAGCTCCCTCTGAAGGGAACATCTCATGGCCTTCTCTTCATAAAAATTCACATCTATATGAACAATTGTCATCCTATGAGCTGGAAAGTACACCGGATAGTTATTATTTGTATCAGTGTGCCCCAAAAATATGCCCAACTCAACTGTCGGTTCTAGATTTTTCCTTGCATACTTGGACATGTGAAAGTAAACTTATGAACCAAAGATTCTGAAGTGTACCACATATGGTTTCTCACCTGAAAAATCTTCTTCTGGTGTACTCATCCTGATAATTCGATGAGGACTCCTATTTTTCACATATACCGTTGTGTTGCATGCTTCAGCCCACAAGTGCAATGGTAGGCCCTGATCATGAAACATGATCCATGCAACTCCCAAAATACTTATGTTCTTCCTTTCAACAACCCCATTATGTTGTGGGTTATGGGGTGCTATTAACTCCTGTCAGATTCCTTTTGATGCATCTTGAATTCATTCGACACATATTCTCCATCATTATCACTCCTGAGAGCCTTCACTTTCCTGCGCGAGTCTTTCTCAAAAAGTGATTTAAATTCACAAAATTTTGAGAATTTTTGGTATTTCTTCTACATCAAGAATATCCAACATTTATGTCATAAATCATCTACAAATATCACATAATACTTGTACTTAACCATGGAGGCTATTGATAGCGGTCCACACACATCTGAGTGAACTCTTTCACGGATTTCTTGTGCTCGATTGTCCATATCATGAAATATGGCTTTGGTGTACTTATCCAATCTACACCCTTTTCATGTATCACACTACTATAGTGCACCCTTGGAAATTCATGTACAAATTTGTTGCATGATCTTCAAATCTCCATGGTGCAAATGGCCAAGTCGTCTATGCCATAGTTCACTGATGTCTCGAATCTGCACCTTCTCTTATTTCGTGCTCGAAGAAACACAATATTCTACATCTAATTTGTAGATTTTATTCACCCAAACCTTGATCCACTTCACCCATACCATGGCTACGATGAAGGAAAACCTTCCTTTTTCTAAATATCACATCATAGCCATAGTCTTCCAACATATAAATTGAAACTAAATTCTTCTTCAGACCCAAAACATAGATGAAATATTTCAATATAAGAGGATAAATATAATCCCTCTGAAAAGTAATGAAACCTATGCTCGTCGTGCTATACCTTCTATCATATCCCATTTTTATGTGCATCTGGAGATACTTCTCCTCCAAGTTGCTGAAAAATTATTTGTTGCCGATCATATGGAATGAGGCTACACTATCCAGATACCACACACTACCCATTACCAATGTCACTATTATTGCAATGAGGGTTAAACCCAACTCAAATTGTGAAGCAAGAGCTTCACCTACCACTCCTCTTGAGGTCTTCTTGGTGGCCTTCTTGTGCAGACACTTCATGGAATAATTTACCAGCTCATGACAATGAAAACATTTAATCTTCGACAAGTCCTTCTTCTTGCTTTCCTGACCATGTTATGAAACCAACTCACAAAATAGAAGAAAAGATAGATCAATGACTTAGAAATCAGCCTCTTTAAGGGGGGGGAATCCTTTACATTACATAAATGAACAATTATTAGATGATACAAATGAAAAAACCTACCTTCTATATATAGGAGTATAAGGGATCACAATATAACAATATGGTGACCACATGGGCACAAAATAACATTAATGGGGCTACACCTATGGGGCACAATAATAACAATATTGGGACTACATGGGAACAACAATAACAATAATGGGGATACACTAACAATAAAAATAAGGGGATACACTAGAATTATAGGGACCTAACATGCCCCTCTCCTTCAAACAAGTGTTGTCCTCAATTCTTAAGTAGTTCTATATGCTTCTGTATAAAATTATCATCCTCCCATGTAGAATATTCAGTGGGTAAGTTCTTCTGCTTGATGAGATACTCTGAAATTGATCGATTTCGTAGCTGTCGCATTCTTATTTCCATGAATTATTCAAGTTCTAATATGATTTTTACTTCCTCATCAAGTTCTAGAAATATTTTGTGAAATGGGAGTTTATCACCTATAACCTTCTTTAGGCATGAAACATGTAAAATTGGGTGCACTCGGGAAGATGCAAGAAGCTCAAATTTCTATTCCATGGTACCAATCATTTGTAACACCTTGCAAGTACCATATTACTTTGGTGATAACTTATTTTCCTTCTTAGCTTCCTTGAGGAACATTTGTTTGTATGGTTGTAGCCATAAAAATACCTAGTCACCTACATCAAAATTTATTTTGCTGCGATGTTTATCTTCCTGTTGTTTCATTTGATTTTGCACCAAAGTTAGGTTATCCTTTAAGAGTTGGAGAACTTGTTGATTCTCGATGTGATCTTCCACTGCTTGAATCTTAGAATTTTCTCATGATTTCAATGTTTGAAACTCTAGTGAGCATAATTTTTCAAATATGCCTCATTTTTCTTTCTTTAGAAGCTTTGTCATGGCATTAGAGTTGATTATCTTTCCTATTTTCCCTGCGATACCCCTTATTTCAACTTCCTTTTTTTCCCAAAAACTTTTCAAGAAACGTTCTTGGAAATTAAAATCTATTGTACCCAAATATTGTAACCATTGAACTCCTAATACAAAATTAGCACCACCCATTTGAATATAAAACGTTTTGATATTCAATACATATTCCCCCATGGTTCTCTTGATATTATGGCACTTTCCAGAGAAATTTATAGTTCCTCCATTTGCAACCATCAATTGACACTATCGTGCTGGATTTAGGAAGAAAATCAATTCCTTGGCTATCTTAAAATGAATAAAATTATGGGTAATACCTGAATTATTCAACACTATTAACTTTTTCTTCTTGATATGTCCTTCTATCTTGAGATTTTTAGGAGTGGTAATTCTTACCAATGCATTACAAGATATAGTCGGATTCATTTATTCTTTCTCTAAGGCCGGTTCCTGGTGTATATCCTCTTATTTTGAATTTTCTTGTTCCTTTTCTTCCTCCTCTTCACAATATATGTAAAATAATTTATTCTTAGCACAATTATTACCTTTAGTGTGTTATCACTCCCCCTTTTCCCCAAGGCTGAGAAGGAGACTGAAGGAGGCAACCTCAAACAAATATTTAGATTTGGTAGCTAGCCCTACCAAACCAGAGAGGGCCCTCTTAATGTCAATTTCACAATCAATGAGGTCACTGAAAAGTGAATTATCTTAGTCTATATATAAGCTCAATGAATTAGGGTTTTTGTTTTAATTTTTCTCGATGGGAGTGTCAGTCTAGGAAATAGGTCTAGGTTTTAGGTCTAATTTCAAATGAATAGCTCTAGAGATGAAGATGAGGACATGTAGGTATACTTAGAAACATACTTAAATTTTCATTGTGGTATAGGGTTTGAAAAAGAGAGAATGAGAATGAGAATGTAACATATGAGTTCATTCATAAGAGGAAGTAGAACAAATTTATGAAAATCCCATTAAAGAGAGCACAAAAGTAAGAATTTTGCTTATAGACTCATAAGATCATCATATAGAAGCATACATGTGATTTATTGGAAGCATAAAAATTCAACTTGATGGTGTTACTGAGGAAAACAAAATGCTAATAAGCCTACCACCGGAGTCCCAAAATTATAGCTGCAACATGTCTTTGATTTCACTATAAAAGATTGTACATAAGCTCCACACTGCAATATCAACTATCCAACCTCTAAAATGACTTGAGTTGGAGTACATATATAAAATAGAGAAGATTCCACCTCATTGGGTTGAAACCTGATCCAAAATACATCATAAATGCACTTAATGAGTCATTACCTTTAATTTATGGAAGTTAGAAACAATCCCCCCAAATTTAGCTAATGAATAGGATTCTTTGTCTCCTTGAGTAATTACAATATTCCTCAACTATGAGGAGCACAAACAGTCTTCATTATCCATAAAAAAACTCATGGGAAAAATTTAACTTCGAGTTTTTTATTATTTTTCACTGACACATGTCCAGAAAGCATCCAAGACAGGAGTGTCGCGTGCCTAGTAGAAGCGTCACGTTTTTTAGCAGAAGCATCACGTGCCTTGGAGGGTATTTTTAGTTGACTTTTATGAATCTTATTGTTGATATGAAAATTGGGTAAGGTAGCCCTAGATTTCCTCTATCTAAACCTGCCTTAAAAATGATACAATACCTCCCGCAAGGCCTTCAAAACTTCATTTTTCCAAGCTTACTCCAGAAGCGTAGCATGCAGTGAAAAAAAGTGGCAGAAGCATGAAAAATAGGGTGTTTTTTGAGTTTTTCTTTAAAAATAGGAGGTGCCATGAAAACCAAAGACCATATTTGGAAATTACACTTCAAAAGGAAACCAACCGTGTAAAAAAACCTTTATTGGACCCTCTAAGGAAAAGCGTCGCGTGGGTACGCGACGCTTCTATAAGAGTGAAATTTCCAGAATTTGCCAAAAATCACAAAAAATAACAAAAATGCTCAGGACTTGCTAATTTTTGGTTCACAATATCTTTGAATGATGATATAGATAGCTAGGGATGCCTCAGCCCAAAATTCCAAGTTGTCTTTCTCCTTTATCTTAATTAGGGTTTCTTTGAGCTTTTTCTTCAAATTTTTAACCCTGATTTTGACAGTTTGGTTCATGGTCAAGTAGTATCTCTCCATGTGCCTCTGGAGGTTATTATTTATTTCTACCTTCTTCAAGAGCTTCTCTATATGCTCATTCACCTTTTCAAGCCAAAACTCTTTGTCTTGCTCAATCTCAGTAGTGATTAAATTGTCAAAACTTTGCTGACCTAATGGAGGATATAACTTTGTTTCTTGTTATTTTTTCTTGGTTAATCCTATTTTTCTTGGCCTCCTTGGATTTATATCGGCCTCCTTGTCTTCAAACTGATCAAAATTTATCGCTACTTTTCCCTTACCTTTCTCTTCCTCAAGATCTGCCTTTGGTTTTCTTTGGAGCAACTATTTCACCTTCAATTGCATATTTTCTTGTTGTAGCACTAGAAAATTTGGTAGAATTTTCAACGGCCAATTTGTCGCTATTCCGACAAATAGTCATCGCAAGAGTGACAGTTCGAGGAAGGGAAAAACTTGGTTTGCCATCCCGTCGCAATTCCGATGCACTTAAAAAGTGTCGCACTACCGACACCTTTTCCGTCGCTTCCAAACAGGCGTCGCTCTTCCGACGTTTCCCAAACCTTCGCGCTTCCAACGTTTGTAAACTGTTGCAATTTCGACGAAATGTCGTATGACGTTTTGAACGTCGCTCTTCCGACGTTTGTAAACTGTCGCAATTCCGACGAAATGTGGTCCGACGTTTTGAACGTCGCTCTTTTGACGTTTGTAAACTGTCGCAATTCCGACGAAATGTGGTCCGACATTTTGAACGTCGCTCTTCTGACATTTGTAAACTGTCGCAATTTCGACGAAATGTGGTCCGACGTTTTGAATGTCGCTCTTCCGACGTTTGTAAACTGTCGCAATTCCGACGAAATGTGGTCTGACGTTTTGAACGTCGCTCGTCCGACGTTTTTATACTGTCGCTCTTCCGACTTTTTTAAGCTGTCGCAATTCCGACGCTTACAAGGTGTCGATATACCGATGGTGGGTTCAATTTTAAAAAAAAAATGAAACTTTAAAACAAGACATTAAATCTCCAATATTTGTTATGAATTGTGGGCATTCCAATGATCGTGAAATATTAATATAATAAGCCACCCCGCAGCGCTTCAACTATAAACAATCATTTTTTTTTTCACAAGAGAAAAAACACTGTTTTGAATATATTATATGAAGTAAAACAGTCCATGAATTCATTACATTTTCACATCTGCAGATTGGAACCCAAATATCCATCCAGAAAAGTGGAAGTCCCACCCCAGACAATGATAGAAAAATACCCCATGTCACATACAGGGACATGATATAAAACCCATTAACGGTCCACATGGAGATTATCGACAATCTGAGAAAGCATCCAAATATGCCCGAGGCATCTATAAGAAAGTGAAATAGCAGTATGTAGAATAGTAAAGCAAAAGATAGAGTACCGACGTTCATTGTTCCAAATACAAATTAAAGTACCCAAAATCCTGCAACAGAGAAAAACGCTAATCATGTGAGGAGTGTGATATGTCCAAAATATAAAAGACCATCAGACCATATCAATAAACCAACAACATAGACCAGCATCGCTAGTTTTGAAGGCAGAGTGATAAACATTAATCATTTTTTTTTCACAAGAGAAAAAACGTTGTTTTGAATATATTATATGAAGTAAAACATTCCATGAAGTCATTACATTTTCACATATGAAGATTGGAACCCAAATATCCATCCAGAAAAGTGGAAGTCCCACCCCAGACAGTGATAGAAAAATACCCCATGTCACATACAGGGACTTGATATAAAACCCAGTAACGGTCCACATGGAGATTATCGACAATCCGAGAAAGCATCCAAATATGCCCGAGGCATCTATAAGAAAGTGAAATAGCAGTATGTAGAATAGTAAAGCAACAGATAGAGTACCGACGTCCATTGTTCCAAATACAAATTAAAGTACCCAAAATCCTTGAACAGAGAAAACGCTAATCATGTGAGGAGTGTGATATGTCCAAAATATAAAAAGACCATCAGACCATATCAATAAACCAGCAACATAGACCAGCATCGCTAGTTTTGAAGGCAGAGTGATAAACATTAATCATTTTTTTTTCACAAGAGAAAAAATGTTGTTTTCAATATATTATATGAAGTAAAACAGTCCATGAAGTCATTACATTTTCACATCTGAAGATTGGAACCCAAATATCCATCCAGAAAAGTGGAAGTCCCACCCCAGACAATGATAGAAAAATATCCCATGTCACATACAAGGACATGATATAAAACCCAGTAACGGTCCACATGGAGATTATCGAAAATATGAGAAAGCATCCAAATATGCCCGAGGCATCTATAAGAAAGTGAAATAGCAGTATGTAGAATAGTAAAGCAACAGATAGAGTACCGACGTCCATTGTTCCAAATACAAATTAAAGTACCCAAAATCCTTGAACAGAGAAAAACGCTAATCATGTGAGAAGTGTGATATGTCCAAAATATAAAAAGACCATTAGACCATATCAATAAACCAGCATCGCTAGTTTTGAAGGCAGAGTGATAACCTGTCAACACATAAAATAGTATCATAAAGCGGATACAGGAAATGTGCAGAGACATGTACTGTTGATATACGCCTCACAAAAAGCATCCATGATAGAGCAAACATGGCAACATTTTTTTCCCAATTGTTATGAACATAATTCGACCGTGAAATATTAATATAATTAACCACCCCGCAGCGCTTCGACTATAAAAAATCATATAAACATGGCTCTGTATTTCAAAAAACAGGTTCAAAATAGAAACAGGTCAACATTTTTTTTTCTAAGTAAAGTTAATCTATTAACAGTGGGAATAAAATTACACCGAAGTCAAAAACATTGCCCAGACTCATGGCAAATTTGTCATCAAAAAATCAAAAAATTAAGAAGACTGCCCCCATACGGGGAAACCAGTCTTGAATGTTTACAGAATTCAAAAATATTACAGAGGTCTAGCACAGTAATATAATCTAAAAGCAACCCAATTAAGTGGGCCGTGAAGCAAGAAAAAAAATTAACCAAACTACTCCTCCGGCTCCTTGACGATTCGGCACCATCCTTCGGAAGGTCCAGGATCGCTACGTGCTACCTTCAAAGTCATGCCACCGCTCCCCTCCTGAAGGCCCGAATGCTGGCCGGCTTTTTCTGAGCTCAGACCCGCCGGACAGGTGCATTGTTCTTCCATTTGGGCCTCCTCACGGAAAACCACAGTAATTGAAGCTGTGATTTGTGGGTGGTTCAGAGAGAAATTAAAGGAAAAAAGAGCAGTGCATGTCGTGGGAGAAGGTGAAGCGCTGGGGAAATGAGGAGCAGGGGAGCCCATACGGTGGCCAGATCCTAGAACCCGACCCCGCCCACTTCTAGTATCTGGATAGCGACCTGCGTGATAATAACTGGACTGGGAAGACGACTCGGTTGAGGGGATGGAGGGAGTGCGCAGGGGTTGACCTCTAGTGCTCCCCCTGTGGCAACGTATCCTTTGACGCAGGCGAGGCATGGGTGCAGTCTCAGGCGCAGTGGGCACAAGAGGAGACGAAGAAGCAGAATTCCAGGAAACAGAGGAAGACAGACAAGGACCAGACCAAGAGAAATGCAGATATGCAGCAAGGTCTAAGAAGCAGTTCAGCTGGCCACTTATCGTTCTCGTCACAGTGAGCAGGCAGTTTAACCCAGCAACCTGCTCATCTGAAAAACCATAGCGAAATGCCATTTTATCGACCCGACTGCAATGCAATCGAAGGACGCCCGTCATAATTAATCTCTGATCATTAATGAGAGCCGAAGGCTGGATCATATTGGAGCATGCAGAATCGCTAACAGGAGTGGAGGTCTGATCTTGAACAGTGTTAAAACTTAATGCGATTTGATGTGAAAACCTTGGAACTTAATTGAACAGCGTTAAAACTTAATGCGATTGATATGAAATCGCCACATCCATGTCCCATCACCTTAAACGCCATCGAATGCACCCGCATCCGGGAACAGGGAAACATTTGATTGAGGACACATGGCAGAAATTGATTGGAGCCGATCTTTGTTTGGGTTGCTCGCGCAGTGGAAATCTGGACCTGAAAAATATTAGGGCGAATTTGATAAGAAATTCGCGTCACAACTCTCCCTCCGTACGCCAACCCAACTTCAGACCCGAAAAAGATTAGGTTGGAATTCAATTGGTTTTCGTGTCACAAAATTGGCCGACGTCAGCAAGCTATTTTGGAAAGCGAATTTGGTTTGAATTATGGTTTATTTCCGTTTGAAGTCTGGCGGGCTCGACTTAAGAACAATTTTGTTTGATCCCATCTTATAAAATTTGTGTTGGTTTTCTTTGATAATACACATATTTATAATAAATCATGGGAATACCACACCAGTAAACATGTGGAAAAGTTATATAAATTATTGAGAACAATCATTTTTATGTAAAAATATCCAAATGTGCTTTTGGGAAATAAGAATTCGAGTATTTGGTTCATATTGTTTTAAAGGAAGGAGTGAAGTTGGAACCTCAAAAGATGCAAGCTATTACAAAATGACCTATTCCTAAGAAAATCAAGGTTCTTAGAAGATTTTTTAGACTTACATGATATTATTGATCATTTGTTAAGAATTATGCATGCATTTCAAGTCCACTCACATATCTCTTGAAGAAAATATCATTTATATGGAATGATGAGGCTAATTTGGCATTCTCTCTTTTAATGGATGCCATGTCTTCTACACCAACATCGGTTGCACCTACTTGGTCTAAGCAGCAGTTTGGCTGGCCACTTCTCCTTCTCGTCACAGTGAGCAGGCAGTGTAACCCAGCAACCGGCTCGTTTGAAAAACCATAGCGAAACGCCATTTTATCGACCCGACTGCAATGCAATCGAAGGATGCCCGTCATAATTAATCTCTGATCATTAATGAGAGCCGAAGGCCGGATCATATTGGAGCATGCGGAATCGCTAACAGGAGTGGAGGTCCGATCTTGAACAGTGTTAAAACTTAATGCAATTAGATGTGAAAACCTTGGAACTTAATTGAACAGTGTTAAAACTTAATGCGATTGATATGAAATCGCCACATCCATGTCCCATCGCCTTAAACGCCATCGAATGCACCCGCATCCGGGAACAGGGCAACATTTGATTGAGGACACATGGCAGAAATTGATTGGAGCGGATCTTTGTTTGGGCCGCTCGCGCAGTGGAAATCCGGACCCGAAAAAGATTAGGGTGAATTTGATAAGAAATTT